>JAOTQQ010000019.1:1566188-1585714 GCA_026546715.1 Gallinago undulata | reverse complement strand
CCCAGAACTGGTCCCAGTGCTCCAGCTGGGGCCTCCCCAGGGCAGAGCAGAGGGGGAGGATGACCTCCCTCCACCTGCTGGTCCCACTCTCCTTGATGCCCCCCAAGACACCAATATGCTGTGTTACTTAGCAATAGTGTAATTACTCTGATTAATTTTTTTTTTTAATTATGGGTAGTATTGGGGCGGATTGGAGGGGGAAAAACCATTTTCTTGTTTGGTAAATATAATTTCCTAAGATGGCATCTCTTAAAAGTCAAATTTGAAGACTAAGCCAGGGGCGTGAGAGCGCGTAGAGGTGCCACCCTCCGCCCGTGTGTATCCTCACAAGCTAAATTCCCAGTTAAGACAATCCCCACGTGATAACTTCCAGTCTACCGTTGCTGAGGTCACTTTATAAGCCAGCTCTAGCCTGCCCTTTAACAAAAAAAAAAAAAAAGGTTAAATTTAAAATGCTTATTAGTAATCCTGGGGAACGAGCAGTGTGTTGCCTCTCTCCCCGCGATAAATCTGATTAGCGCTCAAGTAATCTCTCGCATAATGATATAAATGTCGGGTTTCCTACGTTACAGCTTGGCTGGTTGGAAATAAAGATGGATGATGGATGGACAGGCATAGAGTGTGTCCTTGTAGCATGAGGCTGGTCCCAAAATCAATGCAATCCCAAAAGAAATAATTAATATCTACTGACTAAGAGCTGTGTGCTCTGCACGCCCTGGCTGGTGGCCACGTTAGGGTTTGCCTTTATTAAATATGCAGGAAAGTTTTGGTGATTGGATTTAGTACTTGGATTTGGAGCGCAGAGTTCAGAACGTGGACCTTAAGAACATGATGAGGGTGGTGAGAGCCTGGCCCAGGTTGCCCAGAGAACCTGTGGCTGCCCCATCCCTGGAGGGGTTGAAGGCCACGTTGGACGGGGCTTTGAGCAACCTGGTCTGGTGGGAGGTGTTCCAGGATGGAACTGGATGGTCTTTAAGGTCCTTTCCAACCCAAACCATCTTATGATTCCATGATGTAATTTATTTCAGAAGGTATTTGAAAGCCTGAGTTGTTAAGGAAGGTTCCTGGAATAGGAGTTTGAGGTGACTTGAGGATCCTGATGTTGCCCACTGTCAACTGTTTTGCAAATTTGGGGATGGAGAGAAGAACAGGATGTAGTTCATGTGAAATTTATCACTGATTCTACTCTCAAAATGCACTTCATGCAGAATTTCAAACCAAAAGGGACTTTGGTGGTGTTGGAACAGGCTTTGCATCCCTGCTTTGAGATCTGTTTTATGCTAAATAGCGGCAATAGGGTTTTAATATGGGGTATTGTTTCATCATCATCATCGTCTTCATCATCATCATCAACTACCAGCGACTGTCAATAAGTATTATCGATCCTAAACATCAGAGATGATGGATGCAACTGGAGGTTTCATCCAGGCTTGGCATTTTATCAACTTGTAGTTTTTGCTTTGGGTTTTTTGGGGGGGGACTCATTCATTTGATTCGATTTGATTTAATTCCATGAAACGCATCGCTTTCTTCTCCGGCCATCAACCCACTTGGGTAGGAAAAAGCCAACCCCGAGTGTCTCCTCACTTCTACGCTTTGTAAAGTTGTCCCTTAAAGCAGAAGAGAATTCCCTTGCGGGGGAATCGAGGCAGCAGAGAGAGAGAATTTAAGGGAAATGAATCAAATGGAATTGCAAATATATTTTATATATCCAGAAAATAATATAACACTGAAAGAAAAGGCAGTCCTTATTTGAACACCCC
Organism: Gallinago undulata; assembly: GCA_026546715.1. Taxonomy (NCBI): domain Eukaryota; kingdom Metazoa; phylum Chordata; class Aves; order Charadriiformes; family Scolopacidae; genus Gallinago; species Gallinago undulata. The sequence goes on along the minus strand of JAOTQQ010000019.1, from coordinate 1,583,951 downwards.
CCCCTCTCCAGCAGTTTGATTAGAAAGAAATGAGAAAGAAGATCTAAAAACTGGAGCAAGCAATCTGATAATAGTAATTCTCAATTAAAATCCAGGATTCCTGGAGAGTCAAAGGAATCAAAGACATGGAAGATGTCAAGAATTTGTAAAGTTCAGAGTGCTTTTTTTTTTTCCCAAAGTAACTGAAATAATACTCATTATGAATGGGTGAAAGCGGTAGAACTTGTTTGAAGTATTTAGGAGGCAGAATAGTTAAAAATAAGCCCAACTACTTTTTGAAACTCTTATGTGCTCGTATGTATAACGTGATATTTTTATATAAAAACAACAATAAACAATTTTTAACGATCTTGACAGGAGTGGCTCAAAAAGCTTGTCCGAAGCCAGATGTTTTCAGGTCATTATATCCAAATCAAAACGTAGCTGAGAAATTCTCAGGACCCTTAACTCCTGCCTATAAATTTGGAATACTTGAAGTTTCCAGCGGTGCGTGGAACAAACCCCCCAACCCTTGAGGAGCTGAGGGTCGGTGGGGCACACAAAAGAATAGGATGGGCCATACAATTAAACCAATCAAACACCCCTGTATGAAAAACAGAGGATGTCAACGTAATTTTGATGGCGATGTGTATCGTTAGAGTAGATTTCCGGGAGGATTTCTTGCTTTCTCTCCATTTTCAGGGGAGAGGATAATGTAATCGTGGAGCGATTCCTCATTCTATTTCAATTTTGCCTCTGAAAATTTAATGGTTAGAGCAAAAGCTTCCTCTTTTCTTTTTTTTTTTTCTCTTAGAAATCCAAACCAGCAATGTCCCTCCTCTCCCCCTGCAGTAATAAATTTTATATTATTCTTTTACCGAAGCATCTCAAAGAACAAGGCAAAAGGCTGTAAATATTTTTGTCTTCATTATGGATGAGGAAACCGAGCACGCCGCAAGAAATCATCGTTAAAGCTGGAAAAAGGACCCCTGATGTATAGTCTCACGTTCCAGCAGCGACTTGGCACAGTTTTCCTTGCACTTTACTTAATGTATTTTGAAGTTTCTCCAGGAAGAATAATTATTCTCGTGCCCCGACGTGTGTCGGTGCCGACGTTCCAATCTTCGCGTGGCCTTATTATTTAGATGCTCCTGCTCCCGGCGTGTCCCAGAGCTCTGGGGTCGAGGTTTCGGGGAGGAGGAGAAGGAGGGATGGAAGGGTTGAAGCAGAAAAATCCTAGGAAAAAAAAAAAAAGATTATTTATTTACAGTCAGATTCTATATTTTAATGCATTCTCTATATTGAAGGCTTGGAGATAGTCCGTCGCATCGGTGTCCCATTAAAGGCAGCTCAGTTCTGGGATTTGCAATATAAAAACCGCAATAAAATCGTACCAGCAAAGGACAAAATATTATCCAAACACTTTCAGAAAGACTTTCCTACGTGGGATAAGATGGGAGTATTTCATCAACTGAACACCCCTTACAAACGGAGCCGGGCACGAAGGGAGATGCCGTACAACAGCACGCAACGCTCTTTTTTTATGAAAAACTTTCCTTTTTTCTTTTTTCCATCTATAATGTAGCTAAAATACTGCTAAAATACATTTTTTTTTCTCCTCGAGATTCAAAGAGCTGGGTCTGTAGGGCTGAACCCGAGCGAACTTCATTTGCTTGGTGGGAAAATAAATACATCCCCAGCTCTTATCGATGCCCATCGACACAAATCTGAGAGTTTGTTGCGAGAACGATCGGGGATCGATTATAAAGTTGGCTGGTAAAATGTGCCAGAAGCTCTGCCTTTAACCTAAGAATGAGAAAAATACAATTCAGGACCTTTCCCTGTCCTTAGCTAAATCTCAAAATATCTCAATTACTCCTTTAGCTATCTCTAAAAAGGAGATGAAAAGACTTCTCCTAATAAGGCTTTGTGAAAGTCTGTTTTTTGTTTGTTTTTTTTTTGCAAATAGTGTGGGATTCTCAGCTATCAGCGTAACGGGGACCATCGAAATCATCTACTCGTTTGCAAATCCTATTTGTGGTTTTTTTGCATCTCAAGCAGGTGTCATTGGTTTAACGAGGAAGGGAAAATAACGTGTGTAGCCGTACGTCGTGTAGCCGCGCGCTGGAGAAAAAGGCTAAATATGAAAGGAGGGGTTTTGCTTTGTTTGGGGGAAATAAGTTCTTCCAGCTCACTGCTTTGTAATTGGATTCGAGAACCAATCTGTTCATTTTTGAACGTTGTTGTATCAAATAGAATCGACAAATGCCGACGATGCGGTGGGTTCAGGACAAGAGGGAACAAACTTGACCATAAGAAGTTCCATCTCAACACGAGGAGGACCTTCTTTGCTGTGAGGGTGGCAGAGCCCTGGCAGAGGCTGCCCAGAGAGGTGGTGGAGTCTCCTTCTCTGGAGACATTCCAACCCCACCTGGCCACGTTCCTGTGGGACCTGCTGTGGGTGGCCCTGCTTTGTCAGGGGGTTGGAGTGGATGATCTCCAGAGGTCCCTTCCAACCCCGTATCACCCTGTGGTTCTGTTGGTGCTCTGAGGGCTGGGAAGTCAATAGAGCACCATAGGTGCAGATGGTGATGGGGTCAATGACCTGAAGGTGAGAGCGTCTCACTCCACATGGACCCAGTTGAGAAGTTTCCTTGAAAAGCTAAAGCTGGAGAAGACCAAGAGGTGTCCCGTCACCTCCCCATAGATGTGACCTGTGAATGTAGGCCCCCAAATGATGCGTAAGAGATTAAATCCTGGCTGAAATGAAGTCGGTTTCTCCAACGGAGCTGGGGCTTCATGCAAAGAATGTCTCATCTGCAGAAGCTGGCCCCTAGTTGGTTGATTACGTAGGCTTGATTATGGTGTACAAGTACCTCGTCGGGGAGAACAAGCCAAGCGCTCTTTAATCAAGTGGAGAAGGGCTTAACGAGACCTCGGATATTTTTGTAATCAAGACTGGGTGCCTTCCTGAAGGACGCACTTCATTGAGATGGGTTTTGGAGCTCTGGATGGGTGTCATTCTGGGCCCTGACTTAGACAAGAAACAAAATTTCCCAGCCCTTTGGTCTTAAAATCACTTCACTCATTTTTCCTTTCTAATATAAAAAAAATCTCCTTTTTTGGACTGATCCCATTTCTCAGCTGGAAATAACTGGTTGCACTGGTGCAACAGCAAGGAGTTTTATCAGCTAAGTTTGAACCCAATACCAGATATTTCTGCGTGTTAGGATTTTGCAACTTCGTTTAATATCCAGCTCTGAAATTCCATTTATTCTGGACGTATTTGAAGAAGCCTTTCAGCCAAACGTATTCTCCTAAAGCCTTCGCTTTCAATTACCAATCATCTCCCTTTTCTAACTTGAAACTTAATCTTCATTGATGTCATTCCCCCTTTATTTTTATCGCTGGGCTTTTTTACTGCTGCTGCCATCTTCTATCCTAACCAGGATCATTATTTTAATCAGCGATGACCTCTTTGAGATTTCAGAACTTGAGTGCTTTTGAAGGGAAGGAGACTCTCCCGTATTAAAATCTGGGTATTATTTTTATTTTTTTTTGTTTGCTTTACGGTTTTGTTCAGCTGTTTTCATCCTTGGACAACTGATTTTAAAAACATCAAAAGAAACCAAAAGAAAATCAACAAAAAAAAGAGACCTTTGGTTTTCTGCTCGTTGAATACCACGTATTTAATTGCATTCATTAAGGTACTATGTAATTTTCAAGAGATGCCGTGCGATTCCCGGGCCAAAGGCATCGCTGTGATGCCTTCCCAGATGGCACCTTTGAGTTGTGTGTGACAACTCTGGCATCACTTGCAGGTCCCCGACGGTTGGGAGTTGGGTGTCCATCTGGTTCCAGCGCGAAGCTGCAATATGCTGCTGTCGTAAATCCCAAAAAAACCCACGCGGCGAGTTAAGAGTTTCGTTCCGCTCGTGTGGGAGAACCGGCTGATTGCTTGGAGGCGATCCTGGAGGATCCTTGTAGCTGTTAATTTGGTGGGAAAATTCAGTTATATTGTCGAATTTTGATGTTTGTGTCGGGGAAACAAGGAGTCGTGTTTAATGGCCGTGGTCCAGCACGTTTGTTTCAACATCTGCGAGAAGAAAATGAAGTCATTTTCAAGAGAAGGAAGAGACTCGTTAAAAAAACAACCCCCGGTGATTTCAGGTGGAACAGGTGGGATTTGGGTGTAGGTTGTCACCCGAAGGTGAGCTGTCCCCTGATCAGCGGTGATGCCCCCGTGGCAGTCGGAGACGGAGATTGAGCCCATCCTGAAGGAGCACGCCTTCGGTCAGGCGAAGGAGAATTCAAGGAATTCATCTTTCTACTTGTTCCTTCCCATTGTTTTCAAGTTATTTAATTCTTCATTCTCTGCTCTTTCCAAACTTGAAGCTTTCCTTGTCTTCTCTCCCCTGCTATATTTATGAACTTCCCTCTTGCAACTCCGAAATAAGGTCGTTAATCCCGTACCGCTCTTCACCTTAGCGCGTATCTCTCTCTTCTCTCGCCTCCTCTGCTTTTTTCCCTTGGCTTTTCAAGACTCGACTTTTAATACCAGCCTATAAACAGTCCTTTCTCACTTTCCCCAAAAGCTGCTATTTTTTTCCACCCTCAAATTGCTCCCTTGGGTTCGACCTCTAAGCGGCTCCAAGATTGCCATTTGATACACTTTTTAGAAGTCTCTTAACTGTGATTTTTTTTTTTTTTCTATTTTACCCATCAGTAAGAATCTGTGAAAGCTGCGGTCTCTCGGGTCCCTTATTGATCAGTTGTTTTATATTCCCCATCCCCAACAAAAAAAAAAAAAAAAAAGAATGTTTTGTTTGTTTTGTTGGTCGAGGTTGGTTTTCATGGACCATAAACCTTCTCTTTTGCTCTCGTAGATCCAGGTTTGCACAGGCAGCAGTTTTTCCTGCAACGCCCGTCCAACGTGGTGGCCATGGAAGGGAAGGACGCTGTTCTGGAGTGCTGCGTTTCGGGCTACCCCCCTCCCACCTTCACGTGGCTGCGAGGAGATGAAGTTCTCCCCCTCAGGTAGCCCAGTCCTTCGCGGGTGGCGCGGCCGACGCTGTGTTTCCTTGGGGAAAGTACATCTAAACCACCCAGTCATGCTTTAAATTCCGTTGGTGGCCATGAGATTTTCCTCCTGGCGATGGTCCGTCTACGTAAGGTTGTTCTAGGACCTTTTAGAAAGAGCCAGAATAAGAGAAGAAGGGAAAAAATAATATAATATATAATAATTAATAGAAATATTCATTAATAGGAATGTCAATATTTCATTCAAACGATTGTCTTTATTTGTACGCGATTTTGGGGGAAGGAAGAAGAGAAAGTAGAGATGAGGAGGAGCTCTCGCTGCAGTTTTTAGCCAGGAAAGGTTTAGGATGGATATTGGGAATAATTTCTTTGTGGAAAGAGTTGTCAAAGCTTGGAAGAGGCTGCCCAAGGAAGTGGTGGAGTCACCATCCCTGGAGGTATCTAAAAGCCGTGCAGACATAGTGCTGAGGGACATGGGTTAGTGGTGGCCTTGGCAGTGTTGGGTTGATGGTTGGACTCGACGATCTGAAAGGTCCCTTCCAACCTGGACAATTCCAATGATTCTATAATAACGAGGCTGGATGCTCCTCTTCCCTGCTGCAATAACTCATCCCAGCACCGAATCCGAGGGTGGAATTCGATCATAAATGTCACCTGGCAGGTGTTTAAAACGGAAGCGTAAAACTATGAACGGCAAAAAAACGGAGAATTACAGCATAATTTACTGTGTGCTTTTCTAGATAGAGGGAGCACCTTAACACACCGTAGACACGTGTTATCCGTTGTTTCAGGTCCAGAAAGTATTCCTTACTGGCCGGGAGTAACTTGCTGATATCCAACGTGACCGACGACGATTCGGGGACGTACACGTGCGTGGTCACCTACAAAAACGAGAACAGCAGCGGCTCGGCGGAGCTCTCGGTGATGGGTGAGTACAGGAACCATTCCCACTTCCGTCGTCTTTCCCCATCCTGAAGTCTTGGTTTTGGTGTCACAATGGATGTCCCTCTCGTGCCCCGTGAGGGTAGGAAGTTGAAAATGCTGCTTTTTGATTTTTTAAATTTATTTTTTTTTTTTAATTCATGAGAAGTCGAGAAGAAAAATCAATGTGTTTAGCATCCTCTCGCCGAATTAACGAAAATCCAAATAAATTTATGGAAGTCCTCGCTCAGCAGTGATGCTCGGAGGGTTCCCCCTCTGAAATCCTGCTGAACTCCTTCCCGATGGCAAATATAGATAAATTCATATGCCTTTTTCCCTTTTTTCCCTTTATTTAAACCGCTGAAGGGTAGGAGAGGGCGTTAGCGTTATTTGGAGAGATCTAAAGAAGGACGTGGTTAATACTCAGTCAAACAAGAGTAGATGGCAATATCCCTGGGTAAGAGCAACCGATCGTCGCGTGGATTATGGCGTCGATCATTTCGGGCGTAGTTCCCGTGAAAATGAAGAGGAATTTAGAATCCCAAGTCTTTTATGTACTTTTTAAAAGCGTATTCCTGCTCGCGTTCTGTTGTGAGCGTGTCGCGTAGAAATTAAAGATATTGAAATTCCTCCCGCACGCTGGGAGGTCCGTGATGGTGTTATCACACGCTGGAAGGGTGATGAAGTCCTCCAAGAGGAGAAGAGAGTGCCAAGTGGGAAAGCAGAGCCACAGGAAAGATGGGGAAATTTGGGAATTTGCCGGAAGAGATAGTATATTTTGCTAAATTTTAATTGTTTATCGTAGCCTTTTGGCAATATTTTAGCCACGTCTTCCCGTGTAGTGAAAATTAAGAGGTCAGGTGCAGATTACCTTGGTTGCTATATAAATTGGAGCAGATTGCTCTTTTTACTTCATAATTCAGTGCAGATGAATCCATGTTTAGGTGGAACTTCCCATGGTCAAGTTTGTGCCCGTTGCCTCTTGTCCTGTCCCTGGGCACCCCTGAAAAAAGCCTGGCCCCATCCTCCTGACACCCACCCTTGAAGGATTTATAGGTGTTGATCAGATCCCCCCTCAGCCTTCTCTTCTCCAGACTCAAAAGACCCAAGTCCCTCAGCCTTTCCTTGTAAGAGAGATGCTCCAGGCCCGTCATCGTCTTTGTAGCCCTCTGCTGTCCCCTCTCCAGCACTCCCCTGTCCTTCCTGAACTGGAGAGCCCAGAACTGGTCCCAATGCTCCAGCTTGGGCCTCCCCAGGGCAGAGCAGAGGGGCAGGATGACCTCCCTCCACCTGCTGGTCACGCTCTTCTTGAGGATGAGTGTGATGCCATTGACCTTCTTGGCCACAAGGGCCCATTGCTGGCTCATGGCCATCCTGTTGTCTACCAGAACTCCCAGTTCTTTCACCTCAGAGCTGTTCTCCAGCAGGTCACCCCCAACCTGTCCTGGTGCAGGGGGTCATTCCCAGAGCATAAACCCATGGTGTTTTTATATAGAAACATGGTGGTTTTACCCCCTTTCCCAGAAGGCTGATGGAGCTGAGATACCTACTTCTCAGTGAGATGCGAGAAAATGAATGCTACCGGAAAATCGGAAAGTCAAATATTGAAATTAAGCTTTTTTTATCGAGGTATTGATGTGGGACAGGAAGCCCAAACTGTTGGAAACACTGGCTTCACCTGCTGAAATGCAGTCGGGCTTTCGAAGATGAAGGTGCTGGACTGGACGGATCAATAAAACGCTTTCTCGTGTTCACTCCCCTTGATTTAGAGGATTTAAAAAATGTATTACCTAATCAATAGCGTTCAATGGCTTCACAGAAGCCGGTTATAGTTTCCATCCAGGAAAAAAAATAGATTTGGAGAGTGTTTAAAATGAATTTTATGCAAGTGAAGGTGAAACGTTTCCCTTTGAAATCAGTTACCCACCGTCGCGTTGCGGAGAGCGCGGTGCTAAATACAAGTCAAAAAATGTTCTGAGGGTACCCCGTGCCCGATGCCAAAACGTTAACTTCTCCTTTCAAGGGTTTTTATTTATATTTAAGAAATTAAAAATGATAGTACTAGGGGAGAAAAAAGCATAACAAGCAGGAAAAACATAGAATCGTAGAACGGTTAAGAATTGGAAGGTCCCTTCCAGCTCTCTTCCAATCATCGAGTTTCGACGTAAGGGTAGCAAGAGTTTGAAAGGATGGTGGGGGGAAAGGGGCTGTCCTTTCTGGGATTGATGGGTGAAGAGTAAATTATTAATTAGGAGGCTTGAAGATGGATACGTGATAGCATCCGCGTGGCTAAACGCCCGGCACTTCTGCAGTCTTGCTGAGTCAGCGTAAATATTGGACTCGGGGGAGTTCTGCAGCAATTTTTGCACTTCTCCTTTTACGTTTGAACATGCTCGACGTTCTGATGCTTTTTATTTTTTTAAAAAAAATAGAATCTTAAACTACAAAAAGCAGTTCAGCCCAGCAGAACGACTGGCACCTTCAATCCAGCACCTTCCATCAGTCAAGAACCTCACGTCACGACTGAAAGCCCTCGAGACGGGCGAAATATTTGAGCAGGCACGAGCGCAGCTATCTCTGCTGCATATTGAAAACCCAATAAATTATATTTTTTTTTTCCTTTTTAAACAGGGTTATATTAATCCGTGGGGTTTCCTATCAGGGTATAGCTTTGGGACCAAGAGATTGGGAAACTGAGTCAAGCTTTGGGATGGTTTTAATGGAGACAAGAACTGTAGAAAACCAGATTTCAGTAGACTCTCTTCTGTGTGTGTGTGTTTTTATAGATAGATAGGTGTGTGTGTTTATATATTTTTATATATTTGTGTGCGAACTTCAGGGTTAATCCTTTATATATAGATATTTTTATGTTATTTTTTTTTGTGTGTGTATATATTTATATATATGTGTGTGTGTGTGTGAACTTCAGGGTTAATCCTTTGTGGGAAGAAGCATCCACTTCCATATAATAATAAACTATAATAATTATATATAATTATAATATCATATAAGAATTATTCCGTAACTATCGACCGCAAAGTTGTGGTTGGTGCTGTCGGTACTGGCTTGTACTGGTGGCGAGGCTGGGCTGGAAGGAAAAGAAATGTAATCTTTGAGAATTTCCGTAGAGGTTTTTGTTCTTGTTTGAGATCATCTTTTGCTTTCTGAGCCCTTTGAAGAATTCGTTCCGAGTGATTTCCCCTTAATGGAGGCTGTGAATAATGAGGTGGACGCCAACTGGCAGGTGAAGGGAAGCTCATCCCAGTAATGGGTCTGCCATTGAAGGACAGTCGGCTAATTTTTATTGCCGCCGATGGAACGGGAGTCGAGTGCCTAATTCAAGCCATTCTGGGAACGTAATTCCCGTCGCTGCATCACGAGGATCAAATACTTATTCAGCACCTGACACTTGTAAAAAGCACTTGAGTGAAACTCCAGTGTTGCTGTTTTCTGATAATGGTGTTTAAATTCAAGCCTATTAAAAATAAATACACCTAACAAGCTCTGTGATAGCGGCGCTCACTTGGCTGATCAGAGAGAAAATTGCCGCGTCTGGCTCTGATCTGCAGGTTTGTGTTTAAGGGGGAAAAAAAATATTCATACAAAACCCCTTTTGAAGCCACAGGAGAAGGAATGTTGGAAAGCAAACTATAGCAGCTCTACGCACAGGTTGATTTTTGAACTTTTAATTTTTATATTCTTTTTAATTTTATAGAGAAGCTTTTTTTCTCTCCAGCGAGGGAGCTTTGCTGGCGCCAGGAGCATCGTGCGTGGGGGTATGTTCATGTGCAGAGCCACCACAGGAACCAAGAGGGAGTTTTGCTGGTGCCAGGAGCATCGTGCATGGTGGTATGTTCACGGGCAGAGCCACCACGGGCTGATTTCCTCCCATGGAAGGAATCGTGCCATGCACGGTCCTGCCAGCGTCACTCTTGAACCATGGTCTCTTGAGGACGGGACCAAGGGAGGGGGATCCAAGGAGAATCTTTTAGGATCCTTAAGGAAGAACGTGGACCTCTTGGAGTGGGGCCAGAAGAGGCCATGGAGATGATCCATGGATGGAGCCCATCCGCTATGAGGATAAGCTCAGAGAGCTCGTGGGGTTCATCCTGGAGAAGAGAAGTTTCCAGGGAGACCTTAGAGCCCCTTCCAGTCCCTTAAGAGGCTCAAGGAAAGCTAGGGAGGGACCTTTTGATCAGGGAGAGGAGCCATTGGACAAGGGGGAAGGGTTTGACAATGAAAGAGGGGAGATGGAGATAAGATCTGGGGAAGAACTTCTTTGGTGTGAAGGTGGTGAGAGCCTGGCCCAGGTTGCCCCGAGAAGCTGTGGCTGCCCCATCCCTGGAGGGGTTCAAGGCCAGGTTGGAGGGGGCTTGGAGCAACCTGGGCTGGTGGGAGGTGTCCCTGTCCATGGCAGGGAGTTGGAACTGGATAATCTTTAAGGTCCTTTCCAACCCAAACTGTTCTCTGATTTTATGATCATGTGGTCCAACCTTTCTTGGAGAAAGCATGGTCTAGACAAGATGGCCTTGTTCAGCTGCATCTTAAAAGTGTCCAATGTTGGGGACATTATTCCCTGGGGAGATTATTCCAATGGCTGGTTGTTCTCACTGTGGAAAAAGTGCCTGATTAACTTTGGGAGCCAATTCTGACCCTGAGCAGCACTGAGAAGCTTCTTATCCTTTGGAGACTTCGAAAGATTTATTATTTTTTTCTGTTTGCTTGCTTGCTTCGTGGTTGGTTTGCTAAGTATGACCTTGACTACGCTTAATTGGGTGTGCAAAAGTCACTATTAATGGGAATTCGGTGAAAAATCTTTGGGTTGGCCGTTGTGGGTCAGCTTGACCTTCGCTGAAGTTTGGGAGCTGAAGTGCCTGTTGGAGAATCTCGGTTTTTCGGAATTTCACCCCCAAATATCGCCTTTGAAATGGTGTTTGAGGGAAGGTTTTTGATGTGTGAAGCTCAAAGCGGAGGATGTGGGGTTTTTTTACATTGGAGGGATTAGGACTGAGCCATGTGTGATACCAGAAGACCTATAGCTGCTGTCTCACCAACTTCTAATGTATATTGGTATTAAAAAAAATATACACATTTTCTTTATAAATACCTTTTTTTTTCTAAAGCACTACCCTTATTCCTTCATGTTGCGTAGCACTAATTACTGCATTTTAGTGTTTATGGATAAGTATTAATTAGGTCTCTCTCTTCTGAGCTTTAAACAAGAGAAGACAAAACGTGCTGAAATGCAGAAAAGAAATATATTTTCTTTCCCCGTGCAGCTCCTCAGCTACGCCTGTAGCATTCAGCTGCTTCTGTGGACATCTCATAATATCCAGAATATATATATTCTCTTGTAATCTCATATAATTATTATATGAGCCTTGAGCTCTTTTTCCATAAGGAGAGGATGTTTCTGCATTTTCCAAAAAAAAAATCAAAAAGAAGTAAAGACGACGCGAACGAAACGCGAGTTTCTCCATATTGCTGGCTGGATTTGTGAAAGAAAAACAACAGATGCCTAAGTACGCTTCTAAACAGCTTGTTTTTAAAAAAAAAAGTAAAGAAAAACAACACAAAACAAAGCTTTTTAAAAAAATATATATGTTTTAAGCAGAAAGCTTCTTCAGAGAGCACCGGTTCCCAATGCTTAACCCGAGGCTTTGGCTGCTCAGCTCTGACTTTGGAGCTTCTTGGTCTCGGTGGAGAGAGGAGCCCACCTCTCCACCGCGTTGGGTTACTTCCAAGGGACAACCTTTTATCTCTTGTACTCTAAATTGAGAGCGGCGTGAATATTTATTGGAAGGAGAGAAGTGGTTTCTTTTACCCTTGGAGCGGTTCGTTCTCCTTTCTCTCCGGAGCTGCAGCAAGGAGCTCGAGAAGAAGTCACCTTGGTACTCGCAGAAATAGGTAGACCTCATCCCAAACCACACGCGCATCGTTACAAAAGAAATTGCTTCTTTTTATTTGCGTATTAGGACCGATTTTGGTTTCGGGGAGGGGGTTGCACACGTAGATGGAAGCAGATGCTGGTATACGGGGCGGATTTCTCAAAAACCAGAGTCGTTTTGTTGATGGAGCTTTTTTCGGAGCGATTGGCCAACGGTTTGATGAAGGGTTGGAAAAGGTCCTCAACTCAATGAATGGTGAACTGCACTCGGTTATGGAGTTCCTTCCCATTAAACTACGTAGTTAACACGAATTAATGCAGCTGCCAAAATTCAATTATTATTAAAAAAAAAAAAAAAAGGCGGCGGGAGAGTTTTTAAGAGTGAAAAACGCCTTTTACTCAGAAGGAACGTACCCAGCGCCGTTCCGTTGACTTTTTCCAGCTTTTGTTATTCTTCAGATTCCTAAAAGTCTTTTCCTCGGTGGTGCCGGGGGAAGTATTTACCGCGATCTGTTGAAACCCCTTAGGACTTTGGAGAAGCAGTGAAATTCCGGCGGCGAATTATGTATATTCCAGTTGCGAGGGAGAGGTTCTCCGAAGCCTTTTGAGCAAATGATTCCGATTAGTTTTAACTGGAAAATATCGAACCCGGCGTAGAACAGGCTTCCTAGGAGGTGGCTGGGTTAATACCTACATTTATCAGGGGAGACAACCAGTTCGCTGTGCCGGGGGAAAGAGCGAACTCAATTTAGACACCGGCTGCATCATCGTTCATAGGAACTGCGTAAACAAGCTGGCCCGGAATTCTCCTTGACTGCTAAATAATTGCAGCTTTTGAAATAACAGGCTTTCTTTATTAGTATTTTTTTTTTTTTTTTTTTTCCTTCCTGCTGCCCAAGGGAGATGTTCAACACGAGTTTCTTTTTTTTTTTTTTTCATAAGTATATTTAGATATACGGTTCCGCGGTTAAGAGAAAATCCCTTTTGTTCGACTCGTAATTCCGTAGCGCGTTGCAAAATCTGGTTTATAGACACGGGGCTGGATTCCGGAAAAGCTGCGGAGGAGGATGGAGGCAGCCAGTGCGCTTCATATTTCTGGGAAATATCAACTTTCCTGAATTTTAGCCCCGTGATATTGAAGATAGAGACCACATCACCCCAGCAAACCCTGCTTTATTCTCAGCTGCAGCAGCTACTGGTATCCAAAACCAGGGGAAGGGCTGGAAATAATAACAGCACGTTCAGGGAAAGCCAGATTTTGAAATACTTGAAATAACTTTGACTTTAGTTTTGAAGGACACGGATGGCTAACATCTATTTTTTTTTTTTTTTTGTTCACTCCCTTTTAAACCTTGGAGGGGTATTAGATATGCACAGCACGGGGCTCGTCACCACTTCTCTAATTAAAGCATAGCTGTAGGCCAATTAGACACAACCATGGCTGGTTTTAACCACCTTTTTATACGGAAGAGAAGAAATGGTGAACTTGAATTTGTTTTCACGGAGAACATAATATCTTCCAAATGAACTCCGGGGTTTGTAAAACGGCGTTGAAATGATATTTAAAACCTGCTGGAGCTCTTTATGGTTTGGTGGTTTAATTCAGTATATGCATAAATAATCTTTAATAATGATCTTTAACATCTTTATCAATGATCTGGACGAGGGGATGGAGTGCACCCTCAGTAAGTTCACAGAGGACACCAAGTTGGGTGGGAGCGTTGACCTGCTGAAGGGTAGAAAGGCTTTGCAGAGGGATGTGGAGAGGCTGGATGGATGGGCTGAGGCCAACGGGATGAGGTTCAACAAGGCCAAGGGCTGGTTCCTGCACTTGGGTCACACCAACCCCATGGACGCTCCATGCACCTGACTGGAGCTCCAGGGAGACCTTAGAGCCCCTTCCAATCCCTCAAGGGGCTTCAGGAAAGCTGGGGAGGGACTCTGGATCTGGGAGGGGAGCCACAGGATGAGGGGGAAGGGTTTGACCCTGAAAGAGGGGAGATGGAGCTGAGATGTGGGGAAGAACTTTGGTGTGAGGGTGGTGAGAGCCTGGCCTGGGTTGTCCTGAGAAGCTGTGGCTGCTCCATCCCTGGAGCAATGTGGTCTGGTGGGAGGTCTCCCTGCTCATGGCAGGGGTTTGGAACTGGATGATCCCTTCCCACCTGAACCATTCTGTGATTTTTTTCTGGTGCCCACCTGCACAGATCATTTCTTGAGAGACCTTGGACGAGCCACTGCTCCCCGTGGTTTCTCCATGTAGAAACCTGATGTCCTTTGAGAAGTTTAAGACGCTACTTGTTTAGCGAGCGTAGATGCTGAGATAACTATTCTCCATCGATAAGATGATGAAAGAACTTGGTGGTTTTCTTTTGCAGACAGCAGCTGTCTGAGGAGCACTGAGATGTGATCTTGGAGCCCCGGGCAGGAGCTGGAGGTTGCGTGGTGGCCTGGTGTGAAACATTATGCAAATGGTGCTGTCGGGGCCGAGCTCGCGTGTCGCGGGAAGGTTAGGAGAAGCCTCTGAAAGATGCATTTAGGGAATAATTATAAAGATAGCGGGATCTGGGCGAGAGCAGAGTCATGGAAACCACCAGGAAGGATGACATTTCAAGAGAAGGAGTGTGGCCGACGGGGCTGGAAATTGTTGACGAGCTCTGTGGGCCAGAAATAGCTTCCCCATTCACTTTTCAGTAAACACTAAAGATTTTAATGATTTCCCCACTCTCTTTCCTCCTCCTCTGCTGTACAAGCAGCTTGTTTATCACAAACCATTCTTCTTTTTTTCTTTTTTTTCTTTTTTTTTTCCCCCCCTTCTGATTGCCCATTAATTTTGTCGGTAGAAAGGGAGTGAAAAGAAAAACGACCCTGTTGGAGAAAGGGTTAAAGCAAAACTGTTCCTCACCAAGTTTTGTCTTCTGGAGTAACGGTTCCTTCTGCCGTGACGGCGGAACGTCACACCATTGTTTTGGGCTCACTCTCCTAAAAAGAAAAACCCACCACCCTTAGATAATTCACAGCTTGAAGCTGTCCCTGACCTGGAAGCCATCACTTAATGCTTAATGGGGACAACTTGTCCTTGCTTACGTCCTTTTTCTAATATTTCTGTGGAAAAATAGAAGCGTTTTCTAATGCGAACACGAGTTGCCTGTTGTGTTTGGAAACGAGCTGGGAGTTTCCCTTTGATGGTGTAGGTGCTACTGGGAGAAAAAAAAAGAAGTATTTCTCTGAGTATCTAGGATCTGTTGCATAAAATCAGTGCTAAGGGTGGGGTTTTCAGGATGGTGGGTACATCTGTGTTGGGGATGGAGGAGCTTTGCATCATCTTGGAGAGAGCCCAAGCCGTGGTAGACCCACGGTCTTGTATAAGAGCCGTAATATTTCCAGGTAAATACATTCGTGCCATTTAGGATTTATAAAATCACATAAAATACCATTTTGGTTGATGCTATAATCCATATTTATAAAGGAATTTGGCAGGTGGAGCTGGAACGGAGAGCGTCTTACCTCCCGTATGTTTTCAAGCAACGCCGTCACAGACAGCTGCGATGATTGCATCTATTCAATAATGGTGCTTTTATTAAAAACCCAACAATTTGGGCCTTTTTTTTTGTTTTTCCCCCTGAAAATAAAAAAAAAAAAGCGCAAAATGAAATGCTTTGTTTAGGAATCGGTATTTCAAAGCCAAGCTTTTTGCAAATGAAACGAATAGATAAAATTATTTGGGGAACTAAACGTGCCTCATATGAGACTGTCTCTGTGATATTCTGAACGTGTGAAATGGAAATGTGTTCCTAGATGTATCTGTTGATTTGCCCACACCTCACTCTGGTGGTTCCAGTGGAAGAGTTCTTCGTACCGACCGATAAATATGAAGAGATTTAGCATTTTCCCAGTGAAAGTCTGGGGTTTGTTTTATTTCTTCAACTTCTAAAGCAAAAAATCAATGGTTTTGAGATGGGTGGTGTGGAGAATGAATGGGAGCTAATCAGAATTAGCTGCTGTCATCCTTTGGCTGTGGCTATAAGCTCAAAGAGTTAAAAATCTGGTGGAGGTTAGTAGTGATGGGACATCACTATGACCTTGTGTCCCAACGCTGTGATTTTGGGGTGGGTAGGAGGGAGGAACTGCTCTGCCTCTGTGCTCTTCCCTCTCATGGGACCACCAGGTCCCTTGAAGGACTTTGGGGCTGACCCTGCTGTCACTCAGCTGTGGGAAGCCTGTGAAGCTGCCTTGTGGTCCATGAAAGGTTTATTTAACACCTTCTACAAGCTTAAGTCATACCTGTAAAGTAAAATTGTCCTGTGAGCACGTTTATGAGACCATATGGACCTGGTATATTAATTAATATGTTACTCCTGCTAAATGTAGGCAGGGATAAGTCCCTATTTTTTTCCTCTTTTTGGGTGTGGTCATCTTTTGGGGAGCAGAATAGTGTTTTCTGTCCCAGGGATATTTCTTTAATAGCTTTTACCAAGAAAACCACTTTTTTTCTGTGTTACACTTGACTTCTAGCAGAGCCAGTTCACATCTTTTCTTTTTTTTTTTTTTTCTCTACTGTCACATTTATTCCGAGTTCTCTCTATTTAAGAGCCTTCACATCCTGATTGATTAGTTAATTTACAAAGTGTCAGAGCTTTTCTTCTCCCCAGATATCATTGGGAATTATGAACCGTGTCCCAAAACCCACCCCGGGCTCAGCACCACTGGAACCACGACCGGGTTAGCCCAGGGGATGTCCAGGTTCCTCTGGCTCCCAGTGAGCCTCCAGCCCTTCCCAGTGGTTTGGAAATGGTTTGGCTGACTCCTGAAAAGAGACAATATTCCAAGGAAGTCATCCCAGAGAGATGACACCGCATCCCTATGGTTTTACACAGCCAAAATATCCACTGAGATCAGCGGGAGCCGTGTTTGTATGAGACCTGCAAGGTTTGAATCTTTATCTTCAAAAGAGAGGGATAAAAACTCTGAGCAGCTTATATACGTGCGCGATAAGAGCATCTTTGTGAGGGGCTCTCGGATAAAAGCTCTTTTTCAGAGGAAACCACAATCCAGTGTAGTCTCTTTTCCCCTTTTTTCCTGCTTTTCTCTTTTCCCCGTCCCTTTTCACGCTGCAGCCTCTTTGCATTTGCCTTTGGCCCTGGTAAGTTCTTCTTAAAAGCAGAAATGATATTTATTCAGCGTTTGTAGTTAAGGCTGCTTTGTGGCTTTGTTGTGCCACATTATCTTCAAATGCATCATTGAATCCAATGTCGAACGTCTCCTCGGCTGTATATCTTTTTTGTTTTGTTTTATTTTTGGTGTTTTTTTGTGGTTTTTTTTTTTTTTATGAGGGGCAGCAGACTGTTAACTTGGCTTCATCTGCAAAGCAAAATGAAACCGGGGAGAAAGGAGGCAAAGTTTAGCTGAGGAGATGAAGATTCCACCAAAGACTCTATTTCACAGGACTTCTTGACTCCCCGGTGTCCATGGAGTAGTGAATCGGAGTGAGCAGGACCTTGGATGTTCTGGTTTGGGGTAGAAGAGACATCCCAACCTTCTTCCCCCGGGGTTTAAGGACGATGAAGTGTCTCCTTGTCTTCGGGGTGCTGTTGGGGAAAGGGAGGACTTGTTTTTTTTTCTTGCTGCCTTTCACTTCAGGGAAAGAAAAAGGGAATTGAAGCTGGGAGGATGGGATTGAGTATGTGGATCATGTCTGGAGAAGCAAGAATACAAATTGCCTAGGAAAAGGGATATTTTAAACTTCTCATTTACATTAAATACTCTTATCCTTAATATTTGGATGTAGGAAATGGGAGGAGTTAATACAGAGTTTCTCTTATAGATCAGCATTTTAGCTCTTTGCTCTTGCCCAGAGAAGCTTGTGGCTGCCCCATCTCTGGAGGGGTTCAAGGCCAGGTTGGAGGGGGCTTTGAGCAACCTGGTCTGGTGGGAGGTGT
>JAOTQQ010000019.1:1547747-1566088 GCA_026546715.1 Gallinago undulata | reverse complement strand
CATCCCTGGAGGGGTTCAAGGCCAGGTTGGAGGGGGCTTTGAGCAACCTGGTCTGGTGGGAGGTGTCCCTGCCCAGGACAGGGGGTGGAACCGGATGGTCTTTAAGGTCCCTTCCAACCCGAACCATTCCATGATTTTAACACAAGTGATTGTGATGCCGTCTGGGCATATAAATACAAAACTTTATAGCATCTGGATGTCAAAAACAGTACTTGAAAAGTTCATAAAGAAACCCTTTATTTTTTGTAATGTCAAGAACCTCAGCCTTTCATAACAAAATTAAACCTAATTAGCAAGTCCTTAACCTTTCCGAAAAAAGAGAATGACTTTTTTTTCTAAAATGAGACTTATAAGGTCATATTAATTAAGTGGGGGTTTATTAGACCTGAAAAAAAAAAAATCTTCTGCAATAACAAAGATGCAGGAAAATTATTTTCTTGAGAGTTTTCCAACTTGTTGGTGATGGTGGCTTTTTTTGTTTTGTTTTTTTTTTTTTAAGTTGAGCCTAGCAGAGCAGAGTGCTTTGCAGATCTTTTTCCCCCGCTGCGTTTCAGACCTTAGAAAGGGCCCTTCTTTTTAGGTTTTGTGATAGAAAATTCATCACTTGCTTTATCAGTAGAGACCCACGCGTGTGTAACCGTGCGCTTCTCGCCACGCCGGCGTTTCTCTCCTGCTTTTGATGGTTCTGTGCCGTGGCTGCTCTTGCAAAGATTTGGTTTATATTCGCCGCTGTTGTTGCGTAAAATAAAACAGAGAGAAAAACGCTTTTTAGCCCCCAGGTTTCTAAAGAGAGAAAAAAAAAATAAGGAAGCTTTCCAAAGTCTTCAATTTCTCTCCAGAAGGAGCTGCTGATTTGCATTGGAAGGGCTTCTGAGAGGTTGGTGCAGTGGCTCCTCGCGCTGCATTGCAGTAAGGGCAAGCGGAGATTTCACATTACAAACGCGCTATCTGCCCCCAGCTCCAAATAATTTGGGATGTTATAGAAGGAGCTCGTGTTTAAACAGGTGATTGCCATCCTTCTTCATCAGGATTTTTTCCCAAAGTGATGCTTGCTGCGTTGACCGAGATTCATTCTGACTCAGAAAAACACCCATTTCAAAAAGATCTTATCACTTCGTCATTTTCTTGACTAAAAAAACCCCGATGAGCGTTGCTTCTGGATTTGAAACTCAAAATATTTTGCAGGTTGGGGAGAGCAGAGTTGAAAGCACCACCTCGATTACTAGCCCCCTCTTTTCCCTGGTTTGTCATTCCAGAGCATCCCTGCTGGAAATCGGGTTTCCAAATTGGGAGCTCTCATGAGCTTCTGGCACCGTTGGTCCTTTGGGGTTTGGTTTTGGGCTTTTTAACCCATTTCGATACTCGCTGGGGGAAAAACCTGATGAAAAATGAACCATCCTCAAGAGCTACAGAGGTGAAACAACATTCAGAATGAGACATGCAAGTACTAATTTAGATACTGTGTGAGTGCTACACAGCAAGATCTGAAGGATGACCTCCCTCCACCTGCTGGTCACGCTCTTCCTGATGCCCCCCAGGATGCCTTCTTGGCCACAAGGGCACATTGCTGGCTCATGGTCATCCTGTTGTCCACCAGGACTCCAAGTCTTCTTCCTCGGAGCTGCCCTCCAGCAGGTCAGCCCCCAAAATTCCTCTTTTGCAACTCCTCTGTTTCTTCAAGACCACTTCTAAAAATGTGACCAAAGGGTTTGTGGGTGTAAGGGTTGTGTGATGGGTGGGGGGCGTTATTTTGAGTTCTTCTTGTTGAGGTTTTTAGAAGTAGGTGCGTAATTAAGACTGCAGTGTCAGAAATAAGCCCTTCAAGAGCATTTTGCATATCATAATTAGAAATCTGAGCCTAACTCTTGATTTTTTGAGCACACTGACCCAGCAGGACACCTCTGAATATTACAGGATTTATGGAAGAGGGGGGAAAAAAAAAACAAGTTAGGGAATACCCAGCATAACCCAGAGGTTTGTGGAATCTTAACTGAAAACTTACTTTGCCAGAGATGAGTTGTAGATCTCGGCTGGTGGAAAGGCTTGGAGAGTTCCTGAGATGCCAAGCTCCAGCCCACAAAGCAAAAGGGTATTACATTGCATCTTCTGAAAGGCAAAGAAACAGCAGTTAATGTAAATAATCGTCGGGGTGGGAGGCGCGTGTGCGTGTTTGGGCATGTGGAGGGCTGAAGATACACGCCACGGAGCCTGTTATTTATTGGGTTATTTATTGGGTCATTTATTGGATCTTTCCAGATCCTGTTTTAATGGGAAAGTTCACAGCAATGATAGAACCGTGTAACGCACGGAATACTATTAAAAAATAGAGATTTCAAACGTGCGGAAAGGAATCTCACTGCAGCATCTGTAGCTGGTTTTATTAAAAGCAGTTTAAATTCCCCTGCCTGGAGGAGTTTGGAATTAGGGAGATGGGCTGCAGAAATTTACATTTTAATTGAGGCAGAAGACAAAATAGGGCACGGCACAGCATTCACACGTTACGAGGAAGAATAAATAAGATATGTATCAGCTTGGGAGAAAAGAACTGACTGGTCGTTTTTCACTGCCTCCTGTGCTATATTTTTCTAACGGGGCAATGAGCAGTGCTGGGCTTGTTTTGTTTGCTCCGTATCACATGGCAGCAACTAAAGCTACCCTCATGGAGCGAGTTTTTTATTCAAAACACATTGTAAGAGTGTAAGTATTTAAGAAAAAAAAAAAAACCCAAACACCACCATCAAGGACCCAGCAGAAGGTAAAGGCGCGGGTGTGTGTGATCTGTCCACCGATTCCTTTGAAAGCAGGAGGCCAAGGATGGCTTCGTGGATGGTTTGTGCAGTCTAGAAAGCTGGCCAGTTTTTGAAATCTGGTTTTTGAAGTGTTCGTTCTCCAAAAAGCTGCTCTGATGCAAATGGGAGCTTGTGCCTGGATAAATATGGAAGGATTTGTTGGGGTTGTTTCGAATCCCGAGCGTGTTTTTCACAGAATGATATGGGGTTGGAAGGGACCTCTGGAGATGATCTAGTCCAACCCCCTGCCAAAGCAGGGCCACCCAGAACAGGTTGGACAGGAACCCATCCAGGTGGGGTTTGAAATGTCTCCAGAGATGGAGACTCCACCACCTCTCTGGGCAGCCTCTTCCAGGGCTCTGCCACCCTCAGAGGAGAGAAGTTCCTCCTCATGTTTAGATGGAACTTCCCATGGTCAAATTTGTGGCCATTTCCTCTTGTCCCATCCCTGGGCACCACTGAAAAAAGACTGGCCAAAGGTCTGCCATTAACACCTTCCCAAATTTCTAAATAGCAGGAGGTTCATCAGGGTGAACCTGAGGAATTATCTGGGGGCCCTGGAGGAACTGGTGCAGCCATCAGCAGTGCATGGCACGGATCAGCTCCTCTTGGAGGAGGAAGGACTCGTGCAAACGGGACGATGTTGTCATGATGGATGACACTGTGGATTTGCTGAATATCAGTCTCCTTCCACACGGTTACGTGGCACAGCATGTGTGTTTTTCGGGCTGCTCTTGAGAAGGAAACGAACAGATGAAGGCTCGAGAAGCTGGCAAAGAACTTCCACCACGCGGGTATTCCTTATGGCTGCCCTAGAAATGACTGGATCTTACTCTTTTGGATCAGTGGGAGGGCTATATTAAAAAAAATAATATCTAAAAAATTGGCAATCCTAGAGATTTTTGTCCTAATCCACCATGGTGATTATTCTTCCCTCTTCCAAAAAAAAGCTTACGAGGAAAAAAAAACATCATGTCCTACATATTTGTCTTGAAAGGATTATTTCTTGGTGATTTAAAAAAATAATAGTTTTCCTGCTTTTAAACCCCTGAGTTCTGACCTTCGTTGTCTTTGATCTGAACAGCTAATCCAGTGGGAATTTAATTTTGATGTGGTTTCAAAATTCGGCTTCCCGCTGGTTTTTAAGTGGTTAGTGTGAAACATGACCAAATCTCCAGCAGTATGCTGCTAATTAACATCATCCCCACGTGCTTTTTTTCCTCCAGTTAAGCCCAAAGGCAGCAGCCAAATCCAAAGGCAATTGTCCAAACCACCTACCTAGGTCATTGCTGGGGCTGCGTCATTCTCATCTTTGTGTAATTACAAGGGGTTGTCTCCATCTTTCAAACGAAATTACCTCCAGTGTTCTGCACGATGATGTCTCCATCTGCATTGTTCGTCCCCAAAATATCCTACTTTGTCCCTCTCTTGCAATAAAGGAGCCGGGGCGCTCCATTAATTTCTGTAATTCTCCTCTTTCTGGCTTCTTACGTACATTTCAAAACACTTCCAGCCTCCGTGACTTCAGCTCCTCCTTGCCAAACCTCTTTCCTTTGGAAAAGCCAACTCAGGGTGTCACCGCAAGTTCAGTTCCTCAAGTAATTCAGTCTCTTACTGAAACGTTTACTATTTCACATTTCCCTTTATCCTCACCTCCTCCTTCTCTGCTTTACAAATCAGTAGTTCTTCGGGTGAGGATGAACTGGGTATGAAACCAAGCTAACGCAGAGGAAAGTCAGACTGATTTTGGGTTTGAATCTTGTTTTAAGCTGTGTTGGTATTTATTATTCAGTCACTGCTACGCGTGTAGTAGATGTTCTTTTCCCTTTGGAATAACACAAAGCAAGACGATTTCAAAGCACAGATTTTTCAGTATTTTGTCTCTCTTTTTTTAAGTGATCTAGTGCTTCCCTTTCAGTCTCATGTCTATTCTTCTTTTGGTTTCTACGCTCTTACTGCACTATGGTTAATTTTATCTAATGACTATTTAGAATCCCAGATAATCTGGTCCTTCTGTAAGTAATACCAGGATCTTCTCTGGGAGCAAATGCTCCTTTAAAAGACACCAACTCTGACTTTGCTGTTGCTTTAAGTTGTTGTAGCTTTAAGCCTTCTATTTGTGTTTTTTCTTTTACTGCAAAAGATTTGTCCTAAGATGGCAGCAGAAGGGAAAGATTTGTTAATACAGGGAATTAAATTATTGTATGTCCCCAAGGATAGGTGTCTTTTCTCATCTGGCTTGATAAGAAATGATTAAAAATAAATGTTTCTAGAGCCAGATGTAATTGTTTTGTGATATGTATGAGGGAACACAGAAGTAAACCCAAAAGAGTAGCATGAGACTGGATGGAGCAGATGAAGATGTGACGTCTATAGTCTAGTTTGTCATCCTTTAAGCAATTCTCTTCCTCCCTTTGAGGGTTTTCAGTTGAATCTGAAAAACGGGGAATTATTTGAACAGCAGTGCTGGAAAAGTTTTGACAACTTCTGAATTAGTTTCAGTCTCAGGATTAAACAGGGACAAACACACAATAACAAGGTTTGGACAGTAACTGACTGTTTACAACCTGATGGACCATGATGTCAGAGCGGGTGGAGACGGGGGGGTTTCTTCACTTCTGTGGTGGACACGGGTGGACAGTTGGATTACATCTCCTCGTGGTGGGTCTGCCATTGGGAACTGGAGGGTTGCCTTTAGCCCTTGGGACACAATGCAGGTCTCCACTGGGAATAAATCAGACGACTTCTGCCGATGGGTGTAATGTCCAACAACTCTGTGAGCTGATTTTTGGGAAGATGTAGCGGTCCCCGTACTCCTGTAGATGGGAACAGTAGTTACTCTTGATCTGTCTTTGTGGGATGGCAAAGAAAATGAGTGTTTGCAGTCTAGTTTGCATAGCATCAAGTGACAAATTGTGATCTAGTTCAGCATCTTGATCAATGACGGCACAGAAATTGCTGGTTAGAGCAATCAACATATTGCTTATGTATGACACAGCTTCAGATTGAAATTCTGCCTATGATGCGTTGTCAGGGCTTATCTAGATTTTAATGTATGAGGTGAAAATCTATTGCAGCCTCATTCTAGGAATTCACAGGAAAATCAATAGGAATTTTATTCTTAAGCTGTGCCGCCTGTACATTTTCTAAACATGCATCTAGATTCTTACACAGGCTACAAAAGAGCAAAGTATCAAGAAAGAAAAATTTTCACTGTCTGTAGTTGACTGCACTCACATGAAAACTACTCCTTTCAAAATGCCTGTTACGCTGCCTGAATTTATGAAAGATACTCGGGGTGCTCCAGCTGAGGGGATGTTATGTCCCTCCGTGTTGAGACCTAATACTGACAAAACGATTCTCATGGCTTTTTTATTAAGTGGGATAACGCACCCAAGAGAAGGGTGTTTGTCTTGGCAAGCTCTTTTGATATTTCAAGGATGAGGTTTTGGGTCTGACTCAAGCTGGAATTATTCCTCGGTGTTCAGAATGATGTTTCTCCAATGTTCCTGGCATTTTGTTTTTTTATTCTGCTTCCAAAAGACTGATGCTCTCTGCAAACATGCTCAAATTTTAGAGAAAGCTAGAAACAAGGGCATACGTTTTATTTTAAAAGCACATCCTGGATGTTGGATTTGAGCTTTTAGCAGGCGTTCAGTTTTGAGTTGATGTTATTGGGCTTTTTCTATTTGTTTTGTTGTATTTTTCTTCTAGGGAATAGCTGTAGTATACCACTGGAGGAAAAAGTAATATGGATGTTTTTTTTTTTTTGTTTTTTTTTTTTCCATCAGTGTATCTTCTCTGCAAGCTCATGTTTGCTAGAATTACTGAAGAATAAAACATTTGGTGTGTACCACAATGGCTTACCTTAAACTTTCTCTGACATCTTTTACTGTACTTCCTGACAGAATAATTTCATCAGGGTATTGCAAGACACCCCACAGCTCAGCGTGGGCTTAGTATCCTTAAATTCTGATGCATCTGAATAAATAATTCCGCGTGTGCCGTTTTCTAAAGCTGTAGAGACCCAGATTACAACAAAGTGCCTGAAACGCTCGCTGAAGAGCGTTCACAAGGGCGAACATGCTGTGTTGAGGGGATGCGGCCGGGCCGGGCCTAGTGCGGCCCAGGGCGCGGCCGGGCCGGGCCTAGTGCGGCCTAGTGCGGCCCAGGGCGCGGCCGGGCCTCGGCCTAGCGTAGCCTCAGGGCCCGGCACCTGGCGGCCCTAGCGCGGCCCGCGGCCAACCGCGGCCTAGGGCCCTGCCAGGCCTCGTGTGGCCCCAGAGCCCAGCCCGCCCCGGCCCCGCGGCGCCGCCCGGTGGCCGCCGGGCTACCTGTCACTCAGGGCTCCGGGGTGGCCACCTCAACCCCCGCCAGCTTCCAGAACGTTCCAGAAAGAGGAACCGCGCATGATTCTGAGGGAGAAGGCGGGCTGGGGGCGGAGGCCGGCCGGCCGTATAAACCCAGGGGAGAGGCTGCTCTTAGAACCCTGTTCCCTCGCCTGGGTTTTGTTGGCGCCGCACCCGGGACCGGTGATACATCTTCCTCTCGCCTCATTTTTCCAAACGGCTGCTTAAATGACATGATGCAAGGCTCACATTGGTAAGTTTACTTATACTTCGGCAAGGTCAGCTTGGTTAATTAATGTTAATTGTTGTTTGGAGTTTTCTGGTGTCGTTTCACCTTAACTGTGGGTAGGAAAATCCGCGGACCTGAGCTGCCCCAACCTTGGGACGTAACAACGTCCTCTTACACGGCAGAACCTGACATGTCGGGAACTTCTGGGTTTTCAGTGTTAAATGACAGCAAGTAGCAGCTGCTCCGTTCCTCTGATGGCGCATTTAGTCTTTTCAAGGGAAAATCCCATTTCTCTCCTAGGTAGAAGTCGGGAGGGCCCTCAGGGGTTCCAGAAGATTCGATGGCTTCTCCTCTCTTGGGGTTTGATCTTGAGGACGGTTTGTGAGGAACTCCTGCTTGCAGCCGGGCATGGGAGTGAGTTCTGCCATGCAGCCGTGTGTGTGCGGCCAGCGATTCTCAGGATAGGTTTAGGTTCTTCCTAGAAAGGACCAGACTCAGTAGCAGTCAAAATTGTCTTGGATTGGGAGTTCTGGGGGTACACGAAGAGAGGAGGTGAAAAAAAGAAGCCTTCTCCTTGTGCATGATTTTGTAGGAAAAATAGAAATGTCTCCTTAACCTTGGTACAGGCAGTATTTCTCCTTCTCAGTACTTAATTCTTAAAACATACACTTTTTTTTTTTCCCCAGTGGTTTAGAGCTATTAATGGCAAGAGGGAAATATTTTGCCCCAGAAAAATAAGGCAGGATGTTATAGAATAGGAGGATGGTTTAATTTTATACACCTATATATTCAGACTTTCTAATTGGTGGTGTGTTTTTGTAAAGCTGCTATAAAGTTCCCCGTGTTGTATGCATAAATAAATGCATTTTTATATATTGTGATAGCTGTTGCTGTAATAATTACAGCACTGATGCATTTATAATGTTCAATGAGGGTTTTTTTTATTTATTTTTAGTCTCCATAATATTATTGTTATTATTAACAGAATTGCACTTCGGGGGAGAAAGAAGAAAAAAAAAAAAAGACTAATTTGCAGACTGAGTGACTTGCCTTAATGACTGCCATCAGTCTAAAGCTGCCAGTATGCATTTATCTCCATTTCCACCCATATTTAGTCTTTTTTGATAGTCATTTCCTTTTTATTTATGTCCATCATTGATGGATTTAATTCCTCACGCGCTCACGTACGGGAAGGCTGCGTATGTTCACTGCTCGGTTTCTTCTCCCAAGGAACAGGTGATGGGACAAGAGGAAGTGGCCTCAAGTTGCCCCAGGGGAGGTTTAGGATGGATATCAGGAAAAGTTCCTTCATGGAAAGGGTTGTCAGGCCTTGGAATGGGCTGCCCAGGGAGGTGATGGTGTCACCATCCCTGGGGAGATTTAAAAGCTGGACAGATGTGGTGCTGAGGGACATGGGTCAGTGTTGGCTTTGTCAGTGTTGGGTTCGTGGTTGGACTTGATGGTCTGAAAGGTCCCTTCTGACCTGGATGATTCTATGATTCTATGACTCCAGCTCATTGTTGTGAGGAGCTCAAGTGTAGAAATTAAACTCATGTCTATAATGACGGTGCATCTATGTCCTGGTCCCCTCCTGCACAAAGCACGTGTTTTATCACGTCAAATCTCTGGTTAGAGACAGAGAAAAGAGTCTTTAGACTCGGCAAAGAACAAAAGGTGGGTTTTGTTGGAAAAAAAAGTAATGATTGCATTGCCATGAGTGGTTTGGGATTTGTGTAGCAGATGCATGCGTGTTATGAGATGAGGAAGTCCCAGGTGAGGTTCAGGGAGGACTAAACTTCACCAGAAGATGCGAAATGAAGAACCACATCTTTGTCTTACGTGCACATCTCTTTTGTAGAAGTGATTCTTTTCTGATGAGTTCGGTATCCGGGGCCCGTTGGCTGGAAGTTACCTAAAACCAGTAAAATTAATGCCTAAAAGATGTTTTCTATTTCTATTAGAATTAAAGGCCGGTAGCAGCGCCGTCTCGCAGCAGCCAGTTCAGCCCCCACTGGAAATGGGGAGGGTTATTACAGAAGGACTGAGAAACGGAGGCAAGGCGTCTGCTTTACATGTGGAGGCCCCCAAAAAATCACAGTATTCCTGAAAAAAGCATATTATACTTCGGCTGCCTGTTGGCAAAGAGGCAGCGAGATTGGGGCTGCACGTTAATCTTTCAGGTACCGGCGCAGGTTTCGACGTGGCTACAATAATTTAAAGCTGTAAGGTTGCTGGGGTAATAAGAAAAATTGACACTGAAAAAATATGAGAGCAAATCTTCAATAAGGTCAGCTGTGGATGTCATCAGCTGAATACGCAGAAGGCAGGGACGACGTTCCCACCGGAGGCCATTAATTTGTTGGCTGTGAACTGTCAGTTGTAGGTAGAGCCCCTTCCGTCACTCGGTAAGAGCTGGGAAGTTAACGAAGGAATCCAGGGAGGCACGAGGAGTTGGTTAGAAAAAGGTGATGGATGGAATTTGTGGAATTGAATTCGAAAGGAGGGAGTGAATTTGGGAGTCCGTCCTAGGTGACGGTCTTCAAATTGGAAGCTGCTGAAAGAAAGGGAAAGGCAAAAAGCCGCAAAAGTGACATTGCGTGGGAATTTTTACTGGTTTTAAAGGATTGTGGTACAGAACAGCTTGGGAGAAGTGACAAGAAGTCTGACAAGAGCCAGTGTTGCTCTTTGCTGGGGCTCCAGGGTTTGACACTGAAAGAGCAGGGATGGAGATGAGATGTGGGGAAGAACTTGTTTGGTGTGAGGGTGGTGAGAGCCTGGCCCAGGTTGCCCAGAGAAGCTGTGGCTGCCCCATCCCTGGAGGGGTTTGAGGGCAGGTTGGAGGTGGCTTGGAGGGTGGTTGGAGGTGTCCATGCCCAGGGCAGGGAGTTGGAACTGGATGGTCTTTAAGGTCCTTTCCAACCCGAACCATTCCATGATTTTTCCAGTTTCAACCCCAGTGTGATCTTATACTGGTTCGGTTGAATTTGAAAGCTGGAGGTTAGGCTGGAGGGAGAGTTCCCTTTTCTTGTCAAGATTGGCACACCACCTTTTGGTTTTGTTTCATTTTTGTTCTTTACTCATCCATCATCCTGAAAAATTTGATTTGGGAATTAAAATATAATTTTTCTGGAAGGTTCAGTGATTCCCTGGGGTTAAACTCTGCTGGTGCTTGGCACCAGTGAGGAAGTGTGTCCCCGAGGTTGTCTCTTTCTTGGTTTTCTCTCCGTGTCCCCAGCACACCCGTCCCCTGCCAGGTAGAAAAACTTTGATTTAAAGGCCAGGGTAGAGAGTGATAGAGATTTGGGATAATCTTAAATTTACTGCTGCTCTTTTCCTCTTAATAAAATACCTGACAACTAATGTGGTAAAATGATTTCTTTCACCTTAGGCATGAAATTCCTGAAATTATCCAGAGTATAATAAAAATGGAGATGGCTTTGTCATGATAACACATCTTTCTCCTGTATGGCATGGAAAGAGACATTTCCAGACGTTGCTCTTAAAAGTTTCATTTGTTCTTTTATCACTTTTTGATACCATGGGCTGTAGAGTAAGAAGGAGATATTAAAGGAAATCAAAATCTTGGGGAAGGTACTCCTTTACGGTAGCGTAAGTATTATAATTTGGTGACAGCTACCTGCTCTTAAACCACTACGGATTTACACGTGTCCTCAAGGTGAGAGAAAATACCTTGCTTTGTGTTGGACTTCTTTTAATGAAGAAAGTTAAGTACTCCCAGGCCTCCAAAAAAATCCGATGGGAACCGATGCGTGTTCCTATATGATTATTGAACAGATGAATCCCTTAAATTATCCGTGGCGTTGGCATTATTTGAGTTTCCCCCCAGGCTTTTTTTTCCCCCCCGAGTGGGAAGATGCAGCGTGGCCAGAGGAACATCTCTTTAAAGTGCGCGTGACAGATGTTTTCTTAATCAAATATATTTAAGTATTACCATTTAAAATTTGCTTAGAAAGTGATTAGGCCCAGTAGTGTGATCTTGCCTCATACTGGTTGGGCTTTGTTTTGTTAATGTTGCAATTAATCTTAGGAAAAATCTAATTCATCCCTGGGCTGCTTTCACGCCACGAGGAGTTTGTCGAAATCTAATGCAACAACCCCCCTGTCTCATCAGCTACGTTATCTTGATTTAGAGGAACAGCAGGTTTATGGAGTTTTGTTCCAAGGGTAATAAAATTACGTTCTTCACAAGTTTGGAATAATTAATCTCATTATTGTTTTGAAGAATAAGTCTCTAATAAGGCAGATTCAGTCCTCTGTTATTTTTTTGGGGGGGGGGGGGAACGTGGAATAAATGCACTTCAGAGCGCTCTTCGTTGCTCTGCTGTAAGCACTTGGGCAATGGGTATGGGCTTTAATGAATTATATCTTCAACTCACAAAAAAGAGGGAATGTTTCTCTTGAGCCAACTGGTGGAATAAATACAACCCTGACATCTAATGATTACTGGTACGTGAATAAAACCTTTTATGCTTGCGATGTTTTAGCTGAAATAAGATTGTTTAGCCTTTATCTAGCAGCAGGAACCTGCTCCTGGAGTTTAAGATGGACCCAAGTTGGTAACTAACAATGAAGTGATTAGTCTTGTCCTTTCCCATGGGTCAGCACGTTGGTTGGACGCTGATCTGTTGGTTTTTAGTCCCCAAAATCAAATCCGAACCACCATGGAAAGCTGAGGAGGGATTCTTGATGAGGAAAGATGAGGAAGAACGGTTTTAAACTGGAAGAGGGGAGATTGAAATGAGATCTGGGGAAGAACTTGTTTGGTGTGAGGGTGGTGAGAGCCTGGCCCAGGTTGCCCAGAGAAGCTGTGGCTGCCCCATCCCTGGAGGGGTTCAAGGCCAGGTTGGAGGTGGCTTGGAGCAACCTGGTCTGGTTGGAGGTCTCCCTGCAGTCTGGTTCTCTGCTGATACCAACCTACAGAGGTTTTTCCTGGCTTCCTTCCGGTCATAAAGGACTCCATGAAGAGGCACTAGAGCTTGGTCTTTAATCTACTTAATTAAGGTTTGGGCTTATTTTGTCAGAAAGCAAAATGCAGCAGCTTAGGTGGGTGCGCGTGGAAGAGCAGCCCAGTGGGGAGGACTGCAGGGCGTCAGTCGCACACGTGAGACAAACTCAAGACATTAAACACACAAATTCTCTCAGTCTTCAGCTCCTGGATCATTTCTGGGGTCTTCCGTTGTGCTCCCTCGGTCTGGTATCTCCATCTCTCCCTTGAAACGGGTTCCAGAACTAAACACGGCCTCAGAAAGGCTACGTACGTAGTCAGTCAAGATCATACCCCTTTCTTCTCCTTGATGTTCTTCTCTTTAAACATCCGAGGCTCAGACTTGCTTTTTTTTTTTTTAGCCACCGCGGTGTAGTAAGGGCTCACGTTGAGGTTCTGGGAGACCTCTGAACCTAAGAGCATCGCCCGAGGTCAAATCCCAACTGCTGCCGTCGTGGGGGATATCAAGGCTCTGGGCAAGTCTTTGGTCAGACCATCAGACCACCCTGCTGTCTTTCAAAATACCCTTTTAAGTGGATATCGTATTTTGATCTTCCTTGTCTTGTGCTTTAGTTTCACTGGCTTGAGAAAAAAAAATAATAAAAAAAATATCTTTAAAGATTTCATAACTGCAGTGAAAGAGGGTAAATAGATTAATGGGCCGGATCCCATATATTAAATGACTTTAAAAATGTCACTATTATGAAGAAAACGCACTAAAAAAAACGGTTTAGGAAGACTTCCTGCGACGGCCGGGCTCGCAGGATGAAAAATCCGGCAGTGTATTTGATGTAAATAGATTGGTGGATGGAAGGCATTTCAATAATTCAATTTGATTGTGTAACTTATAATCTGCGGGAAACCAATAACTTGCCACTTAAAGAACGGCTCATTCCTCGGAAAAAATCTTCAATAAACATTCCGTTTTAGAAACAATTGACATTTTACGTTCTGCATTTTCTTCTTGGGTTTGTGGTTTGTTTGTTTTTTTTTTTTTTTCCTCTGTTATTTTTTATGCTTAACAGCAGGTTTCACTCCAGATTTAAGTCTTTTCCACGTTTCTTTGCTTCTTGTCGCACACCTGAAGTTATAATTCTTGGCTCATGGAAATGGGGTGGCTTTAAACACCGTGCCTTTTGGTGGCTTTAATGACTTCTTCTTCTTCTTCCAGTAGAATAAAGTCCCATGAGTAGAAAAAGTCTTTTAGAAGAAAAACTTCTTTTCAGAGGGTGCTGTTAATTAGGAGGATGGAAGGCGAGGGGACACCTGGGCTGTGGGTGCAAGCACTTTGTATTGCAGCTCTTCAGGAGGTGACATTTCCTTGGGACACTCTTCTACGTGGTGCGTAGGCTCGTGTTTCCCTGGAGTGAAGAGCCTCATCTTTTCTAAAAAGAAGATTGTTTATTTTAATTTAGAAGAGGGTTCTTCTTGGTCAGATATATCCTGAGACTGACGAAACTGAGAAATAGGTGATTGTGGGGTTGGACTATAGATGATCCCTAGAGGTGTCTTCTGACCCCTACCGTTGGGTGATGATGTTATCTGAGGGATGCGCCACTCTATCCCTTCTTGGCCATTTCTACTAGGGTAGGTCTTCAGACCAAACCATCCTTCAACATCTCTCCTCCTCCACCGGTGGTGTATCCCTGATTGCTTCTCCTCCAGATCTCATCCTGCCATGGTTGCCTGGCCAGAACATAGATATGGTCTCCTCATCACAACTTTTGCACCCTTTCATCCTCTGGTGTAGGTTGTAGAGAGCGCTTAGCGTGTCAAGCGTGTTATATGGTGCTCCTCAACACACGCAGCAGGTCACGAAGGTAATTCTGCACCAGTTGGTGTGTCATACTGGTGAAAATTCTTTGGTTGGAAAGCAAAGTTCCTACTTTTCCAGTTCCTCCTGGAAAGCAGCAGGAACAAAATTGGGCTTAGGATCTACAAACATCTGTCTTGTAACTTCGGGATGTATTGTCTCTGTGAGCGTCTTCCTTCTTGGAGGAGAACTTGTTCAATAAGTACCACAGGAGTATTTTCAAAATAGATGTTTTCTTATTTATCAGGTGGGAAAAACATAACATTTTGATTGACTGCATGGGGCATTTTGGGGTAAAGGGTGGAGGTTAACCCCGTTTTCACTGTGAAAAGCAATGTTTACTGCTTGCAGCGTATGGTTTTAGTCATTTCTGGCTTCACTGGTACCTTTCTGTGGATCTTAGAGTGGATTATAATACTTACCCTGATGAAAACCTGTATGAGGTAAATCTGTCCAAAGAATCGCAAATTTCAGGTAACCAACTCTTCATTTTCTTCTGTTGTGTCCCAAATTACAGGCTTCATCTTCCTCTTAGAGGTATCATTTGCATAATGTGTTGTATTTCTTCTTCGAAGCGGGACTGGCCATCACAATATTTGGATTATGGAATTTTTGTGTCTCTCTCTCTCTCCGCTATATTAAAAATAAGGTAGACCAAATCATATTCTTATTATTTTAGTTTGATCGTTTAGTTGGTATTTAAGGCAGAGGAGTATATCATCTTGGATTCTACTTGGCGATTTTATCCGTGACCTTCCTCTCCGTCGACATTTTAAAATGGTTTTTTTTTTTTTTGGTTGAAAATGTAGTTATTTCCAGTAGGGGAAGCATCGCCTCGTTAAAACTTGCGAGTGCTTCTCTGGTCCTCCCAAATCTTTAAAGATTTGGAAAGATTTGGAAAGGCAGGGAGCCTTACAAGAGAGAATTGCTCTTGAGAAAAATATTAATGACGTTTTAATCACACATACTCTTTTTTTTTGTTTAGTTTTGCTTGGTTTTAATTAGAGAAAAAAAAAGAGCGAATAGCATTTAGTCCCAGAATCTCTTTGCTGGGATTCTTAAGCCGGAGCCAAGCACGTGGTTAGAGAGATGCTTAATTTGTTAGGTTTATTTGGGAATTTATTTTGTAGACATATATAAAACACACACGAGATGGTGAAGTTAGTAAACGGAGACTTTCCTGCCAGGTGAGTTGGGTGGCTTTTCCCCATCCTCGTTGGCCGCGGGCCAGCAAATTTAATTAAGAATAATTGCTATGAGAGTAGAATTTTGACTCACAGACAACATTTGGTGTGATTTGGATCAGCGTTGCTACCTTTTGGGGGTTTTATTATTCTTTTTAGCCATACAGCGGAGCTCCCACTGACATGATCCCTTCTTGGGGCTATAACTCAAAACCCGTTTTGTTTCTTTTTTTGGGCTGTGCCCCCTCCTTAAGGAAATATCGATCCCGACCTTAGAAAAGCTGTAGCTGATCTTGTAGGTTCAGTTGCACGCAGGGAAAATCCCACCTGATTCATTCAGAGTTGCAGGATTCCCTCCCATACGGTTTCCTTTCTCTGGGATACACTCGTGAATTTCGAGAGGAATTGCCAAAAAGCGCGAGCTAAAATTTCCCGTTTAATTTTGAGCTCCGTTACCGATTTCTTATCCGACCTTGGGTAATTCATTCAGCGTTTCTGTAAGGTTTCTTTCCCCCTTGTGTGCAATGTGGTTAATAATAGCTATCTCAGAGGAGCACAGTGAGATTTAATTTATTAGTTTTTTTGTAAAGTACTTCGGAATTCTTAAATGGAAAAATGCCATAAAAGCGCAAAGTATTAATATAATAAATTAATGTGCAAGCGCCTTTCAAATTAATAGCCAGCTTGTGAGCCGTGTACTCGCGCTGCAGAGTGTCCTGATGCTGCGGGAGCAGCTCCATTACGGAATCACAGAATGCTATGGGGTTGGAAGGGACCTCTGGAGATCATCTGGTCCAACCCCCTGACAAAGAAGGTCCACCCAGAGCAGGTCCCACAGGAACGTGTCCAGGTGGGGTTGGAATGTCTCCGGAGAAGGAGACTCCACCACCTCCCTGGGCAGCCTCTGCCAGAGATCTGCCACTCTCAAAGTGAAGAAGCTCCTCCCCATGTTTAGGTGGAACTTCTATGGTCAAGTTGGTGCCTGTTCCCTCTTGTCCTGTCCTTTGGTACCACTGAAAAAAGCCTGGCCACATCCTCCTGACACCCACCCTTGAAGGATTTGTAGGTGTTGATCAGATCCCCCCTCAGCCTTCTCTTCTCCAGACTCAAAAGACCCAAGAAGTCCCTCAGCCTTTCCTCATAGGAGAGATGCTCCAGGCCCCTCAGCATCTCTGTAGCCCTCTGCTGTCCCCTCGCCAGCAGTTCCCTCTCCTTCTTGAACTGGGGAGCCCAGAACTGGTCCCAGTGCTCCAGCTTGGGCCTCCCCAGGGCAGAGCAGAGGGGCAGGATGACCTCCCTCCACCTGCTGGCCACACTCTTCCTGATACCCCCCAGGATGCCATTGGCCTTCTTGGCCATCAGGGCCCATTGCTGGCTCATGGGCATCCTGTTGTCCATGAGCCAAGATGAGCTCATGGAACAAGAATGAGAACAAGATGAGCTGTGATGGCCCAAAACATGGGCAAAAAAAGGAATAATATTGCTGAACTGGGTGTAGGAATGCTAAGAATTTAAAAACAGAGTTGTTGGGAAGGCTGGTCAATATACAGCAGAAGGTGTATAGATCCCCAGATCTGGGGAAGAACTTGTTTGGTGTGAGGGTGGTGAGAGCCTGGCCCAGGTTGCCCCGAGAAGCTGTGGCTGCCCCATCCCTGGAAGGGTTCAAGGGCAGGTTGTAGGTGGCTTGGAGCAACCTGGGCTGGTGGGAGGTGTCCCTGTCCAGGGTAGGTGGTGGCACTGGATGGTCCTTAAGGTCCCTTCGAACCATTCTATGATTTTGAGAGCAAGGTAGTTGTGTTATTAATTATTCTAGTAATACTCCTTGCTTCAGGCATCTGGAATTTATCACACAGGGATTTCTTGACTGCAAGCATCACTTTCCCAGATGCTGTTCTCCAGCTCTAGAACCCACCAGATCTATTTGTAAGCACACCCTTTGTGAGGTTGGGGCTGGAAAGAGTTAATTCACCAGTGTGGCTTTTTCATCTTTGCTGTATTTAGGACTGTCAAGATATTGAAGTAGAAAATGTTAGGGTTCTGTCTATTTTCTTGGACTGCAGGCATTAACAAGAATAATATTGGGCTTTGATTTTTATGCCACTTGCACAACACGTATTTTGAAGTGGCTTTATAAGAAAAAAATAATCAATATGTACAAACTGCAGCAACGGATGCCCGATCAAGCGGAGTGTGGGAGAGGAAAGCTATGGATTCCCCAGTAAGTGCAGCAAGCCCGCTGAGCCACGCGTCGAGACGGGCACGATTTCAGCTGTCGTTTGGATTTTGAAGCTGTGGTGATATCTACTGGTGAACTAATGTTGGGTAACCCTGAGGGAATGGCGAAAGGTGGCACGTCCTGGGTGATGGGTGGCAGGTTTGGGGCTAGACATGAGCTACTGATGAGGGGATTGAGTGCACCCTCAGGAAGTTCACAGATGACACCAAACTAGGTGGGAGTGTTGATCTGCTTGAGGGTTGGAAGGCTCTACAGAGGGACCTGGGCAGGTTGGATCAATGGGCCAAGGCCAACGGGATGAGGTTCAATAAGGCCAAGTGCCGGGTCCTGCATTTTGGTCACAACAACCCCAGGCAGCGCTACAGGCTTTGGGAAGAGTGGCTGGAAATCTGCCTGGTGGAAAAGGACCTGGGGGTGATGGTGGACAGCCGGCTTAAAGTGAGCCAGTAGTGTGCCCAGGTGGCCAAGAAGGCCACCAGCATCCTGGCGTGCATCAGGAATAGCATGGCCAGCAGGAGTTGCGAAGTTATTTTCCCTCTGTACTGGGCACTGGTGAGGCCTCACCTCGAGTGCTGGGTTCAGTTCTGGGCCCCTCACTACAAGAAGGACATTGAAGTCCAGAGGAGAGCCACCAAGCTGGTGAGGGGTCTGGAGAACATGTCATACGAGGAGAGGCTGAGGGAACTGGGCATGTTTAGTTTGGAGAAGAGGAGGCTGAGGGGAGACCTCATTGCCC
>JAOTQQ010000019.1:1513189-1547647 GCA_026546715.1 Gallinago undulata | reverse complement strand
AGAGGTGGTGGAGTCTCCTTCTCTGGAGACATTCCAACCCCACCTGGACATGTTCCTGTGGGACCTGCTGTGGGTGGCCCTGCTTTGGGTTTGGACTAGATGATCTCCAGAGGTCTCTTCCAACCCCATAGCATTCTGTGGCACAATCAAAAAGGCAGCTATCGATTTACTGATCGTTCCCATCGACAGGACATGGCAGCCCAGGAGAGCTAATCCATGCCACGTTGAATTGCTTTGGAGCTCAAGGACCTGTTGGACTTTCCCCACTTCTCCTTTGACTTTCCAGCGTGGGCATCTCTCTTTTATTTGCGTATTGTTGCTGCAGTGTGTACGTGACAGCGTGTCAAGAAATGAAAATTGCTGATACCCTGGTTATTTTTTTCAAAACCTAGCTTCAGGATGGTGGTGAACGAGTGACCAGCGATGGTCTGTGTGAATTTGTGGTTCCACGGGTGGAGACGGTGGGCGCTGGCAGCTCTTGGAAAGCTGCCCGTGCGAGCTGACAGCGAAAATTAGCTGCCTGCCAGTCACTCAGTTCTGACGGGTTGCTGACATAACCAAGTGAGCTGGGAAGAAAAAAAAAGGGTTTTTTAGAGTTCATAGTTATTTCATTAAATTATTACTGTTATTATGTTCACTTAGGACTTCTGAACGCTCTGGCAGGAGGAGGCATGGCTGAAGCAGCCCCAAAACCTGGTGAAATAATGTAGGTGGGTTTGGGGGTTTTTTTTTTTCCCCCCATGGTATGATTTTTCAGTGGGGCAGAGCTGGGTGTGGTGGGATGCTTCTGGGGCAGGATCCTTCCCATGGGGCTGGCGGTCCCCAAAGTGTGAGTGCCACACAGCGAGAGCGATGGTGGTGCTTTTGCTTTGGGGAAAATCCACATGATTTGAGCTTTACATTACACGTCTATCACATACATTGCCTTTTATTTCTATAGAAGGCCAACAGTGTCCTGGTTTGTATCAGGAGCAGCGTGGCCAGCAGGAGTAGGGAAGCGATGGTGCCTCTGCCCTGGTGATGTTCACCTCGAGTGCTGGGTTCAGTTCTGGGCCCCTCACTCCAGGAAGGCGCTGGAGCATGTCCCGAGGAGAGCCACCAAGCTGGTGAGGGGTCTGGAGAACAAGTCACATGAGGAGAGGCTGAGGGAACTGGGCATGTTTAGTTTTGGAGAAGAGGAGGCTGAGGGGAGACCTCATTGCCCTCTACAACTCCCTGAAAGGAGGTTGTAGAGAGGTGGGTGTTGGCCTCTTCTCCCAAGGGAATCATGACAGGAGCAGAGGAGATGGTCTGAAGTTGGGGCAGGGGAGGTTTAGATTAGATATCAGGAAGAATGACTTTCCTGAGAAGGGTGGTCAGGAACTGGAAGAGCCTGCCCAGGGAGGTGGTGGAGTCCCCATCCCTGGAGGTATTTAAGAAACGCGTAGACGTGGCACTTGAGGGCATGTTCTTGTGCCCAAGGTGGTGGGG
Source organism: Gallinago undulata (assembly GCA_026546715.1). Taxonomy (NCBI): domain Eukaryota; kingdom Metazoa; phylum Chordata; class Aves; order Charadriiformes; family Scolopacidae; genus Gallinago; species Gallinago undulata. The sequence continues at coordinate 1,546,177 of JAOTQQ010000019.1, read as the reverse complement.
GTCTTCTGTGTGTGTGTGTGGTTGGACTTGGTGATCTCAGAGGTCCTTTCCAACCATGAAGGATCTGGCATTGCATGGGATGTTGACGTTCCCCAATAATCACGGGATTTCCACGAGCTGCGTGAGGGGATGCTGCTTGTCCCACCGACCCCGGTCACTCAGTAGTTAAATGTCACAGCAGGGTTTTTCATGCCACCAGGTTGAATCTTTCATCTCTTCACATCTCACAAAGCATTAGCGAACAGGAGCCGTGGTTCTCGGCGGTTTTCCAGCAAATACACTTTGTGTTTGATGAACACAATGCCTTCCCAAAGGTCAAACCCTAACCTTTTGCTTGCTAGCAGAAAGGTAGAAACAGTTTCTTCCTTTCTTGTGTCTCGAAAATTTCAAAAACAAGGGATCTGTGGGATTCTCAAGGTTCCCTAGTGTGGGTTTTTTTTGGTTTGTTTTTTGTTTTTTTCCTGTTCGAGGTGATGTTGAATGAATCCGTTGTATTCGTTTGAGCCAGCAACGGATATTCAGCTGGACAGCCCTTAAAAATCACTTTATAACCTCAATTATGTGGTTAAAAAAGGTCCTCCAGAATTAAGAGTGGGGTATACGTTGCTAAATATCCCCAAAAATCTAAGTAAATACCTAAGTAAAAGGTGGATTATTAAACACAATCAGAATATTTTGGAACTTCAGGGAAAGAGTATTTCCCATGGATGTCAACCAGGAAAAAAAAATTACCAACAAATTCCTGGCTGACATCAGATTTTGCAATTCCCACCAACACCGAGAAGTTTTTTGAGTCTTCTCCTTCACCTGAAGTTTGTTGTACATTTTCTGTCCTCAGTATAATGATTTTTACTTAAAAAATGGTCGGAAAAAGGTGGTGGCAGTTCAACGGCAAACTGTTGTCCCGCTGTCGTTCAAAAGGCAGGGATCTTTGAACTTCCAGGGTGAGGGGTAAGTTTAAAGAGAGATGAAGTAGGGAAAATGTAAGAGTGATTATTAAAAAAGGAATTTTCCAGAAAAAACAACAATAGAATCTATATTCTCTTTGAGATTTCTTTCAAGCAGCGTGAGCGCGGACTATTCGGTGTTCCCAGGGATGAGGATCAGGTGGTGGATGTCTCTTAATGATTGCCTAAACCACATTTTCCTGGACAAATATTTGATCTAGTCGGTGTTTCTTCTTTTTTTTTTTTTTCTTTCCTCTGCCTTATTTCTTGAATCTATGCAAATACAATTAAAATCAGATAAGTACTAATATCTTACATAAAATTCCCTGGGTAAAATAAAGGCGAAGGAGGTTGAAGGGCTTTTCTCTGTGAGTTTCTCCTTGTTTTGCTTGAAGGAATAGTGAAATATTCCCAGTATTTTTCCAGCTGAATTGGAAAATTATCTGCGTGGGCTGATTAGGACAGGCCTTTTTATCTACATCTCACGGTTCCTGCTTGGGATGGGCAGATAGAGGGGTTACATTGAAAATTAGGGGGTCTGTTGTTGCTCCCTAATGATGAGGGCAAACGCTCAAGTGAGCTAGGAGGGAAGGGTGGCGTTTCCAGTGGCATTTTTCATGTATTCTTAAAGGAAAAAAAAAAATACCTGAAAGAATTTCCTGGGGTTGGAATGTCTCCAGAGGAGGAGACTCCACCACCTCTCTGGGCAGCATCTGCCAGGGCTTGGCCACCCTCAAAGGAAAGAAGTTCCTCTTCATGTTGAGATGGAACTTCTTATGGCCAAGTTTGTTCCAGTTCCCTCATGTCCTGTCCCTGGGCACCACTGAAACAAATCTGGCCCCATCCTCCTGACACCCACCCTTGAAGGATTTAGAGGCCTTGATCAGATCCCCCCTCAGTTTTCTCTTCTCCAGACTCAAAAGACCCAAGTCCCTCGGCCTTTCCTCATCAGAGAGATGCTCCAGGCCCCTCATCATCTTTGTAGCCCGCTGTCCCCTCTCCAGCAGTTCCCTGTCCTTCTGGAACTGGGGAGCCTTGAACTGGTCTCAGTGCTCCAGCTGGGGTCTCCCCAGGGCAGAGCAGAGGGGCAGGATGACCTCCCTCCACCTGCTGGTCACACTCTTCCTGATACCCCCCAGGATGCCATTGGCCTTCTTGGCCATCAGGGCCCATTGCTGGCTCATGGGTATCCTGTTGTCCACCAGGACTCCCAGGTGTTTCTCCTCAGAGCTGCTCTCCAGCAGGTCACCCCCAACCTGTCCTGGTGCAGGGGGTTATTCCTCCCCAGGTGCAACACCCTACACCTGTCTTGGTTGAACTTCATCAGGTTCCTCTCTGCCCAACTCTCCAGCCTGGCCAGGTCTCGCTGTAACCTGTTGGTTTCTCATAATGTTCCTTTTTGGTAGACCAGAGCAAGGCAGTGGATTTTGTGAGAGGTTCAGACCCATGAACTAAATTCCCCTGTATCCAAGAGATTAAAATGTTGAGATTAGGTTCAGAGTTGTGATTACTAAATCACAGTAAAATTGGACATTGCGTGCAAAACCAGTGTATTGGGGAATGTAAATATTAATTCTTCACGAAAAAGATGGTGAGAGTAAACCATTTAGTTGGGAATTTGTATGTATAAATTTAATGTATAGAGATAATTGCATATGCTCAGGAAAATGGATGGAAAGAGAAGTAATTAAACACTTGATTATATCAAATGTGGAGTAATTAGGGTCTTACATACATATAGAAGAATTTTATGGCTTAGTATGTTCTCCAGTCCGGCCTGGAACCTGCTTCGTCATCAATTTTAATTTTGTGTTTAATGAGAAATAATGCGAGCGCATTTAGGAGGTTTTTAGGCTTCGTGGTTATCGGGGAAAATTACATGAAAACATAGAGCGTAATCGAGACAAATGTGAAATAAGTCTGGAGGCAACGAACCAGGCTACGGGGTACATGTGAGTATAATAGGAAAATCCTTGAGGCCATCCTAAAACGGGAACGATGTCGTTGAGATCCCTCAGCCGAAAGGAATATAAATCATGGAAGTCACGGGAGAGAGAAGCTGAGGATTCGTGTGAGCTCGGGACCGGGAACCACGCTCCAGGCTCAGGTTGCTTTGAGTCGAGACTTTGTTATCATTATTGGGGGTTTCTTAAGGTTTGGGGGGGTTTTCAGGACCCCACAGGGTTTTCTTTAAAAAGATTCCGAATTCCAATGCAGTAAGTCATTCTGAAAATGCTTAAAAATTAAAGTTAAGGTGGATTTTGCTGGCTGCCCACGAGGAGTGAAGTATTTCCCAAATTTGATTAAAGAATCGAGAGGTTTGGACGTGAGCTCCTATCTCCTGGTCTTCTGAACCAATCTCTTCATTTTTCCCAACTGGATATTTGGCATCAGAATTTTCCAAGTAAACAACAAATTCCTTGTGATACCTATAAAGCCTTTCAGGGAATGCCAGCTGTTTTCCCTTTTTCCTTCGTTTCGGCTTTTAATTTTCGATGAAAAAACTTCTCAGGATGGTTTTTTGACCAAGGTTTTTGGCCTTCAAGGTATTTTCTCTTCCTTTATACCTTCTTTCAAGAAAGTCTTTAAAAAAAAATGAAGAAACAAGAAAATGAAGTGATAGGGAATAAAGTGCACTAGGAAAGGGTTCATTTAATAAAGTAGCAAAAGGAATATAAAGTTATGGACGGGATGTTTTCAAACTTGGGTTTCTAGTCTGCATTAAGGTCATGTTTCTGGAGACAGTCCAACCTCACATTGACATGTTCCTGTGGGATCTGCTCTGGGTGTCCCTGCTTTGTCAGGGGGTTGGACTAGATGATCTCCAGAGGTCCCTTCTAACCCAATGTGATTCTGTGAAAGCGTATCTTTAAACCAAGAGTTTTAGATGAAAATGTGGTTGCCCTTGAGGTTTCTTGGATGTTTGCTCCTCCCTGGCAGAGGGTTTAACTGGGAGTAACTGGAGGTCAGCAGCCGGCCCGTATGGCAGGAGGGTTTCACTGAATTAATTCTGGGAGCATGTTTTCCTCCCTCAATAAATGAAATGCGTAAAAAATCAAAATGAAATTCATAAACGGATAAATTGTGTTCCTTCCACCCCCTGAAGTGTGGTGAATTGTGATTGATACACATCATTCCGTGCAACTCAAGTTGACTTTTACTAATAGTTCCTTCAGCTTTTGTGGGTTTTTTTTTTTCTTACCTCCACTTTGAAATCTGTAATTTCCCTGCGACAGATTTTTCCAGGGGCAAATCTAGAAACTCTTTGTTGCGGAATAAGCCTTTTTATTTGTGCACCAGCCTGGTTTTCCTTTCGACAGCGAAATGTGCTCGGTGGTGACGGGGGGAGTGACAGCTGTCAGAGCCATGAGTATCACGTCTAAGCAGCCTAGTACTTAAAGCAGATGAAAATTTACCCTCGTGCATAAATTAAGGTATGAGCAATCGCCTTGCGGGTGGGAGATGCGACCCGGTACCTCCTTCCAGTCTTATTTTAAAAGGAATCTTTTCCCGTGAAAATTACTAACGGTTTCTTCAAAAGTGTGCTCTTTGGATGAACCTCGTGAAGTTCAACCAAGCCAAGTGCAGGGTCCTGCCCCTGGGACGTGGCAATCCCAGGCACAAATACAGGTTGGGTGGAGGAATGGCTGGAGAGCAGCCCTGAGGAGAAGGACTTGAGGGTGTTGGTGGATGAGAAGCTCAACATGAGCTGGCAATGTGCACTGGTAGCCCAGAGAGCCAACCACATCCTGGGCTGGATCAAAAGAAGTGTGGCCAGCAAGTCACAGGAGGTGATTCTACCACTCTGCTCTGCTCTGGTGAGACCTCATCTGCAGTTCTGTCTCCAGCTTTGGAGTCTTCAGCACAGGAAGGATGTGGACCTGTTGGAATGGGTCTAGAGGAGGGTCACGAAAATGATCAGAGGGCTGGAGACCCCAGTGTGAGGACAGACTGAGAGCTGAGGGGGTTCAGGCTGGAGAAGAGAAGGCTCTGGGGAGACCTTAGAGTCTCTTCCCGTCCCTAAAGGGGCTCCAGGAAAGCTGGGGGTGGACTCTTGATCAAGGAGGGGAGCCCTAGGATGAGGGGGGAGGGTTTGACCCTGAAAGATGGAGATTGAGATGAGATGTGGGGAAGAACTTCTTTGGTGTGAAGGTGGTGAGATCCTGGCCCAGGTTGCCCTGAGAAACTGTGGCTGATCCATCCTTGGAGGGATTCAAGGCCAGGTTGGATGGGGCTTGGAGGAACCTGGTGTGGTGGGAGGTGTCCCTGCCCAGTGCAGGGGGTTGGAACTGGATGGTCTTCAAGGTCCCTTCCATTCTATGATTCTGTGAAACGAGCAGAGAATCGTTGTGTCCATCTTAAATTTTTTACAAACCCCTCACGGAAATATAGTCAGGATTCGTGTGCGAAGGTGAATTTTCCCCACAGTCCATGAATTAGTGGCTTGTTTGAACAGAAGAGATGAAATATCTATTATTAAACAGGGGTCGAGAAAGTTACTTAAAGCAGTAAAGACTAATCCCAGGAATAGAATCGGAGCCTGCGGGTTCGAGGTCATCCCGGTAAGACCTTAAGGTTATAGATTATGGCTTTTATTTCTTCTGTAAACTGCTGAGAAGACAAGAGCTGTAAAAAATGGTCTTGGGGTGTGCAGCAGCGCTTGTAAATATTGTATCTGAAGGAATGAGATACAGAGATAGAGTTTAATTCCTCCTCCCGATCTTCATTCTGGATTTTAAAGTTGATGCTGCCCTTGGTGGGGAAAAAATGGTTCTGCAGATGCTTGAATCATCATCAGCGATCGTGAAGGCTTCAGTTTTCATTTTTAATTAAAAAAGGACAGCAGTCCCAGCAGTCCAGCGTCCCCCCGCTAACGGGATAGAACATTGATTGAGTAATTCGGGGAAGAGTTGCTGATAGAGACTGAAATTCAGGAATGTGACCTTAATTCAGCAAAACTCTTCCCTGGTTATAATCAGTGGAGTTATTTCAGCAACATCAGTAGAAACAAAGCACTAGGAGCGTGTTGGCACCCACGTCTGGAAGCAGAGAGGCTCCTTTGGGTGTGTAGGACACATGCTCATATGTCTTTGTCCTCTATGTCCTTTGTTACCCTATTCTGTGGCGCAATGGATGATCTCCATGAAGATCCACCACCTGCTGGTGAACCAGCACCTGCTCTGAGGACAACTCCAGGTTACAGGGTCATAGAAAGGTTTGTTTTGGAAGGGACCTTAAAGACCATCTAGTTCTAAGCTCCTGCCCTGGGCAGGGACACCTCCCACCAGACTAGGTTGTTCTAAGCCCCATCCAACCTGGCCTTCAACAGGGATGGGGCAGCCACAACTTCTTGGGGCAACCTGGGCCGGGGTCTCGCCACCCTCACACCAAAGAGGTTCTTCCCCACATTGGTGGGAGAGCAGATTCCTTCTGCAAGCTGGAGAACATCCTGAACCATGAGACTAAGGATTACTGAAGCATCATTTTGGTCATACCAGACCCGAGTAAGCTGCTGGGGTTGGCAAGGACAATGGGACCAGTACACCCATGGTGTACACCTCCTGCCCAAACTGGGGCTTGCAGCACCACCAATTAGCCCGTTTCAAGAGGTGGTTTATGGGCCAGCAGCACCAGAATTTGGTGCGGATCTACATCCGTAGTTGGAGGAGGACATCAAAGAGGTGATAAAGGTCTCCGGGGCGAACCGTGACACGGGTTAAAGAATTGGAAAAGAAGAGGAAAGAGCCTCTTTTATTTATTTAATGTGTTTAATTTGTCAGAGAAGGTTCTAAAGTGGTTTGATCTTCGTCCGTAGAACAGACAGACTTTCTGGATAGAACAGGAATATAATAATGGAGCCTTACAGCCTACCTGACACATGTGAAGAACATCTGCTGTTGAGAAAGGACAAGTGTAGACTAGAAATCAGATAACACCTTTCTTTTTTCTTAAATGAGAATAATTAATCAGTAGAACGATGTGCCGAAGGCCGTGGTGTATTTGTCTCACTGGGAAAAAAAAGGAATGAGTTTCCTAAAATATAGGCAGTAATTTAAAAAGTGCTGAACGAAGGGAAATCCCGTCCTGATTTAAACGTTAGAACATCAGGACATCCTCTCCTGGTGAATCTGATCCACGTGCTCTCCTTTTCCCGGTGGTGAAGTGACAACGAGGTGTCAATCTCCATCCCCGGGGGTATCGCAAAGCCATTAATATCTACAGGCGAAATGTGTCACAGCAATTAAACTATTATTACTTTTGCATCAAAGGTTAAGGCAGCCGGAGGAGCGGAACCACCTGTGACACCGGGTGACAGGAATTCTTCCCTCTCCATCCCTTCCATCAAGGTTTGGGGTTTATTAACGGTGAGGTTCAGAAGCAGGGCGCCGAAGGAGATTATGCGGGCACGGAATTAGATCTTCCTTCAGCCTGTGTAATTTATATCAGTTTCTAGAAGTGTAACGTGTCTTCTTCTGGGTGTTTTCTAAAACCTAGCTCTTGATTTTCATTTATTCCCCATTTTCTGGTTACTTTCGGCGCCGTGTTTCAGGAGGCAACGTCCTCCGTGGGCTCAGATGGGGAATTCCCCCGGATGTGGGATGCGGGACCGGGCAGCGTTGCCTTCATCCTGCTTTTTTTTCCCCTATTTTGGTGGTTTCGCGCAGGAAATTTGGGGAAGGAGGGTTGTAGCCAAGTCTGTAGGGCAATACTTGTAGGACAAGACGGTTCTTCACCCCATCTCATCCCACCGGGTGGCCCAAGAAGAGCTTTCCGTTGCTTTAGTTCTGCCTTTGGGGTGAATTAATGGAAAACAAAGAGTTATGATTCTGGTTCCTGGAGCGGGCGACTCGGCTGCTCTCAGGAGAATAGCTGCCTGATTTATATTTTGGTGAAATACCTCAGTCACTTTTATTCCCGGTGACCTTGGATTACTTCAAACCCATTTGAGGTTTTTTTTTTTTGCTTGCTAATCGAATTAGAGCTCGTCGAGTCCTTTCTCTTTGATCAAAACACAGCTGCCTCACCCAGAGAGAAGGGAGGGGGGGGGTTTAATAAAGTGCCTGTAGCTACAAGGGCTGCTTCCAGCCCCTTTCAACCTTCTTCCAGACCCTTTCATCTACCCGCACTTCACTCATAGCTCTCAGAAGAAAGGTCACCCCGTGCCGGCGGAGAGGGAGGTTCGTGCTGGCTACACCGAAAGTGTCCTCGGGCTGTTCCATAATTCGTTGTTCCGCCCTCGCTGGCGTTTGCATACGGAGTTGGCAGGTAGGATTGTCAATCAAAGAATCCAAAATCACAGAATCACAGATGGATGTGGGGTGGAAGGGACTTCTGGAGATCATCTAGTCCAACCCGGCTGCCAAAAGCGGGGCCACCCGGAGCAGGTCCCACAGGAACGTGTCAGGGAGAGGTTGGAATGTCTCCAGAGAAGGAGACTCCACCACCTCTCTGGGCAGCCTCTGCCAGGGCTCTGCCACCTCAAAGTGAAGAAGTTCCTCCTCATGTTTAGGTGGAACTTCTTACGTTCTATTTTGTGCCCATTCCCTCTTCTCCTGTCCCTGGGTCCCACTGAAAAAAAACCTAACCCCATCCTCCTGACACCCACCCTTGAAGGATTTATGGGCCTTGATCAGATCCCCCCTCAGCCTTCTCTTCTCCAGACTCAAAAGACCCAAGAAGTCCCTCAACCTTTCCTCAGCAGAGAGATGCTCCAGTCCTTTGATCATCTCTGTAACCCTCTGCTGTCCCCTCTCCAGCACTTCCCTGTCCTCCATGAACTGGGGAACCTGGTGTATCCTTTTAGCTTTTAAACTAAGCTGAGCTTTTTAGATGCTTTCATTAAGGTCTAGTACTTCCTAGCTGTTTGCCTTATCTCTCCAAAAAAGATGAAATGACTTTTTATTTCTTTATTTAAAGGCTGCTATGGACAGACATACATTAAAAATGAGTCTTGGTGTTGCTCTGATGTCTAGGAGATGGAGAGGAATGTATTTTCTTTGCTTTCTGAACATGATAACCTGGCGGAGACCACCACGGCTCCCGTGTGGTCCCAACAGTTCCTTAATTGTAGGTGGAGAGGGATAAAACTCATTTTGTCATTTAAAAAGGGCAACTTTCACCTGGCTGGGCTGAGGAGCAGTTCCTCCTCAAAGGAGTTGAGCGCTGGAGTTTAGGAGACAAGTAAATGAGGACTGGGAGAGCTCTGGCATAGAATGGTGTGGGTTGGAAAGGACTTTGAAGATTGAGTCCAACCATCAACCCAACCCTGACAAAGCCACCACTAACCCATGTCCCTCAGCGTCACGTCTGCCCGGCTTTTAAATCCCTCCAGGGATGGTGACTCCACCACTACCCTGGACATCACACCCTACTGCTGTCCTTTGCTGGGGGGACCTCAGAAGCCAGTAATTCCTCTTGAATTTTCCTGGGTTTTTAAAGCAGAATTGAAAGTTTTGATGACTTTTTGGCATCATTTGGATAATTTAAAAGCTGATGTATTATCTCGAGTAGGTGATGGGAGAATCCATCCATTGATGTTAAATGTTATTGAAACGTGATCATTTGGTGGTTTTATTTCCTTATCAGACAGCGGTTTGGTGACTAAGAGAATGAAATTAAAGAAAGGAAAACACAGAGGGGCTGCCATGTTATTATTTTTTTTTTTCTTAAAAATATTTTTCTTAGGTTTTTTACCAAATTTAGAGGATGCTCTCAAGGTGAAAGAGTGGTTTCTTTCTTCTTTTGGGGTGTGACGATGAGTCCACACAAGGTAACATCCGTGTTCTGGACCCGACTGAGCCGCTGAGTGAATCGAGGGATTCACTTCTTAATTGTTTTATTTGGAAACGGTGCTGCTTGAATGAAAACCACACCAGCCAGGAAAAGTTTCTAAAAGCACCTTCTGTAACTTGTTCTGCTTTTTGGTGTTTATTTTTTCTCTTCTTCACACCTTTTTTATCTCCCTGGGGTCTCGTTTCACCGGTTTGTTGCTAAGAATATTGTTTATTTCCCTGGAATATCATGGGAAAAATAGGAAAATGCTGCCTATAAGTGGAGGTTAATGGCAAGGACCTGGGGGGGGGGACACACTACCTTCCTTCTGGCCCTGCTCCTTTCCCGCAGGGACATCCATGAAATATCTCACTTTGTGGGACATTTCCCACCAACGCTGCCTTGGAAAAGTGGAAAAGGATTGAAATTGTGAATAATAGCAAGGAAAAAAAAAAAACTTTTATTAGAGAGCAGGGCTGCTAAAGAGAGGGTAATAAACTCCCCTCTTCTGCTGTATTTTTATCTGTTTGCAGCCTCTCCAGTTTTCTTTCTGACGAGGTTACGGTGATTGCTTTTAACCTTAACGAGGAGAGCTGTATGGCGCGGGGCGGTGCTGGCTCATTAACCGACCCGCCGGCTAACGAGAGCTGGGCCCCCCCCCCTGCCCGGCGTGGGGCTGGCCCAGGGACCACCGGGCTCCTGCTCCCGTGGCAGCCACCTCAGCCAGTGCAAAAATACCATGGAAATGATATTTTCAGGGGAAAAAGGGCAAAAATTAACTTAGGCAATCGGTACTGCGAAGGGGGGGGCTTTCTCTTCCAGCTTAAATACACAAGAATCTCACAGGGACATCTATTAATTATACTGACTTTTAATTATCTGTCACTGATACGTTACGTGACCTTGAGCGAGTCATTTACTCTGTGTGTGTGTGTGTGTGTATCTAGCTGTAAAATGCTTCTGAATTATTTAATGTCTACAAATTGCTTTGAGATCCCCCAATGAAATGCATCCTAGTCGCAATTACGGACTCCGATAGCGCGGTGGTGGCAGCCCCGATCTCGGAAAAGAGCTTGGAAAAGCGCCTTTCCCGAGCTTTAACCTGCCGTGGGAAATGGGGTGTAGCATCCAGGGCCCAAGATTGTTATTATTATTATTCTCTCTAACCATAAATCTCTATTTTTTGGGAGCAGGGTGTGGAAGGGTGTGAAATTTTGCCTCTGGCACGGATGCGTCCGAGGAAAAGTTGTGGAATGCTCTTGCCTTTTCCTATTTCCCTTGGGTGCTGAGGTGAAGGTTGGTGCGTGTAAGTTGTCTTGAGTTAACTCAGAGCCTTTGTGTCTTGATTTTTTTATGAATGGAAAGTTAAAAACAAGTATCACGGAATGATACGGGCTTGGAAGGGACCTCTGGAGATCATCTAGTCAACCTCCCTGCCAAAGAAGGGCCACCCAGAGCAGGTCCCACAGGAACGTGTCCAGGTGGGTTTTGGATGTTTGCAGAGAAGGAGATGCCACCACCTCCCTGGGCAGCCTTTTCCACAAAGGGAAAAAGTTCTTCCTCATGTTTAGGTGGAACTTCTTATGGCCAAGTTTGTTCCCGTTCCCTCTTGTCCTGTCCCTGGGCACCACTGAAACAAGACGTGCCCCATTCTCCTGACACCCACCCTTGAAGAATTTATGAGATTTGATCAGATTCCCTGCTAGTCTTCTCTAGACAAAAAAGACCAAAGTCCATCAGTGTTTCTTGTAAAAGAGATGTTCTACAACCTACCTCATCTTTGTAGCCCTCTGCTGTCCCCTCTCCAGTAGTTCCCTCTCCTTCTGGAACTGGGGAGCCCAGAAGTGGACCCAGTGCTCCAGCTGGGGCCTCCCCAGGGCAGAGCAGAGGTGCAGGATGACCCCCCTCTACCTGCTGGTCGGCCTTCTTGACCACAGGGACCCTTTGCTGGCTCATGGTCATCCTGTTGTCCACCAGGACTCCCACGTCTTTTAAGGTCTCTCATGTATGCCTTAGAAGAACTTGAAAAGTAGCCCATATGGGCAAAATATTTAAAAAAATAAATTATTATGGATCTAATTCAGCTCTACCTGCAACTTTCTCCCAACCTAATTTTCTCTTTCACTTTATTTACTCAGAATTTAGCTAATTGTGGGTATGTCAGCTTTGGGAAAGGCTGCTCCGTGATGCATGCGTTCCCATTACCCGGGCTTTGACACAAATAACGGTGATGCATCTAAAGATGAAGTTTGACCCGATACGCAATTACGAAACGCTCGTTTGTTCCTGAGGCAGATGGTATGTGGTCAATAACTGTTGTCTCTACTATAAGTCATAAAGGCAGCAATAAAATAAAATCTTTAGGTGGTTATAAACTGACAGATATGGGTGACCTTAAGTTTTCCCTTCCCGGCTTGTCCGTTATCAGCGTGTTACATAAAAGGAATATTTATTTGCATCTTTCTTCCATCCAGACAAACCCAGGCAGGAGCTGGAGCAGCATTTTTTTCCCTATTCAAAGGGTTTATTTTATTTTATATCTGGTTTTTACTCGGTGATCCTACATGAAACAGTGTTTTAACGGGGGAAAAATCCTTTCTCTGTGCCTAACTCCTCTACCGACAAGGGGAATCCTTGTATTTCACAGTGTTATGGATAAAACAGCATTTTTAGTATTAGGATTACAGAATCACGGAATGATACGGGGTTGGAAGGGATCTCTGGAGATCATCTAGGCCACCCCCCTCCCAAAGCAGGGCCACCCAGAGCAGGTCCCACAGGAACGTGTCCAGGTAGGGTTGGAATGTCTCCAGAGAAGGAGACCCCACCACCTCTCTGGGCAGCCTCTGCCAGGGCTCTGCCACCCTCACAGGAAAGAAGTTCCTCCTCGTGTTGAGATGGAGCGTCCTATGTTCAAGTTTGTGTCCATTTCCTCTTGTCCTGTCCCTGGGCACCACTGAAAAAAGACCAATCCCATCCTCCTGACACCCACCCTTGAAGTATTTATGAGCGTTCATCAGATCCCCCCTCAGTCTTCTCCAGACTCAAAAGACCCAAGAACTCCCTCAGCTTTTCCTCATTAGACAGATGCTCCAGGCCCCTCTTTATTAATTAGAAGCTTTATGGTCTTGATTTTTTTTTTTTTTTTAGAACCTCAGAAATTTGCAAAGAAATTTATGTAAATCCTTGAAGTATTGTGATATTTACCCACCCCATCCCTGGAGAGGGCTTCAAGGCCAGGCTGGGACCAGTCTTGGAGCAACCTTGTCTGCTGAGAGATGTCCCTTACCCGGGGGCAGGGGGTTGGAACTTGGTGATCTTTAAGGTCCCTTCCCACCCAAACCATTCCATGGTTCTTCTTTCTCTACGGTGCCCTAGGAGATGGTTTGGTTTTATTCTAGACTCATAGGGCATGGTCTGTGTAATTCCTACAGAACCTTGTGGATGAGTGGCCGCGTTCCTTACCCCGACCTTGAAACTTGTCCTCCCTTAATCTGGTTTTATGATTTAACATTTTTTTTTTTAACCGTAGAGGTTTTTTTCTGTGTGGTTGAACGCGTCGAACGGCCGCATCTGCTCCTCGGTGCTGACGTGGCAGATGGATCCCAGCCATTTGCACGGGGTCGTTAACGACCTTGCTGAACTCATTAGGGCCTGCCTACCAGGAGGGCAATCAAGTGGGAGTTTTTATTAGCCACCTGATGACCATACAAGTGTCCCGTCCCCCCCCCTCCCCTCCCCCCCAAAAAAAAACCCAGGAAGTATTTTTTTCGTTGTTATTATGAGACATAGATTATGGCAAAATAACAGCATCTAGGAGGAGGAAATATTTTGCAACAGGATTTTCTGGCTTGATTCCTGACATGTTAATGAAATAATTGTTGCTGTGAATTACTAAAAAAGTCCATTATTTTTTTTTTTTGTTAACAGCCTCTTTATACTCCCTTATTTTGGGGGTACGGTAATGGAGGGAACCTTTCCTTCACCTCTGCCCCTTTGTGAGAACTTCACGGGTGATTTCATCCCTCTTGAGTTTTCATGGGGTAACTCCATTTTGAACCAATAGGGAGATAATTAGGAGTTTTCCTTCCATAACCAGTGTTGTTTTTTCCTCTACAATTGGCCGAGGGGCTTTTTATTTACATTTTATTGCAGTAAAATCAAGACTTTTAACAATTTGAGTGTAGGAGAGGGCATCATGGCATCTCAAAAGGGTTTTTTGCTGTAGGAAATAAAAAGGGGAGAAATATTAAGCTTTGCTTTCCACTGTATTTTCTGGATGTAGCGACGAAGGATCCTTGTAATTATTTATAAAACTGAAATTGCATTCTTCCTTAAGCGGGTCATCAGCGCCCTCGTTAATAGAAGTCTGTTCAGCATCATAGTGAAAATAAAATCTCTTAATTCAATGATTTTAATTTAACTAGTGGAATATGCTGAGGACCGAGGCTATATTTTTAGTTGGCTGCAGGAGGGGAGCTTCAAACTGCTTAAAATATGGTTTTTTTAGTCCATTTAGTCTCATCGGAGAGGACACGGTGACTCCCAAAGGTCCCGCTCGTCTCCTCTTTTATCCCCGTGGGGTTGCGACGATCATCGCTTGAATTTTCGGGGGCTCGGTTCCATTTCTCTTGGGACCACCAACTTCTGCTGTCGTGCAGTAATGCTATGAGCTGACCTTCATGCCATGCTGAGAACTAAGGAAGCATGAAAATAATGTAAATCATTAAATAAGACAAGCAGTACCTTTATTTAGCTGAAGAATGAAGTTTTCCGTAGGAAAAACAGCTTCATTTTTCTTTTATTTCCTCAAGGCTGGTCTGAAGGGAAATATATATTGTCTTCCTGCCTGTCAAGCAGAGTTTAGAGTAAGAGGAGGATCCAGAGCTTTGCTAAGAGATAAGAAGATATTAATTTTAATCCACTGTCTCTTTGAAGACACGTCGGTGGAGTTTTAATTTTTATGCCTCGTGCTCTTTCCAAAGGGTCGTGCGTGGTGCCACCATTTCCATTATTTTTCTTGCTGCAATAATAACACGGATCCTGAATTAACAGGGAAGAGTAGGAAATATAAACGTATTAAAAAAAAAAAAATCTGTCTTCCTAGAAAATTGTAATTCTCCTGTCCTTTTCAGAGCTGGAGGATCTCCAGCGTCTTCTTGTGCTGACTGCCCTTAAGGTAGACACAACCCGGCACGTTCACTTGACCCAACTTTATTTTAAATTCAGAGGGTTTGAGAGTTAGCAGTGAAAAAGCACAAGGGAATTTTTATTTTTTATTAAAAAAAAAAAAAAAAGGATTTGAATCTCTTTGAGAGGGCAAAGCCACCCTTTAAGCACATGCAATTGAAAGTCTTCCCGTTGAGAAGGCTGATGGGGTTGGGCACTTGCTGTCAGGAGTTCTCTTTCTTGGGTCAGGAGAAACACATTCCTTATTGAGACACGCTTTTTCGTTAGGAAATGCTGATGTTTCTCCCAGTTCAAATCTTCCCTCTTCTCGTCGTAGGATCAGCTGTCGGCTCACAAAAAGGTAGCTCTAGGAAACAGGGAGGTCATCCCACCGCACAGCTCTCAAAACTAGCTGGAGGTGTTCCATTAGTCCCTGCGTCTTGGCTACAGGCTCGTTAGAACCAATCTTTTTGACATTTTGGGGTAATAAATGCAGCCTGCTGGGGTACTTCCAGGGAAAAGCTCATTTTTTGGAAGCCAGAGCTTTGAGACCCGGCCCCATATCTGCTTTCCTGGAGAATCCCCATGCGGCCTCTAGAGGAGCTCTTTAACGATGACGAGGAACGAGGATCTGCTTTGGTCCTGCCCTACAAACCGGCCAGATTTCAGAGCACCTTCTTCATATTGAGGGAACTTCAGGCAAGAAAAGTCATAGAATTGTAGAATGGTTTGGATTGGAAGGGACCTTAGAGACCATCCAGGTCCAACCTCCCACCAGACCACCTCTAAGCCCCATCCCATCTGGCCTTGAACCCCTCCAGGGATGGGGCAGCCAGAGCTTCTCTGGGCAACCTGGACTGGTGTTTCTCCAGTGCCAGGTCTATACGCGATGATTTAATTTTCAAAATTGACTTTTTTCTTGGGTGCTGGAAAACGAAGCGCTCTTCTTCTCCCAGAGGCCATGGGGATCTGTTGGCACATGGATGAGTTTTTTAATTTTGAATCTTGGAGCCTGTGACACCACGTGTTGCTGGGGGACAACCTCGGTAACCCCACCGAGCGCAGTTACTGGAGTACAGAGAACTTCAAACTGCTGTGTAAACTTCCAAACCAAACCACTTACCTGCAAAATAGCTCTTATCTTTTATTTCATTTAAGTTCTACCGTTCCCATGAATAAAAAAATCCCCCGGAGTCAATAGGGTTGCACGGAGGGGTCTGTCCTAATCCTTTATCCAAAGATATTTAGTGAAGACTTTGATATTACTTGCTGATATAAATTCTGTTAAAGCCCCAAATCTCATGGGTGTCTGCTTTTATAGATCTTCATTAACCTTTGGGGTTTTTTTTCCTCCCTTTTTTTTGGTAAAATATCTAACATTGAGCGTCTTCAGTCTGCGACTGGGGCTTTGTGATAGGGCTGGGTTAACGTGAAATAATCAACATGAGTGTTTAGAAAAAGTGGTTTCATCCCGATACGGAATCAGCGTAATCTTCCGAGATGTTATTTTAAATGATTTTTGTCTGAAGATGGAATTTTAAAGCCAGGCCAAAGTATATTCGATATCCTACAGTGCCAGGCTGTTCTGGAAAAAATCTCCCTGAACTCCCACTTTTCAGCAATTCCCAGGAAATGTCTAAGAAAAAATATTCTCTCTGAAACACGGTAAATTTTGGGGGGGAAAACCACTTTGATATTGCTGTAATATAATTAGAAGGAATAGGAAAACAGCATGTTTTTCTATTTCCTTCGCAACCCTCCTCACCAGCCTCCTTCACATCTGCATGCTTTTAAAATATTCAGGACTGAGGGAAAAAAAAACAACCAACATATGGAGAGCAAAGATGGCAGTGCTTGACATTTATTGATGTATAAATTATTTATAGAATGTATATTTATAGTGCGTGACATCCTATATATATATATATCTAGGCGTGCGGATTTCCATCCTAAATGTGTTACATCTGCGTGCTTGAGGGTGTTCCATTGTCCTTGTTTGTGGTGTCTTCCCTGTACTTAATTCTGCCTAATTTCCTCTAAAGTAATTATGCAAATTACTCAGTTTAATGGTGTCCTTAAGAAAAACACAGGGCACACCTACTCAGCTGTAGGAAAGGTGGGTGGTAGCGTGTGATAATCGTTAAATACAGAATCAGAGAGTGATACGGGGTTGGAAGGGACCTCTGGAGATCATCTAGACCAGCCCCCTCCCAAAGCAGGTCTACCCAGAGCAGGTCCCACAGAAATGTGTCCAGGTGGGGTTGGAATGTCTCCAGAGAAGGAGATCCCATCACCTCTCTGGGCAGTGGTGGAGCTCTGCCACCCTCACAGGAAAGAAGTTCCTCCTCGTGTTGAGGTAGAACTTTTTATGGTCAAGTTTGTGCCCATTTCCTCTTGTCCTGTCCCTGGGCACCACTGAAAAGAAGACTGGCCCAATCCTCCTGACACCCACCCTTGAAGGATTTATGGGCGTTGATCAGATCCCCCCTCAGTCTTCTCTTCTCCAGACTCAAAAGACCCAAGTCCCTCAGCCTTTCCTCAGCAGAGAGATGCTCCAAGCCCCTCAGCATCTCTGTAGCCCTCTGCTGTCCCCTCTCCAGCACTTCCCTGTCCTTCTGGAACTGGGGAGCACACAACTGGACCCAGTGCTCCAGCTGGGGCCTCCCCAGGGCAGAGCAGAGGGGCAGGATGACCTCCCTCCACCTGCTGGTCACGCTCTTCCTGATGCCCCCCAGGATGCCCTTGACCTTCTTGGCCACCAGGGCCCATTGCTGGCTCTTGGGCATCCTGTTGTCCACCAGGACTCATGGGTGTTTTTCCTCGGAGCTGCTCTCCAGCAGGTCACCCCCAACCTGTCCTGGTGCAGGGATTATTTATATTAATATATTAATTTTGGATGAAACTCAACGCACAGGTATAGATATATTGAACACAAAGCATGAAAAAATCAAGAAAACTCTGACATAAAAGCTTTGCAATCTTACTTTGACCTGCTTGGCTTTATACATGAAACTATTTTATGTAAATTTATTTTATTTCAAAAGTGCCCGCAAGTTTTGACGAGCACCCAGGATTAATTGGGAGCGTGTGGTTGAGATTGGTGACGGTGTCTAGGACTCTGCCCTCATCTTGTTCTTACCAAACCTGGAAATTCTGTCCATAAAGGAAGAAAAAAACGAGTTTTGTAGTTAAGGTGATGAAATGCAAATCCTGAAGAAGATTATTTTATCTGTATATCTGCAATATTATTCTAACCAGACATAGTTTGGGTCACTTACACCATATATTGCAACTTTTATCCTTATTTTCTGCATCCCCAATGAGACTTTTATGTCAAAAAAAAAAAATCACATAAATATATTGGGTACCATCTAAGAAATTGTTCTAAATGGTTACAGACTGGACAAGAAGAATAAGGGGGTACTTTGCCCCGTCTGCGGTGGCTTGGCTGGTGGCACCTCTTATAGCTCCTCCCAGTTGAAAAACGTTTGTGGATCGTGAAGGTATCGGAGAAATCTAACCTTCTGTGCAATTAATTTTATCCTTTTCACCTTCTTTTTAATTTAGAAGGTTTGTTTTTTTCTTTAACATTCTGGCTTTCTAAATATTATAATCAGACAGCGGGAAGGATGGCTCGAGAAATACAATTGGATTTTCGTTCTGAAATGAGAAGTCGTGGATGGTTCTTAGAAATGAATCTTTTAATTATTTAATTAATTCTGGCTTCCTGGCAGCGACGGATATTCAAACCATTCCCCCTCAAAATCCGATCAATAAGACGTGGGTTCCCCGGTTCTCGCGTGTGTTTTTCAGTACGATGCTGGGGATGGAGGGGGGGGGGCTCATTAGAAAGACGATGTTCTTAAGAGTTTTCCTCCAATTGCTAATTTCCATCATCCTTAGTAGTACAATAATGATGAAATTAAATTAAATTAGCATATCACATAGCATACTGAAAACCTCTGAATACATTACGGTAATACAAAGCAACAGATAATTGCTGCCTTAATAAGAATTCATTTTCAGGAAAGATAATTCAAGTTTTTTCTTCTTCCAATCGCTTGGGACAGGTTTCCTCCTTATTGATTATCTCCTCGTCTTCTCTAAACCCAGTCCAGAAGTTCTTCTTGGTTCTGTCCGAGTGTCTCTGCTCTAAATCATTTGAATTTTATAGCATTTATCAGTGGATTTGTCTTGAACCTGTAGGTGTCATTCCATGCGTTGACTTGTAGGACCTTGTTTACGTAGGAGGTTGGCATCTAATCCTTGGGAGTGCCTGAGATTTTTATTACCTCTCTACGCGCTCAGTGAGAATTACATCTATATTTTGTTACACATAAATCTTACATGTCTTCTAAATTGAGGTTTTAATTCTTTCATTTGGGAAAAAAACCCACATTAACATCAACTGTTTAAGTGTGTTTTCTAGGATAAATGTTTTCCCTACTATTTAATCTTTAATAGGCTCTGGGTTAATGAGAATAATTTGAATTACAGATATATTTTCTGTTTACGTCTTAATATTTCCTAGGCTCATTGAAATGATTTACTTGCTATAGCCTTAATTTATTTCTGCTCACTGCCACTTCCATTTCCCCCCCAACCCTTCTCTTTTTTTTTTTTTGGCAGTTCCGCCGTGGTTTTTAATTCGCCCTTCAAATCTTTATGCCTACGAGAGCATGGACATCGAGTTTGAGTGCGCCGTGGCTGGGAAGCCCATGCCTACGGTGGAGTGGATCAAGAACGGAGAAGTCGTCATCCCTAGCGACTATTTTCAGATAGTGGTAATTATCTGCCTTCGATTTATTAGAATATATGGCATTTTTTAATTTTTTTTTTTACTACGTTGTGAAATGTAGGGTGATATCTCATCCAATAACTTCATGAAGACAACATTTCTGCTGCCTCCTCAACGCTGCGTTGAGGAGTGTTGGGTCAAGTGCGTTGACGTTGCATCCAAGTTTTTACAGCTGAAACTGGTCTTTCCATGGAACAGTAACGATGTCCATTCATGTTCTGAGCTTTTCCTCATAATATTGTTTACCACGTGCTAATGAATTCCCTTCTCGTTATCCTTTGTGAACACACATCATAGGTTCCTTCTCCAAGGACATTTTTCTCTAACACAAGGGGTTAAAAATGATAAGGGTCATGGGGCGTAATTACGACTTAATTACAACTTTCCAAGGAGAATCCTTGTGCACCTCCCCAAAATAACATCCCCATCCAGGATTCCAACCTCTTTCAGATTAAATATGGCTATATTATAGTGTTTTCTGAAAGGCTAGATCTAGGTGGCCTCTCCAGAAGGCAGCATCACTTGTAGGTGACAAAGCCGAGACGTCGGGGACCCCCTTTGGAAGCTTCAGCCACCGTGAAGATGTCCTTAGGCCACGAGGTGTGGCTTGTTCGGGGACGTGGCTTGGTTCAGCACCATGCAATTTTTCACCTCGTAACAGATAATATTGATTATCGGCACGTCTTTAATGACAAAAAAAAAAAAAATGGTTGTTTCTGAGGTGGTTTTTAAAAATCCAATCATTTTTTTTTTTTAATTCAGCCAGAAGCTGTCCAAGGAAAAGACACCTCTGTTGCTGAGATGGTTGCGTGGTGGAAAATGATTTCACTCAATAATTAATGGAAGGTGTATTTCAGCCAGAGCTAATCCCTCACTTGAGATGTTTTACCCACCTTAATTGGCTGTCGTTTTTGCTAAGAGAAGTTTCAAGTTAAATCTCTTTCGGATGAAGTAGGCGTAGAGTGACCTTTTCTGAAGGATCTCCAGGCCTCCAGCCACGAGGAGGGTTTGACCTTCACCACAGCCTTTGTTCAAAGATCCGGAGTTGAAAGTTCTTTTCAATCTTTCCCTCCAGCAAAGGGCCAAGATAAAATTCAAAAAAAGCTCCGGTGATTGCTGGAATTTGGAGCTTAAATCTCCAGGAGGAGGGTGTGGGATGGGATTCACCCTGGTTCCGGGGCACCTTCAAACAAAACACAAAGACCACAAAGCGTCAAGAGATTCCTGATGAAAGGATTTAGGGTTACAGCCCTCGGAGGACCGGGGCTATTTGCGCTGGAGCCGAGATTACATCCGTAGTACTTTGCTTCTCAGGTTTTTTTCTAATCCACATTGGCTTTGGATGGTGTGTTTTTTTTTTAATTAATTCTCTGTATTTCCTTTCTTTTTTTTTTTCCTTTCGCTCTCCAGGGTGGCAGCAACTTACGGATTCTGGGCTTGGTAAAGTCAGATGAAGGTTTTTATCAGTGCGTAGCTGAAAATGAAGCTGGAAACGCACAGGCCAGCGCACAGCTAATCATCCCAGAGCCTGGTAAGATGCAAAGGACACAACGAATTGTAGATGTAATTAATGCTATTAACATCAAAATCCCAAACGAGCAGCTGCTATTCTTGACTCCCTCTTACTTATCCAGCTGGCCGCAGTTAAAAGCGTGTCCAGGCTCTCGGAGAATTTGAGGAATTCTCTTCCCTGGGGCAATTGCAAATGCTGGCCTTGTCCTAGAAATGACTCGAGGCCAACGGGAAACGTCTTGCCATCTCTTGGTGGGCTTCATCCCCCTGACATGCGAGAATTCCGTAGTAATAAGAGAATTATGTTGCGCTTAGATCTGCTTTAAGCTGTTGTAGAACAGTTTGTCTCGGGGAAAGGGAAAGAGAAGAAAAAGGAAATAAGAGGAAGAAGAGGTTGTCAGGGGGATATCGAGTGCCCAGCGGCCATTGAGATCGGAAGGTTTGTGTCTCTCTGCAGGAAGGATGAATATTTTTATTTTATTGCGCTGAAATTAATACAAGAAAGCTGGGGAGGGACATTCTTGGCCCCATCGAGCTTTCAAAGTTAACATATTTTTAATTTAGGGAAGGCAGTAGCTCTTTATTGGCTTTGGATGGGTGCAGGATGGAGAACTTCACCATGATCTCAACTAAGAGAGTTGGGGGGGTTCAGCCTGGAGAAGAGAAGGCTCTGGGGAGATCTTCTGGAGCCCCTTGAGGGACTGGAAGGGGCTGGAAGAGAGAGAGATGGGGAGGGACTCTTGATGAGGGAGGGGAGCCATAGGAAGAGCGGGAAGGATTTGACACTGAAAGAGGGGAGATGGAGATGAGATGTGGGGAAGAACTTGTTTGGTGTGAGGGTGGTGAGAGCCTGGCCCAGGTTGCCCTGAGAAGCTGTGGTTGCCCCATCCGTGGAAGTGTTGAAGGCCAGGTTGGATGGGGCTTGGAGCAACCTGGTGTGGTGGGAGGTGTCCCTGCCCAGGGCAGGGGGTTGGAACTGGATGGTCCTTAAGGTCCCTTCCAAACCATTCTGTGACTTCACTGTGGAGCAGCAGCAAGATTTCCTGCTTTATGGGTTTTTAAGTAACAGAAAGAGGTCTGCATCTTAAGCTGGATGATATGTAAAACGTGGATAAAAGCCTTTCAAAGTTTGTGGGTTGTAAATGATTAACGACCCGCCCTGGGCAGCAGGTTATGTGTGATGCTCCTCATCGTAAGCTGAGAACGGGAGAACGTACTGAAGTGGTATTCGTTCTCCAGTTTGGACTGGGAAGAGCAGAATCTTGGTAGCCTACAACTACTCGGTGGAGACATCCCTACGGAGATCAATTAACCAGCCTGACAGCTCGTACCGTGGGATTTATTCGGGAAATCCTTTGAAGAGTTTCCATGCAGCATCAGTGTGAAGTTTTTAAAGCTTTGCCAAAAATCTGGCTTTCTGGAAGTACAGAAATAAGCGTGGCCATGGTCCAGGTTCTTGTGAGCTCCAGTAGTTTGACTCTTAAGGGGCTTCTGGGTGAAGACTGAGTGGTCTTCTGAGACCATTCAAGTCTGAATGGTTGCTGAGATCCATCAAAGCTCCCTCCTGTAAGCTCTTGTATAACCAGCACTATCATCCAGAGTGGTTCCAGGCCGGGGAAGTTGACCTTACCAGATGGCCATAGCTGAGATGGTTTGGTAGACAGAAGTGAGGAGTAAATACCGCTGAAAGCCACGGGTCCCCAGTTTGCAAAGTCCCCTTCCATTTTAAATACTAAAGGCAAATGAAAACTGGACCAGGGCTGAGGTTTCACCTTCTGTTTTCTGCCTTGGCCCCAAATCTATGGTTGAACGTGGATTTTGGCCATCTTTGAAACGCACCACCCTCTTATTCCTTCTCCCTTGTACTTGAGCGTCTCCTTTATAAGCCCATTCTCTTTCTTTTCTCTCCGCTGCCTGAAAGCAGCTCCAGTGACAACTGGGGACCTCTCAGCCTCTCTCCTCCCCTGGATTCTCATGCTGCAGACACTTTGCAGCCACGAAACTTGGCAGCAGGAGATTCTGGAGGGGGATAAATGGGAGATGTAGCGTCCGTAGAGTCATTATAATTATCCTCCTCCTGTTGTGACCCTCTGTCATGGGCTCCCTCCTCACCCAGGGCTGATTAACGAACTGAGGTCGACGGGTGGGCGTCAGGGATCAAGAGGCAGATATTTATTTGGGTTCCCACCTCGGTACGTGCCCTCCACCCTGGATCTCGCCAGCTGAGGGTTTCCCTCTGTGCAGTCAGCAGAGGTGACGATGAGGTTATCTTCCCTCGGGGACGAATGTGAAAATGAGAAGAGGCTTAGAAACTAGATTTTACTGGCAGAAAAAGTGTTTCTGTGATCTGGAGGAGGGCTGGCTGTGATGAGAGGGACATCATCCTGCTCAAACCCAATGTGCTCCTGGGCTGAGAGGGACATGGTCCTGCTCAAACCCAATGTGCTCCTGGGCTGAGACGGCCATCGTCCTGCTCAACCCCAACCTGCTCCTGGAGTGAGAGGGACATGGTCCTGCTCAACCCCAACGTGCTCCTGGGCTGAGAGGGACATGGTCCTGCTCAACCCCAACGTGCTCCTGGGGTGAGAGGGACATTGTCCTTCTCAACCCACCCTGCTCCTGGGGTGAGAGGGACATGGTCTTGCTCAAACCCATCGTGCTCCTGGGGTGAGAGGGACATGGTCCTGCTCAAGGCACATTAAAGACTCATCTGAGTTTCCTTTTTCTAAAAGCCAGGCTTAAATAAACCCTTCGTTAAACTAATAATGATTTTTACCCCAGCAGTGATTTCTACCCCCAAAATGACATCAGAGTAAAATAATCAGGTTGGGTTTTTTGGTTTTTTTTTTTATTATTTTTATTTTAGGGGATTCGCAAGGCTACGGATGCTTTTTCCTTGCGTTAATTGCAAATCATTTGGAGCATCCAGCGGGGTTAAAAAAACCCCAGCAGCCCCCGAGTCGGTGTTAAAGCCGAGAATAAATGAGCTTGAGATTGAGCCCAAATCTACCCCTCGTAAAGGCTGCGCTGCTTAAATTGGAATTAGACGCTTAGAGAAACGAGAAGTGAAAGCCAAAGGGGCTGGGAGCTCCCAGGGATAATAGGTACCACTTTTAGCATTCCAGATGTGGCCGTTGGATACTCGGAACTCTTCGGATACCGTGTTGCTCAGCCTATAAAAAGGCAACGAGCTCCCGGAGGAAGATAAAATTTCTGTCCTATTTAGCGGGGATTATGATTGAGGAGGGCACGGACGTTGCGAACGAGAGGAAAATAAGCGACGGTTGATGCTCTGCAAGACAGGCATTAGTCAATAAATCCAAGTGCTTTTGTGGATTCCAGCACCCTTGGGGGAAAAAAAAAAGGCTCTTGGGATTGCTGCTTCTTTTTTTCCTTTCTTTCCTTAATGTTCCCCTCTTAGGAAGGGATTTCTCACCAGTTTATCACAAGGGGAAAAAAAAAATACGCAGCTCTAAATGCTTCTTGTTGCTTTGAAAAACAAGAAGGGAATCAGATTTAAGGCTTTGAGGTCTCTCATCGTCTCCAATTCCAATATATTCTGGGTTTTTCGGGCCGCTTTGCTTTTTTGCCTCCCTCTATTTCTGCTCCCTGTCCCTGCCAAAGAGCGGCGGACTTTATACGATCTACACCAGGTACCAGAAATGAAGCCTGCAATAGATATTTCGGGTTACGCGTACCAGAAAACAAATTCTCAGCAAGAAAAAGCAGATGAAAAGAGATCTCAGCCGACTGTCGTCTTTTTATAGCTGTATAAAAAAAAAAAAAATGTTATTTGCACACCTAGAAAATGAAGAGAGAGCGGCGTGGTGGTGGTGAGTGATGGACGTTCATAACTTGGACTGAGGTGAGCATCCCAGGGGAAAAATCTTTTCCTATAAAGAACTCCCAGACAGTTATTTGCTTTACGCCGGTGGCTTCTCACGGATCCGTCCCTTAGATAAGTCAAGGGATGCCAGGGCTGGGGAGGGAGGGGGGGGGGGGATTGTTTTATTCTAGAAGGTGAAAGATTGGGTAAAGGCAGCCTTGAAATAACCAACTTGTGTATACAGGGGCCATAGGATGAGGGGGAAGGGGGGCCAAAAGAGGGGAGATGGAGATGAGATCTGGGGAAGAACCTCTTTGGTGTGAGGGTTGTGAGAACATGGCCCAGGTTGCCCCAAGAAGTTGTGGCTGCCCCATCCCTTGAGGGGTTCTAGGGCAGGATGGACCAAGCTTTGAGAACCTGGTCTGGTTGGAGTTGGATGGTCTTTAAGGTCTTTTCCAACCCAAACCAGTCAATGATTCCATGAAGGAAGACCATTTCATAAATGGTAATACTAACCAGTATCACGCTGCCACACGTGGAGGAGTAACAGGTGGTAGGACAAGAGGAAATGGCCTCAAGTTACTCCAGGGGAAGTTTAGGATGAATATTTGGAAAAAAGTCTTACCTGAAAGGGTTGTCAAGCCTTGGAAGAGGCTGCCCAGGGAAGCGGTGTAGTCACCATCCCTGGAAGTATTTCAAAGCTATGCAGATGTGGTGCTGAGGGGCGTGGGTTGGTGGTGGACTTGGCAGTGTTGGGTTGACGGTTGGACTCAATGATCTGAAAGCTCCCTTCTAACCTGGACAATTCTATGATCCTATTACACAGCGCCAAAATTATTTGAGGAAGGGATTGCATGTCCATCAATGGATGATCTCCAGATGTTTGAGGATGTCCAAAGATGGAATTTGCAGGGGGACGGGGCAGGGTGCAGATGGCTGAAGCTTGCGGATGGCCTTGTCCTCAATGGCAGGTCCCCCTCGAGCCCCGGAGTCACTTTCCGTGCCATTCTCTTGGTCGTTTTTGTCACGTACTTTTTGTTTCTTTTTAATTCCTCTGCTTAGAAGTTGCGTAGCTCCTTCTCGTGTCAGATTTCCAGCTTAACAGCGACCAGATTTAACATTTTTGGGTGCGCCAGATCTTTGCGAAGATTGTGCATTTCTCAATAATAAGACTGAGATTGGGAAAGCTGTGAATTACTTTCTCCTCGCCAAAGAAACAGCGGTTGACTCAATTTTCGTAAACCTTCCTTTCTCCCTGAATCCCTCCTACAAAAACATTCCCCGAGGCACCGTTTCCCCTCCTTTTATTATCCGAAGTAGTATTTAGTATTATTTATAATTGCTTATTCTGTTACTTCTTTTGGCAGAGCCGCTTCGCTTTGTGTAGGCAGAGACAGAGCAGAAGAAGAAAGAGGGGCGAGACTATTCCGAGCTCCCACTCATACATTTCAGAGGAAAAGAATAATATTTATCTTCTACTCTAACTCAGAGAATGGTAGTTCTACTGGGAAGTGGAAATATATTGATTTTTTTTTTTTTTTAAGGCTTATTTAAGCTCACGGTGCAGCTTAAACTGACCGTATGGACTTCTAAATTAAAGAGGACTTAGAAGACTTAGAGGAGACTTAGAGGACTTTAGAAGACTTCTTCTTCTAAATTAAAGAGGATGGGGACAAGTTCCTTTGGACCAGGGACCCTTCACACGGCCTTGCCCACGTTGCCAGGTGGCTTTTGGCTAGAAAACTGGTGCGTGGCTCTGGGGTGCTGGTCCCAGGGAGGGACGGGAGATGGTGTGTGGTGTCACCTTCCATCCCACGTGGTTCTCCAGCCTGCTTTTACCTGCAGGAGACTTTCCCCTGACATATCAACCATAAAAGAGCCTGATGCCCAGGGATGGGGAGAAGAACAAACCTCCTGAACCAGAGCATCAAGACCTTTTGTGTTGAAAAGAGGAGATTTAACGTCCCTATTTTGGTATGCACAGCAGATAAGCTGCTCACATTTATTACCTTGCATAAGCAGTAATAATCACGATAATGGTAAGAATAAATTTTGGTTTTATGCCTTGATGGTGGTCTTTGCCATAACATTATGATGCCGTACGGGGGATTTATAACGGACGTATGCAAAAATGCAAAATCAGCTGAATATTTTTCTAGTTAAAAAAAAAGTCGGTGTAGAAAGACCGTCCTAAAACCAGCAGAGGCACTTAAAACCTCTGGATAACCCCTTGCAGTGGGGTCTATCTTGGAATATTTTTGGAGTTTCCACCTTTGCAGGTTTTTAAGAACAAGTTAGGTCTGCTAGGGCTATTATTAATCCATTCACAGGGTGTGGGACAGGATTAGTTGGGTTCATGAGATCATACCTGGTTTTGCATCCATTGATCTAGTGAACGTGGTTGGAAACGTTGGACTAGAAACTTTGGATTCTGGGAAGATGTGGTTAGAGATGCTTGATCTTGTCTTTAAATAATGGTATGGAAATGGGTGGCTTTGTTTTTTAAGAGTTTAAAAACCAGGCAGCTGGGTTTCTACACCACCACAGTCTTCAGTGAAGGTCAGGAGATGAGTTTCAGTGCTGGAGTCACTCAGCTTTCTCCCAAGTAACTGAAGCCGTGGTGCAGGCAAGATCTTGGACAGCTGGGGAGGAATACAGGCCCCTGGTCCAGGGGGAAAAGGGATGAAGTGAGAGTGTGGTGAGACCAGGAGATGGTCAGAAGCAGGATGTCTCTACTTGTTGTTGGACATATCCCTATGAAATGTCGGGTGTTCTGGGGTGAGATGTTCCTTAGCTGTGCTGGAGCTGTGTTGCTGTGCGTGAAAGACCTGGAGAAGGTGAACAGGAGAAGGTTTTCCAGACACCTTCAACAGGAGAGAAGAGGGCAGCCCAAAATCAGCGGTCCTGTCATAAGTAGGAGAGAAGTCCTGGTAGCTTTGACAAATCTGGGAGTCATTCAGGTGAGCTCCTGGGTGGAATTGAAGTATTTGAGGAGCTCTCATGCCTTTATCAGTCAACGGTAGATGAGTGTGGGAGTGGAAAGAAGCCATTTTTGAAGTTATCTTAGTCATCTAAGGTGTCTCTTAGACACCTAAGAACATCTGTGCTTCCTGAATATGAGGGTTGACCATAGGTTGAGGTCCTTCTGCCCTCATTTCCAGGGAAATATCCGTGGCCTGAGGCTCAACAATGTAATGTTAAGTCGTTAGGGGGCTTTGCTGGACTTTGCACCTTGTGAGGGCACAGAGTTCTTCTTTTGAACCACCTTTAAAGAAGGAATCTGGGGAAAAATGTGGAGAAAAGCCTCAGTGAGGAAAGACCAGCACCTAAGCTGCTAGTCGGACCTGGATGTGACAAGGGGTTTGCCTCCAAACCTCCCAGTATCTCACTGGGATGCCTACCAGTCGAATAAATTCAAGAACATTTACCTGTTTATCACAAGTGTCCTAAAAAATAAGTAGGTTAGAAAGCAGGAGGTGGTCACGGGGAGATGGTTTCGTGGTGGACCTGGGCAGTGCTGGTTTAGTGCTTGGACTCGATGATCTCAGAGGTCTTTTCCAGCCTAAGCACCTCTGGGATTCGATGATACATATTCTGTAGCTGGACGCCGGCGAGGCATTTAAGTCATTTAAGAGTTGTTGACCTTCTCTACGGCTCGTGTCCTCCTCACCCACCTTCATTTGGCCATCTGTGGGTGGGTGGTCCACCCCTGCGACTTGGCGAGCCGGAGAGCGCTGCCTTTTTCAATGCAACTCCTCTCTTTGTCATCATCTTCTCCCCTTTTTGCAGGTGCTCATCTTTCTAGTTTTTTTTTCACCAAAACCATAACAGTTTCCTTTAGAAGCGTAGATGAAGTTTCCATCTGCGGAGCTCAGGAGTAATAAGGTCAGGAGATGCATCGGCTGCCGTCCCCGGCGCTGATGGCTTTTTTTTTTATTTGGAGCCACGGTCCCTTGTCACCTTCCCAGCAGAAAGCCATTTGCTGAGCTGCCATTCCAGGAGAGAAAAAAAAAAAAAAAAGGTAAGAAATGAGCTGAATTGGTTTAGTTTAAGAGGAAACGGCGAATTCATCTCGGGGCGTCTTTATCAGTGATATTAACTTCGGATCTTTGCTCCCCGAGGGGGAAGATTTAGGGATAAAACCCCCTAATAATATAGATTTTTACGTGGTTCTGTTTAGGAAATTGCCAAATATTAGATTGGTTTGAATAAAAGATGCTGAGATTTCTGTGTGTGTCCCCCCCCGTGTTTGGGGGTGCTCTCCTGGGTGCAAAAAGCCCTTTATTTATATTTTTTTTTCGGTGTTGCAAAAGAAAGAAGGACTAAAAGAGGAAGGGCCAACTTTGGCTCTTGGCCACCTGGCCTAAAATCCATGGAATTCACCCTTTTCCAGCCTTGGTAGAGCGTTCAATAGAGTCGAAAGAGTTTAATAATGGATTTATGGCACGAGCTCACAAATGGATTTTGGAACCCGAGCCGGGTTTGGAGTTTAGGAGCCGACGGGCTCTTGTTACCTTCAAAGCAGGTAACTTCTGACGCTGCCCAACACAGACTTCAGGGGAGGAAGAGGATGATGATGGGTTTTTTTTCTTCCCTTTTTATGTTTTTAATGCTAATTCAGGCCTGTTACGGCTTTTTCTATAGTATTTTGATTTATATCTGTGGGATCGGAGAGTAACGAGGAGGGGAAAATAAAATCAAAATTAAAAATAATCAAAAAAAAAAAAATAGCACCTGGTGGAAAAATTGCACCAGGAATGCAAATGTCTTATGACAGGGAAAAATACAACAACAAAAAAAAAAAATAAAGGAGGTTTCTCATATTCCCCCCCTTCCTCTTCTCCATCTCTTCCTTCTCTCCCGTTCTTCCGCCGCCGCCGTTGAGGAAGAGTTCCCTGCCCCTCGTTTGAACGTTAATTATTGAGCTGGAACGATTTACGAATCGTTTACTATTTTTGGGGAAGCGGAGGGAGAGGAATCCCCGCGACGCACGGCGGGTCTTCTCACCCACCCCTGGGCTCGGTGGCCTCGGTGAGCTGGAATTGTAATTGGTGTCTGGGGTTGGGATGACAGTGTCAGCTTCTCATTTCAGGGTTTGGAGCCAGATTTGTAATTATAATGTGCTTTGCCTCCTATTGATATTCCGCAGCCTTTTCCCATCGCCGTTCCCCGAGAGCGGAAGGTTGGGTTGGGGAGGGGCGGTTCGAAAGCCGCGAGACACCGTTAATTTGTTCAGAAAACACCCCCTATTTTCAGAGGAATAACCAGCAAAAGTTACCCGTTAAGGTCCCGGAGCACGTCATCTGAAATGGGTCCTGTCAAAATTGAAGTGACAAAATCAAATGAGAAAATTAAATCGACATTTTCCTGCTTCCCAACCACCCAGCAGGAAAAAAAATGGAATTTTCTTTGCCTGGATGGCTGGAACGGTGTTATCTGCGCTGAGAGTCCCCGTCAGGACTCTCAGGATTTCTCTTCTAATGATCTCTTCAAACTAATTATTTAATGGTCCCATTGTTCTCAAACGTGTCTACTTTCAGCCGTAGATGCAGGACCCCAAGTAGAAGTCAACAAGTTGGTACCCCTGGAGTGAAGATCAGGATCAGCTTCTGTATCTACTGTAATTTCTACTGTAATTACAGTCAGAAATTAATTTTGAAGAGGTCGGAGGTTTGGTGAGGTAGCAAAAGTCCCATTGACCTCGTCAAGCTGTGAGTGCAGAGCTGATGGTGTTGTCTTCTGGCCAGGACCACCGCAGGGCAGTTGAGGTGACCACTTCCCAAGTCAACACTTAATTTTCACGTTTGGGAGATAATATCCCTTCAACATGTCCAATATTTTTTTCTTCTTTGAGTTTCCTCGCGTTGTCTGAGTACTCCTTCATCCTTGTTTTCTAGTTTGGCGAGGAGGTAATTATTTTATACTACTTTATACATGGGACAGCATCAATTTGAGGATCAGAGTCAACATGTCTCCTCCTGGGCCCAGTCCTCTTCAATATTTTGGTCAATGACCTGGAGGAAGGGATGGAATGTCCCCTCAGCAAGTTTGCTGATGACACAAAACTAGGAGGGGTGGTTGACACCCCAGAAGGCTGGGCCACCATCCAGAGAGACCTGGAAAGGCTGGAGTGTTTGACGGAGAGGAACCTGTTGAAGTTCAACAAGGGCAAGTGTAGGGTGCTGCACCTGAGGAGGAATTACCCCCTGGACCAGGACAGGTTGGGGGTGACCTGCTGGAGAGCAGCTCTGAGGAGAAAGATCTGGGAGTTCTTGTGGACAACAGGATGCTCATGACGCAGCAATGGGCCCTTGTGGCCAAGAAGGCCAAGGGCATCCTGGGGGGCATCAGGAAGAGTGTGACCAGCAGGTGGAGGGAGGTCATCCTCCCACTCTGCTCTGCCCTGGGGAGGCCCCAGCTGGAGAGCACTGGGTCTGCTCGGTCCACTCAAGGACTCCCCAACCAACTTGGACCCTCCGCCATCATGTCCCTCCCATCTTCAGGAAGGGAGAGGGACACTTTGCTCCCCACCAGCTCCGAGCATCTCATGGCTGGAGAAACTATTGTACCGTCAGCTATTCTGGGCGTTAAATTTATGTCCCACATCTATGGGTTTTTGGCTTACGTTGACCTTTGGTGACTCTATTCCTGATTTACAGCCGCTGCCCGGGAATGAATCCATCTCCTTGCAGGAGCAGAGCTGGAGTTGAGGACCATACCTTGCTCTGCTTCCAAGGAATTCAGACTTTTAATATCCTTACATTTGTTTTTTCTTTAACCAGGATTCAGGGAAGCTTAAATACCCTTCGTTTCCCTTTTTGTTTGGTTGGTTTCGCTTTGGGGTCCTTGGTGTTTGGGGGCTTTTTGTTGGTTTTTCCCCCTTTTTACTTTTAATTTAGCGCCCGTCGGGTTTCGGAGCGGTTCGGAGATACTAACAATTCCATTAGGGAAGCAGTTGGCAGGATTTTCTCTCCCAAAACTTAGTGTTTCTCCTTCGGGTAGAAAGAACCAGCTGTTCCCAGTTGTCATCACTTAAAACCAGCGATGTAGCAGTTTTCAGTTGAATAAAGCCAAATTTGGTTCAATCCAGTGGCGTGGAAGAGCGGAGGAGAATCTGGAAGCATCTGGCACAGCTGTTAACCCGTTGGCCGGGATTTGGGATGAAGTCCCATCTATCTCCCACTTGGAGAGATCACCGGAAAGCCGTGGGAATTATCAGAGGGTCCTAAAGAGGAGAAAACCCAAAACATCTGGGAAAACTGGAATTTAGGTACTGAAAGAGAGGACTGAGGAGACACGGCATCCCAGTTCCCCATCAGTGGGAAAGTGACGAACGTCCTTTGCTGTCCCAACCCCACTACAAGAAGAAGGGCTTGGGGGACAGGGTACCACAAAGCCCCAGCCTTTGATGTGTTGGTGATGCTTCAGGACACTGTCGGAGAGGTTACGGCATCTCCATCCCTAAATGTCATTGAGAGCAGCTTTTTTGACCAACATCTACCCGGAGTCCATTGAGATAATTTTCTTCTGGAGGGCGGATGGATGAACTTAAGTGTCCAGCTTTGGAGTCTTCAGCACAAGAAGGAGATGGACCTGTTGGAATGAGTCCAGAGAAGGCCATAAAGATTCTGCGAGGGCTGGAGCCCCTCTGCTGGGAGGACAGGCTTAGAGAGTTCTGGGGGTTCCACCTAGGGAAGAGAAGGCTCCAAGAAGACCTTAGAGCCCCTAAAGGGGCTCCAGGAAAGCTGGGGAGGGACTCTTGATGAGGGAGGGGAGCCAGAGGAGGAGGGAGAAGGGTTTGACCCTGAAAGAGGGGAGATGGAGCTCAGATGTGGGGAAGAACCTCTTTGGTTTGAGGGTGGTGAGAGCATGGCCCAGGTTGCCCCCAGAAGCTGTGGCTGCCCCATCCCTGGAGGGGTTCAAGGCCAGGTTGGATGGGGCTTGGAGCAACCTGGTGTGGTGGG
>JAOTQQ010000019.1:1471722-1513089 GCA_026546715.1 Gallinago undulata | reverse complement strand
GTGCTCCAGCTGGGGCCTCCCCAGGGCAGAGCAGAGGGGGAGGATGACCTCCCTCCACCTGCTGGTCACACTCTTCCAGAAGGAAGTGTGACCACACATTGGCCTTCTTGGCCACAAGGGCCCATTCCTGGCTCATGGGCATCCTGTTGTCCACCAGGACTCCTAAATCTTTCTTCTCGAAGCTGCTCTCCAGCAGGTCAGCCCCAACCTGTCCTGGTGCAGGGGGTTATTCCTTCCCAATTTAAAAGTGAAATCCTCACAAGGATCTTAGGGGAGGAAATGTATGGAAGCCATGGATTGTGCTGGCATCTAGATGCCAAACTGAAGCCAACTGCTTCCATCCTATGGAGTCGAACTCCTTATGGACAAAATAGAGAGTCAAGTCCCTGCCTTGAAGAGTTTGATCCCTCACGGATGTAAGGGAAAGAGGATGGGAAGAGAACTGATTATTTCCCTTCCTTTAATTATGAGAAGTGAAATGTTACTGTGGAAGAGTTTGTAGCTAAATTTAAATCTTTTTAGCCAGAGGGCAGGCTTTCCTTGTGCAACACCGTATTTTTAAAATGGGTATTTATTGACTAATTCAGAGTTAAGAATCTCGCTGGAATAAGTGGAAAGACATTTAATTCCCTGTCTAGAGACTAAGCCACCAAGCCTTCATTTCTCTAATAAATGACACATTCATTTTTTTTCCAAATCCTTACTCCAGTTAATTAATCCCAGTATCCTGATTAAAACACAGCTCAGTTCAGTTGTCCCAGGCTGCTTTGGATGTCCCCTGTGTTTTCAGCCAGGCAGGTGGAATCCGAATCCCTGCTTGGCTGTAGCCAATCTGAACTTTTTCTTCAATTTGTGGGTTCTCTTTCTTTCCCCCCCACCTTAACTTGATAAGTAACTGGTTATTTTAGCTGGGTTGTACTGGTGCTTCACCTGTTTTTTCCTATACCTCGCGTGGGCTTATTCTGGAATTTTTTATCTTCATCTTCAGTGCAGTTTTCCTGACTCGCCCCAATCTGTTGTAGCTCAGGTAGAGGTTCTCTGGATGAAGATTGAAAGTTCTTTTTAAAATGTTTTTTAACAGACAAGGTTTCTGATCTAATTTTTTTAACCGCTTTCGGGAGACGAATCCAAGTTGCTCCACTTCATCGATGCTCTATTTGCTCCTAAGAGCAAACAAACCTCCAGTTCTAGTCTTTTCAGTAAGAGGATGCAAAATACTGGTTTAGAAAAGTAAGGTTTGGGTTTTTTTTTGGTACCCAAGAGGATGTCTGTCTTTACCCAGCTACAGGCTTTATTATTAAAGGCTCTGTGTGCAGCTGCATGACTGGCTTTTATTTTTCTACTTACCTAGAACTGCTAGGAAAAAAAAAAACCAAAAAAATGGAATAAATCCCTACCTAGAGGCTACAAGAAGAGTTTTACCAATAAAAAAACCACATAAAATATTATCTGCGTTAGTTACATTTATTGTTGGGGGGGCTACTTAATTGTTTTCTTAATAATGTAATGCCCAGCTGATTTGAGTCCTAACGAAGTCATTAATGGAACAAAATGAAACAAAACCCAAGGAGAACTACGAATTATTGTTCATAATCAGCAGTCGGTCATTCTCTGACACTTCAGCAATTATTTACTCATTCTTTTAATAAAGAGAATACGCATTAGACAAGAAAAGTACGTTTACATGCTGGCAGAACTTTGTTCTATTTATACATCTCATCACTTCAGAAAAAAATAAATTGATTTATCTTTGCGATGTGATGGAGTTTGGTTTTTATTTTTAAAAGTCTTAGCGAATATAAGCAGTGTATAAAATATACTGTCTAGGACTCGTACTAGGTTCTGGAAAATGGACATGGGGGCTTCACTGGCTCAAAAGGAAAACCTCAAGTGGTATTTTTGGGCCTTTCTGGGTAAGTTAATAAAGTAACACCTTTTAGAGGGGGAAGGGGGAAGCAGGGAAAGAAGGAGAAACGTTTATGTTGCAGCCACGGGGTTCCTGGCATGGTGTGGATTCGAGGTTTTTCCATTAAAAAACTTTAAAAAAAAATAAAAATATTAAATTCCTCTTGTGCAGCCTGAGCTGCTGGTGGGGATGGAGCTGGTGAGGACGGAGCTGGTGCCCTGCCGGGCTCTGCTCCAGGATGGACAAGTTCTCCTCCATCACCTCAGTGTTCTGTGCCCTTCGGAGTAAGAACCTCAAGCTCCGAGTGTTATTTGTCCATCTCCAAGTGCTTTTTAATAATCGATAGGCAGTTGAGCTATCTATCCCTGTTGATCTCCGCTGAGGATCTGCCCGTTGACTGCGGTTCACGTTCCAAATTGGAGGTGATGAAAGTCTCCGCAGAGAGAGCGCGGAGTCCCAATTTTCCTCATTTGGCACCGCGGTCGTGTGATGGACTGGGAGGCTGTTGATTCCCAGTTTTTTCAGTGGGAAATATTCCTTTAATTCTGGTGTACTTGGTGGTTAAAACGCTGCGTGGGTTTTTCACTCTGAAGGACAAATACAGCTGGGATGCTGCAAAAAAGATACCTTTGGAGACCATTGCTTTATATTTAAATTGAGTTCTTGTCAAGACACTTTCGATAAAAGGGTACCATGCAGATATTATGTTATTTATGAGGTTAATTTATTAACTGTCTCTAATTAAGACCTAGTTATAGAAGGGTTTATGGAATTAGCGCTGTCGAGTGTCTGACAACACTACTTTTGGAGCTGTTGAGCCTGGGGAAGACAAAGCGGGGGACCTCATCAATGCTGAGGAATATCTAAAGGGTGGGTGGGAAGAAGATGGGGCCAGGCTCTTCTCAGTGGTCCCTGGTGACAGGACAAGTGGCAACGGGCACAAACTGGAACATGGGGAAATTCCAGGAAAATTTGAAGGTGGCAGAGCCCTGGGAAGAGGCTTCCCGGAGAGGTGGTGGAGTCTCCTTCTCTGGAGACATTCCAACCCCACCTGGACACGTTCCTGTGGGACCTGCTCTGGGTGGCCCTGCTTTGGCAGGGGGTTGGCCTAGATGATCTCCAGAGGTCCATTCCAACCCCTGCCACTCTGATTCTGTAAATTTAGCAGCATTCAGGTACTTTTTTTATCCTGAAGAATAATTTTCCGTGGTGGTGGGTGGTGTGTGGCGAGAGACCAGTTGTCCTGCAGAACTGGGGCTGATTTTTTTCAAGTGCTGTGGAGCCACCTCCATCTCCCACGTGCTTTGCCGGCCCGTTGTGATCTTGACCGAGGTGGCTCGTATGGAGCTTTTTGGGGAAAGGTGCCGGGAAGTCGGGGCTAAAGACAATTTCATATACCAACCTCAATTTGCTGCGGATGCTCGAGAAACGTCCTCGGAAATTGGTGAGCAAACGGGGTTTCATCTCGCCGCTAACAAGGTTGCGTTGCCAAGCCTGTCACCGGCGGAGCTGACCCCTCTGCTCCAACAGCACTCTTACATTGCCTCTTCCAGCTGGCGCTATTGGCTCTTCATCAGAAGTGTTTATACTTTTTCATTCTCACTTGATTTCCTCTTTTTCCACTCCCCCCCCCCACCCCCGGCTCGACTTCGTATTCAGAGTTGGTTCATTATGAAGTAGATTGTTCCAACCCCGGCTTGACATTTCGCTGGCAGCGATCGGTCAATATTACCGCTGTCACTTCTCCCAGTGCAGAAAATACGCTATCACACCAATTAGGATGTTTACTCCATCTTTTCTCTGCATTCCTTCTTGCTGGCAGGATTTTTTAAAATAAGGGAAAACCATGTTAAAAAAAACAACAAAAACCCAAAACCCTCCTTGGCGTGGCTGCGGCGCTACCAGCCTTTGCGGGGTGAGAAGGAAGATGGGGATGAAATTCCTCTCTCGCAGCTCTGTGGGTCTGTGATAAATCCTCTGGGTTACATTTTGCACTCGCTTAAGCTGAATGTTATCTCTTTTCATGGGGGTAAGGGTAGATATTTGCCTCATTGACTGGAAATTAAACCAGTTTACAATGGCGTGACTGGGAATAGAATTTAATTTGTTGACCATAAGAAGCGAGAATCCTGTTCCCTCTCCCCACTTCGATATCTCGTACCTTATTTAATTAAACATTCTGAGTCTCATCATCAGCGTGGAGGCAACAGAGGTGGCATCTCCTGGTGGCACAAGGCAGGGTGGTTCAGGTGATGCAGCTGAAATAATTTCCATGAAGTGGACTGAGGTTCTGGAGCTTGGATCCCAGCAGCTTTATCGTTGTTCTGGACTTCGTGTTCTTCCACTTTGGTTTAGGACATAAGGAAACAAATGTATAAACATAAAATGTACATACATTTTCCGTGGGGGGGGAAAAAAATATGTTTTAGGTATTTGATGTGAAGTTCAAAATAACACTTTTATGGCTAAGGTTCACTGTGGGGGAAGGAGGTGACCATCACGGCCTGACCTGGGGATGGGGTACAAGTCAAACCCATGTGTTTTACAAACAATCAACACAACTTTGGTTGGTTTTTTTTTTTTTTGTGGAAACTAGGTGCCTCCAGTGTGAACCCTGGAATTCAACCTTCTTACCAGAGCTGAGAATTAAGAAACTGAGCTCTTGCCGGAGTTTGTTGTACTTGCAGCTTGGTTTTGAGGGCACCAGTCCGTGGCGTGCCCTGCGGTCAAGGTGTTGGCGGGGCTGGACTTACCAGTTGTGCAATTTTTCTTTAAAACCCTACAGAAGCTGATGTGATTTTTCATACGGCAAGATTTTTTGGCGTACGGCAAGACGTTTTGTTAAGGGTCTTAGATCAGGGGGGTTTCTGACCTCTGTGTGGTGCCCTTTAGCTCTTTTAAACAAAACAAAGCTCTCGCGGACTCTCTTAGGACAGAATTAATTTTGTTACGGTGAGGGGATGTTTGAGGAGTGGAAGAAAAAGGAGAAAATTCCCAGGAAATAACTCAGTGAATTATTTTTTTTTTTCCAGCCATTTATTCTTTTACTGCAGCTCACACAGTACGTGTGTGCTGCTCGGGCAAAACGTGGGACATCTACATTGTTTTTTATTTCCTCTGCGTTGAATTGGGATGAAATCGAATTACAGAAATTAAATGTTACGTGCAGGTCCTGTGGAAATGAAAAAGCAAACGGGTGGGAGGGAACAAATATCGCCCTAGAATAATTAATTTCAGGCAAAATGAAGTGAAACTTCTTCCGAGGGTGTGAAGGAATCTCATTTGCACGTTTCCCAACCCGGTTGTCTCATTCTTTGTTTACCCATCGGGTTATGAATATTTCCTTAAGAAAGAAAAGCTTGTTTTCTTTTGAATTTTTAATTCCATCCCTATTTGCAACTAAGCTGAACGGAAGCTTAAGCTGTCACCGTTCAAGAGGCAGATAGCGATGTTTTTAAGGTTTTCCTGTTTTGTCTAATCAAATCTAGCTCGTTAGACGAAGGGAAATGTCGTGCCATTCAAAATAATGAGTTTGTTTAGTAAAAACCTGCTTTGTACAATGCAGGCTTTGTAGTCCAATATCTCAAATTGTCATTGGCAGAGGTTGCTTTAAATTAACTTGTCATTAGATTGTACAACACAACTTTCCCCTAATAACTCGTGACAGTGTTTAAGAGCAGATACTCTTTCACAGAAGCACGGAATGATAGGGAGTTGGAAGGAACCTCTGGAGATCATCTAGTCCAACCTCCTGCCAAAGCAGGGCCACCCAGAGCAGGTCCCACAGGAACATCTCCAGGAGGGGTTGGAATGTCTCCAGAGAAGGAGACTCCACCACCTCTCTGGGCAGCCTCTGCCAGGGCTCTGCCACCCTCAAAAGTGAAGAAGTTCTTCCTCATGTTGAGATGGAACTTCTGATGGTCAAATTTGTGCCCGTTTCCTCTTGTCCTGTCCCTGGGCACCACTGAAAAAAGCCTGGCCCCATCCTCCAGACACCCACCCTTGAAGGATTTATTAGCATTGACTAGATGCCCCCTCAGTCTTCTCTTCTCCAGACTCAAAAGACCCAAG
The DNA here is from genome assembly GCA_026546715.1 of Gallinago undulata. NCBI lineage: Eukaryota > Metazoa > Chordata > Aves > Charadriiformes > Scolopacidae > Gallinago > Gallinago undulata. Next base: position 1,507,112 of record JAOTQQ010000019.1, on the reverse strand, counting down.
TCCCTCAGCCTTTCCTCAGCAGAGAGATGTTCTAGTCCCCTCATCATCTTTGTAGCCCTCTGCTGTCCCCTCTCCAGCACTTCCCTCTCCTTCTTGAACTGGGGAGCCCAGAACTGGACCCAGTGCTCCAGCTGGGGTCTCCCCAAGGCAGAGCAGAGGGGGAGGATGACCTCCCTCCACCTGCTGGCCACGCTCTTCCACTATAAAGTAACTGTAATTTTAAGTTGTGATGTGAAAAAGTGGAACTTTTTACTTCTTTGAGTAACAGTGAAACAGTGAGCCCCTGAGGACAACGAAAGTGCATTAAAAAGTATAGGATGCAAGTAATTGTAAGCCCAACTCGATAACAAATAGATGAAATGCCATAAAACAGGTTCAAAGTCGTCCGGAGCCACCAGCCTGAAGTGATGTGTATTGGCATTTCTATAATACACACTTTATTCACATAATTCTCTTTTTATTTAACTGACTGCTGCCTGGCTCTGCTCCGTCGGATTCCAGTTGGCTTTCTCGCTCCAAATCTTTTCATTGCTGCTTCTTGACTTGATTTGGGATGTCATACAGGGAATGTTACGTGATTAAAGACCTAATTGATTAGGGATAATGGGAGTAGTTAAATTTTAATCCGGCGCTTCATCCTGTTTGCGGTATCCCTTCAGAAACCCGATCGATACGGTTGCTTAGGTCTTCTCAGCGGTAACGATAGAGGTTGCCATCAGAGGTCAGGGCTCCCCTCTTCCAGCAGCTGTAGAAAGGCTCCCTGGATGTCTTGGAGGAGTTTATAAAACACGGATGACTTTGGTTTATACAAACTACCCAAATTTATATGAATCAACGGGCCTTTTCTGGGAAAAACCAGGGCTGTAATTAAGCTCCAGGTATGCTCATGAATAAGCCGCATTTAATATTGATTAGGAAGGGGGAGGGCACATTTTGATGGGCGTCATATGGCGCTCGGTCCGGGCGTTGAAAGCCCCAAGCGGCTACGATCGGCGGAGCTGCCTGCTGCTCACAAGTCCAGAACGAAAACGCGTGTCTGAGAGCAGAGGCAGAGAGTTAAATGTCAATAGTTTATCGCTGCGAAAAAAATCGGAACGTATTTTGCTGCTGTCATGTCAACCTCACTTCGCTCGCTCCTCGCCGAAAAAGAATCCAGAATATATGACAGTCCCTTGACAAGGGTCCTAATTCAACTACCGCTGTGTCTCTTGCCTTGTTTTCTCTGCTGGGGAATTCATTGTCTTGTTTATTTGTAATTTCAGCCGTGTTCAGGTGCTTGTCAGGAGCTCACTTTCCTGTAGCTTTTCAGCTGCCCTTATTTCAAGTCTGTGTTATCCGTTCTGGAAACAAATAACGAAGGCAACAAGAAGATCATACTGATTTTGCTTTAAATCTGGTGCTGGAATGTTATTATTTGCAAAAATTGTTTATTCGTAATAATCTGGGTTTAAAAAGTTGGGTGATTTGTGGAGGAAATACCGGACGCCAACCAGCATGTTCTTCTGGCTCAGTTCTTCGGGCTGGTCGTGGTTTTCTAATTACCAGGTTTTAGTAACAGGTAGATATTCTTATTACTAGAGATTTAATGTAAATCCTTAATTACGTTGCCTGGGGTTCTGGTATCGTTTATCTCCGTTTTAAAGACGAAGAGACAGACTCCTGCAGAGATCTGCAATGAAATGTTGATGATCACCTAGGAGTTCAGTATGGAGATGGTGTGTCCAATCCCATAATCCAATCAAGGTTGTCCTTGGAGGTTTTGTGAGACATAGATAATTAGCATCAACAAGCCTGGTTGTTTCTAAGAGCTTGTATGTGGCTGTTGCTTTGACATGTGGTGGACGTAGACCTGAAGGATGTGACCGTGGTGGTGAGACCCTGGCCCTGGTTGCCCAGAGAAGCTGTGGCCGCCCCATCCCTGGAGGTGTTGAAGACCAGGCTGGATGGGGCTTGGAGCAACCTGGGCTCGTGGGAAGTGTCCCTGCCCAGGGCAGTGGAGTGGAATGAGAAGATCTTTAAGGTTCCTTTTCACTCTTACCATACTACGATCAGTGACTGGGTCAAGCTGGGACAGACTGGGAGGTCATCTAGCCCACCTTCTGCTTAAAGGTCAGGGATTAACCAGGTGGGTCTTCAAACCCTTCAGAGACTTGTTCTCATCAGGTTACCTGTCCCACTCCTGACTATTTCTGTTCTGAAAACCACAGCTACGAGTGTCATCTGTCTGCGAGATGAATAAAGTGCTGAAACGTGGAGAAATTTTTAACGCTGCTGAGGTTTCGGTAACCTGTAATGAAATATTATCATAAATACTTTTATTGAGTTCAATAATAGAGGATGTGCCCGGGCCAGAGACTTGCTTTAGCATCCAGAACTTCCACTGGGGTCACCTGGGGGCTCTGGGATCTGTCTTGTATTCCAGGAGTTACTCATTAACCTCTGCTCCTCCGGGAGCTGGCACTGCAAATTACTTTGCAGAGTTTGTCTTGAAATAAAGATTAAATACCCAGTCCTGAGAATTGAACTTCTGGGGCGTTTTCATAATTGGAGCCAATTTTCTAAATGATCCTTTTTTTTTTTTTTTTTGCCTTTGCATGTTTGCTTACTGTCTGGCAACATGTAATAAATTACGTTGAGGTTGACATTTGGTAACAGAATACGGATTATTTCTGTGAAATTAATGGCTGTATATTGCTTTCCTTAACATTTTACTGGTGTAGTTAAAGACACCACCCTCTTATTGCTTGAAAGCAACGTTATGCATCGGTTATTAAATATTTGTGGGCATAATGAAAATTGGGAATTAAATATTTTAATTCTCTTAGGTGGTAGTGGGGGAAAAAAAAAGATAAAATTCAGAATGGAAAATAGCGGGTAGCAAATAGGAGGAAGAAATTCCTCAAAATATGTTTGAAGACTATTAATTAGGAGTACACACACACACAAAAAAGGTTTTAAAATAAGAGAGGTGTATTAACTGATAATGCTGAGCTTTCACCTCCTTATTTTATGGAAAGGTATGGATTCAGACACTGGTTTCCTTTATTTTGATATAGCTGCAAGCAGTGTTGTTTTGTTCCCCTGTAAAGCAAAAGAAGGTATTTATCTAATGAGGTGAGAAGGCCTTTGCTTTTATTTCTTTATTAGAAGGTAGTAATAAAGCCAGAATTGAAAAATAAAAGCATTTCTCTTTTGAGCAGAGCTGTGGGTTAGTTAAGTGGCTCTTTTAAGCTACCGTGGACCCCGGGCAGCCGGGGGGGGGCCTCATCCTGTGGGATCCTGCCTCACCTCTGATTTCCCTGGGAGCTGAGGAGGCTGAGTATCCGTCAGGAGCAGCTCAGCATCATGAAGGATAGTCCCTTAAGAGCTAAATCCTCCTATCCAAACAGCGGGGTGGATCTCCGATAAGCAGCTGAAATGAAGGATTATCTTGGCTGCAATGCAGACAAGTTGATCTGCAGGATGCTTCCATGCTTCAAATAAAGATTAAAGCTGCTTGTGCACCATCTCCGTGGTGGAATTGCTGTGGATTTTCACCTGTTGCCTTTATGGGCCAAATTGGGATCGGAGGAACCGGAGTGTTTAATTTGGTGGGGTTTCTTGTGGCCCTGGGAATACATAGGGGATTTAATACCATTGATTTAGAGGTCCTCTAATGTGTAGCCAAGGGCCTGATATGAAATAGCAGCCTCAAAGACATCGATCAAAACTAAACACCGATGGTTTTGAAGTATCACGAGGTTGTATTTGGCTTCTGGTGGCAGAGGCCGATGGAAGGTGGTGGGGGAAATCGGGTAAAAAAAATTGGGGGGACCGTTAGGAAACAGGAATGCTGATAGCGATGTTGGGGGCTCATGTCCAGTGCTCATGTCCTCTGGGACCACTGGCAGCAGAGGGACGTGGATCTGTTGGAGCAGGGCCAGAGGAGGCCATGGAGGTGCTGGGAGGGCTGGAGCCCCTCTGCTGGGAGGACAGTCTTAGAGAGTTGGGGGGGTTCAGCCTGAAGAAGAGAAGGCTCCAGGGGACCTTCCAGACCCTCAAGGGGCTCCAGGAAAGCTAGGGAGGGGAACCGCAGGATGAGAGGGAAGGGTTTGACACTGAAAGAGGGGAGATGGAGTTTAGATGTGGGGAAGAACTTCTTTGGTGAGAGGGTGGTGAGACACTGGCCCAGGTTGCCCCCAGAAGCTGTGGCTGCCCCATCCCTGGAGGGGTTGAAGGCCAGGTTGGATGGGGCTTGGAGCAACCTGGTGTGGTGGGAGGTGTCATGCCCAGGATAGGGGGTTGGAACTGGGCAATCTTTAAGTTCCCTTCCAACCCAAACCGTTTTGTGAAGTAAAATTCACCAAAAAAGCGAGAGGAGAAACCAAAAATGATAACGGGACAAAGAAGACACCATTCTCCAGGTCTGTCTTTAATCTGGACCCTTTCTTAAAAATCAGTGACAACATATAGGCCATCTAGGGGGAGGAATTATTCTCATTTCTGGTTTGAATTAGTCTTATCTGAGGTTGAACAAAAATTCAAACTCTTCAGGATTTCAGGTCGTAGGTTGCTTATCATATTGGGATCCAGCTTCTTACATTTCAGTGCTGTTTGTGCTGGGATTTGAAATCTATCGATAAACTAGAAAAATGCAGTTTTCTCCTCTAAAAGGGGTTCAGTTTAGTCACTTGGTCTGGTCTCCGTTCCTAATTAGTGCAGGATGGAAAGGGTGGAGAGGAGCAAACGACGCCGTTGAGCATCCTTGTGGGTTGTGTTGTCTAACAGTGGGGTGCCTTCTTCCCACCAGAAGACTTGCTGATAGTTTATTTTGTGGTTTTGTTTTTTTTTCCTAAACCCCTTTTCTTGTCCGGAAACTTTGCGAGTCGTTGAGGTGGTGCCGGGTGGGATGAAAACGTTTGTCACCGAAACCAACCCCTTTTTTCCAGAAATGATGTCAAGCGTGGTCCGGATCAGTCTCCGAGGTGTTCACGGAGCATTGGACAACTGTGGTTTTGGTTCTTGGGCACAGGGATAAGTCTGGAATTCCCAGCCAGGGTAATTCCTGGCATTCCTGCCCCCTCCGTGCTCTAATATCTGCGACCCCCCCGGGTGGCCTGAGATGGCTTTTCTCCTCCTCCTCTTCCTCCTTCACCAAAGACCTCCCTGTCTTTGGAAAAAATGTTCCTTATTTGTTACTTTGTTCCCTCCTCATTTGCCCAACCAGCCAGAAGAGCTCGATTTGCTAAATAGGTCCTCGGTGTCCCCGGTGGCTTTTCAGGGATCCCTCTTGCGTGCCACCACTTCTCTGCCGCCACCACCACCACCACCATCTCGTCGTTCTCCGGGTCGAAACCTCTTGAGCCCTTCCCAGGTTGAATAACATCTCCGCTTCTCCATCCGGGCTCCCATTTTTAAAAAAAAAAAATATTTAGCATTCAGGGCTTTCCCTCCTGACCCTTCTCTAATTATTACCACCTCTTTAATTTCTCCTTTCAGCCGTGGCCAAGGCTGGTACAGCTGCCGTGGCACATGGATATCCATCATTGTTGCCAGCCCGGGCTGATTGGCATTCATGCTTGAGTGTCTTTTTCTTTTTATTATTTTATTTTCTCCACGGATGCCGGGAGCAGCCCGAGTAACTGGGAAACTCAAGAGCTTCATCTATGAGGCGTGACAGATTTGTATTCAGCGGTAAACGCCTGACCTTGCTCCGACTCCCTCATCCATTCCCATCCTTCCCTTCCCAGCTGAAAGGTTCTGCTTAACTCCTGCTTCCTGTCTGTCGCCTTGGCAACGGGGCCGAAACGATGCAGCCGGAGAGAATAACTAAATAGGAAAAGAAAAAAAAAAAAAAAATGCATCGGGAAGAAAGGCGGCCGGGCGACGGGAGAGGAGCTTTTCAGGAGGACAGGTGGAGGGAGGTCATCCTCCCCCTCTTCTCTGCCCTGGGGAGGTCCCAGCTGGAGCACTGGGACCAGTTCTGGGCTCCTCAGTTCGAGGAGGGCAGGGAAGTGCTGGAGAGGGGACAGCAGAGGGCTACAAAGGTGATGAGGGGTGTAGAACATCTCTCTTACAAGGAAAGGCTGAGGGACTTGGGTCTGGAGAAGAGAAGGCTGAGGGGGGACCTGATCAACACCCATAAATCCTTGAAGGGTGGGTGTCAGGAGGATGGGGCCAGGCTTGTTTCAGTGGTGCCCAGGGACAAGACAAGAGGAAACGGGCACAAACTTGACCATAAGAAGTTCCATCTCACCACGAGGAGGACCTTCTTTGCTGTGAGGGTGGCAGAGCCCTGGCAGAGGCTGCCCAGAGAAGTGGTGGAGTCTCCTTCTCTGGAGACATTCCAACCCCACCTGGACACGTTCCTGTGGAACCTGCTCTGGGTGGCCCTGCTTTGGCAGGAGGTTGGACTAGATGATCTCCAGAGGTCCCTTCCAACCCTGTATCGTTCTGTGAGAGTCTCCAGGCCGTAACATACGGCGTTTTGGGGTTCATTAGGGGTGTTTTTGGGACATAAGGAAGCGTGGAGCCATGGTTATCTCCATCTGGCCTACCCACTGCAGTCGCTGGTGGGACAAATCTGTCCTGGCTGATAGATCTGGCGGTGGAGGCTCATCACAGTGGCTTTGAAATGGGTTCCTGTGGCATCACAGCGTGGCTGTATGAAACACCACCTGTATTTTATTATTCCTGGGGTCTGTGCAGCCCTTGTTATTGTCATGTAGACGAAAGGAGGAGATTTGGAAAGTTAACGCGTAGCATTCGCTGAGTAGAAGAGGACAGAATGATGGAGTGGTCGATAGCGAAGGGCATTAAGGTCCTCCAGCAACATGTTTGATAACCAGAGAAAAGTGTTGGACTTTGGAAGGGAAGGAGAACGTGCTGGGAAGGAAAACAGGAGTTTTTATTTCAAAAAAAAAAAAATAAGGCACCAGTTGATCTCAAGTATCATCAGCATGAAACTACTGGAAGGAGAGAAGAAATTAGAATATCTGTATTGGACTGGATAAAGACAACGTGGTCTTGTGGAAGGCTTTAAGCTTCTGTTCCACGTAGGATTTCTGGAAGGGGGGAGCTACAGGCGGAGCGAGCAAACGGGGGAATTCAGGTGTATCAACACTTATTTTCAGGTTGAACGTCCGAGTGAGAAAACGGGAAGGTGTCTAGAAATGAAAGCTGTGAACAGAGAGATTGCTCTGCTGGTGTTAGAAAATGGCAAGCGAGCAACTTCAGAAGGTGTTCACCAACTCGGTTTAGAGTAGCCAGGGGGGAGGGGGCAGGGGAAATAAGGCAATCTGAAAAAGGTAATCAATTCATAATGAATTAAAAGAGAATAATATATATAACAGTTGCAAAGAGGGAAAACGATGCGGTGAGAAACCAGCTGGTCCCTCTTCCTTCACGTACTTGCGCGTCAGATCGATGGAGGGCACCACGTAGGCTCCGGTGGAGCTGCCTGATGTTCTTCTTGATAACAAACCCCATTCCCTCTCAAAAAAGTTATGTTTTGTGATTTAAAAACTGACTCTTGACTTGGGGACTGTCACTGGGTGGGTGTGTTGGTGGTGGCATTGAGCAGACATGGTCGTTGGGCCTGAGAGAAATTAAATAGGAGCTTCTTCTTACTGGAGTTAAATGGGTTGGAGATAGCCACAAAGAATGATTTGGAGAGTTGAGTGAATGAAGCCTATTTAAACATGTTTTAACTATGGACAGTTACTAAATAGAATAACTATGGGATTGGAAGGGACCTCTGGAGATCATCTACTCCAACCCCCTGCCAAAGCAGGGCCACCCACAGCAGATCCCTCAGGAACGTGTCCAGGTGGGGTTGGAATGTCTCCAGAGCAGGAGACTCCCCCACCTCTCTGGGCAGCCTCTTCCAGGGCTCTGCCACCCTCACAGGAAAGAAGGTCCTCTTCATGTTGAGATGGAACTTCTTATGGTCAAGTTTGTGCCCGTTCCCTCTTGTCCTGGTGTCCCTTGGCAACAGCCCTGGAAAGGACGGAAGGGCTGGATGTTCTTCTCCAGGAAGGGCTTCACCTGCCTTTCTCCAGGATACCTTGCAGCGAAACCTAAGTCACTTAAGCCCCATATTGAGCTCAAAATCCGTGCTGAGTCCGGTTTTATTTTGCGGAGATACGGCCCCGAGAGCTTCCTGGGGGAAATCAAACCTGGGTTTGTTTGCCAGACAGCAAAATTAGGATTTTGGAGAGGAGGGGTGGTGCTGGTGGAGGGAAAGGCGTTTTCTTCTTCCAGGAGCCACAGTGAGATGGCAAAAAGACTTTTTTTTGGCTCTTCCCATGTTATATCGAAATTCCTGGTTTGTGTTGCCGGGTTAAAGAGGGTCTAGGGCTTTGGATTAGAGAGAAGTCATTTTTTGGGACCAACTGCGTGGAGGAACACGATTGTTACGTTTAATGAAGGTGTAGGTCACTCTCATCTAGATGATTATTATTATTTTTTAAAGAGGGTCTGTATTAAAGATGCCATCACAGAAAGCCCATAGAAATCTCCGAAGAGCTTAGAGGGGAAGGAACTCACTAAAAGAAGGGAACTGTTGAAATAAAGAAGTCCTCCTAAAGCTTTAAATTAAAGATATATAAAAAAAATGAGATGCAGAAGGAGATTTGCAAGTCTGTTTTGTAGACGTGCCGTTCCTTTTTCGGGAGCCGGAACTCAAGGTCTTTGTGACCTTGGCGATCTCCGCTTTTCCGAAAGCCTGGTTTTCCTTGGCCATCAGATATGCATGGGCGTTTTGTCTTCTCCTAGAGCCACCAGGCTGTCTTCTGCTCTATCCGTGACGTCCTTGGCTTCTTTCGAAATGCTCCGTGCATCTTCTTCACCGTAGCAAGGAAAGGGAACAAGAGCCGTGTCCTCAACTGAGCCGTTTCGGATCCGTCTGGGCCGGTGGATAGAGTAGGGATGCTGGATCCAAAATCGCTCTTATTTCTTTTGGCTCGGTTTTCCAGACCCTCGTGCCACGGAATCGATGCTGTTGAACGTCGATCTGGCAAGCTCTTCTTTTCTTTTGGGGAATGAAATTCATTTTCATCGCCTCGGCGCGTCTAGGACATCTTCCCCCCACCCATCGTTGGAGCTTCTGCAATTGGAGGAGGTGAAGGAGAAGGCTTTGAAAGCATTAGACATGGAAGCTTTGAGAAATCAGAGAGTGCCAACGTGAGGTGGGTTCTCCCGTTGATACTCCTCGTTTCCTAACCCTCTCTTGGACCGACCGAAGGGTAGGTGTGTTTGACTTTCTCTCCAGGCTTCGTTGGCGTGAAGCCCACGCTCAGCTGGTCCTTCCCAACCGAAGAAAATCCCCTCCCAGCTCAAAACTCTTCACTCCTTCCACCGAAACGCAGCGGTTTCAGCCGGGATTTACTGGCTTCATCGCACGCGGAGTTGGCGAAGTCTAGAAAAACAGTCTTTAGGCTTTTTTTTTTTCTTTTCTTCTTGTCCTATAAATGATCTAGACTTGATTAGGTGGCATTTTGAGCACGGAATAGAAAGCAAACTGATAAAAACTGACCCTTAAAAAGCTGTTCGTAACCCACCCCCCTCCCCGGCTCCTCTTAATCTGCTCTAAAATCTTGATCATCAGAACTCTTCCAGTAAGTTCCTTGTTTCCATCACCAGCCCTGGAGGGTTTTATTTTGTCTTTTCAGTTCGCCATGAACTTCTTAAGGTTGGAAAACGTAATCCTTGATTTTTTTTTTTATTTTTTTTTTTGCTGTCGATAGATTATATTTTTCTCGCTTTTCGGTGAGGGAACGTCACCTAAATCCAGCATCCTGGGGGGCATCAAGAAGAACGTGGCCAAGCAGGTGGAGGGAGGTCATCTTCTCCCTCTGCTCTGCCCTGGGGAGGCTCCAGCTGGAGCACTGGGACCAGTTGTGGGCTCCACAGTTCCAGAAGGAGAGGGAAGTGCTGGAGAGGGGACAGCAGAGGGCTAGAAAGATGATGAGGGACCTGGATGAGGGAAGGCTGAGGGCCTTCTTGGGTCTTTTGAGTCTGGAGAAAAGAAGGCTGAGATGGGGACCTGATCAAGGCCTATAAATGCTTCAAGGGTGGGTGTCAGGAGGATGGGGACAATCTTTTTTCAGTGGTGCCCAGGGACAGGAGAAGAGGGAACGGGCACAAACTTGACCATAAGAAGTTCCATCTCAACATGAAGAGGAACTTGTTTCCTTTGAGGGTGGCAGAGCCCTGGCAGAGGCTGCCCAGAGAGGTGGTGGAATCTCCTTCTCTGGAGACATTCCTAACCCACCTGGACACGTTCCTGTGGGACCTGCTGTGGGTGGACCTTCTTTGTCAGGGGGTTGGAGGAGATGATCTCCAGAGGTCCTTTCTAACCCAATGTGATTCTGGGATTCTGTGATTTGTGTCGCTGCTTCCATATATTTTCTCAGGTTTCTGTCCAAGTTCTACGTAGGCGTAGGAGAGGTCTGTGAAGTATGGCCACGTGTCCCCTTGCTTCTTCAGCTCACTGATGCTTCACTTCTCCAATTTCTAACTGGTAATTTTTCAGAAGTGACAATAGAAGCTGGAACTCCCTTTACTGGTTTTTGCATTCCCTACTGAGAATTAATTGACAATAAGCAATTAAACGAAGGTGTATTCATCCAACGTAATATCTCATTGGCTTCTTTGAGCAACCTGGTCTGGTAGGAGGTGTCCCTGCCCATGGCAGGGGGTTGGAACTGGATGATCTTGATGGTCCCTTCCAACCCCAACCATTCTATGATTCTTCCTAATAGATTACTAAAGGAAAATGGCTTAATGTTGTGTAGGTCTTTGCTGACCACTTTCTTGAGCTGGGATGGGACACCATCTTTCTCGGCCATCGGTGTGGGGCTTTGTTTCACAGCTTTTTCAGCTTCCTCCTCCTCGTTGCCCCACGTCAGAAGGCTCTAGGTGGGTACAGTAGACTCTTAAATACAATTTTAAACCCTCTTCTGATCTTCTAATCTCACTTAGACGTATCTTTGCCTGCAAGAGGTACTTGCATCGTGGTATCTGCCTGAGATCCCAGCACTTCTGCGTGGACGCAGGTCTTTCTCTGGGCAAACACAACCTTTTCAGTGGTTAAACAAGCAGAATTAGATACTAAATTCAGGTGGTTGTACTGTTTTGAGTAGAGCGAGGGTCTCTACGCGAGGCTTTGAAGGGTAGACATCCCGAAGTGGTGATGGGACCAAGCCCTTTGCAACGTGGTGATTCACAAATTTAGGTGGAAAAAAAAAAATCCAAAACACAACAACAGGTGGTTCGTTTAGTTTTGGGGGTCAAATGGAAGAGACGTGAAGGAATTGGAAGAATAATTAAAAAAAAAGCTGTTCAAATGCCCTCTGCTGTCACCTCTCCAGCAGTTCCCTCTCCTTCTGGAACTGGGGAGCCCAGAACTGGACCCAGTGTTCCAGCTGGGAGAGCAGAGGAGAGGGGGAGGATGACCTCCCTCCACTTGCTGGTCACACTCTTCTTGAGGATGAGTGTGATGCCATTGGCCTTCTTGGCCCCAAGGGCACATTGTCATGGTCATCTTGTTGTCCACCAGGACTCCTAGGTCTTTTTCTTTCGAGGTGCTCTCCAGTAAGTCAACCCCAACCTTTCCTGGTGCAGGGGGTTATATTCTGTCCCCCTTATCATATGGGAGTCATGGAGTTCAAGTCTTCTTCAGCCAGAATCCATAAAAAAGCTTTTCTTCAGTTCTCCCGAGTTCTTGAGTCTTTTCAGAAACGTGTTTCTTGCTTTTTCCTTCAAAAAAAAAAAATATATAAAATACTCATCCCACTTGCAAGTCTGAGTAATTTGTCTTCCTTTGTAAATAAAACATGAAAAGTTTAGTGAAGCGAAAAAAAAAAAAAATCTTTTCGGAACTGTGAAATCTTTCAGTGAAGAAAACTCCATTATTCCCTTAGTCATCCAGCCAGAGAATTTCCATTTTAAATCGCGAAGCTTGCAGAAAGGCGAGGGAAATTAAAAAAAAAAATTAAAAAAATGCAGTTTTCCTCCATATTTCGCTGAGCATCCAGCGAAGAGCCAAGTTTCCCACCGAGTTTCAAATTTGAAGCTGAGGTCAAAGCTCCGTAAGCACCTGGACGTCTTGGACAACTTGTTTTCTTCTCCCAGTTTGCCCCGTGGAAGGGATTTACTCGGAGAGGGTCAGGAATTCGGCGGCGCTTTGGCTTGGAGCCCTCGCAGCCTCCTCTGGGGAGGAGAAACGCCGCCAGGGAAATGCTTAATTCCATTTTCCCATCAGGGAAGAAGCTGGAAAATAACTCCGCCGACGAGATCGGTGATTTTTTTTTTTAACATCTGAGGGTGATCTTTGGTGAATCATCTTTGCTGCGGGGAAAAAAATAGTGTTTTTCTGTCATCTCAACTGCATCTTGAAATATCTCGGTTGGAAACCTTAGTTCTTCCCAAACCAACTTGAGTCCAGTTGCTTTGTTTCAGTTTTTCTCGTTATATCTATAATAATATTATATTTTTGAGAGGGCGTTCCGGTGTTTTCCTTCTCCACCGGTGTCTGTCCGGATCCGGTCTCGCCGTTGGCAAAGCCCACGAGGTAGGATGCTCGTTCCGGTGGGGATGAAGGAGGCTTTCTCCTTGAAAAACCCTCTAAAGCTCTTGGGCTCATCCGAATGCAGGAACGTGTCTCCCTCCATCTCTTTTATCTCCAATTTCTTGGCGAGAGAGGAAAAACCACTTCTGTGTGGCTCGGAATAATAACGGGGAGCGCGGAGAGCCCCGGTGATATCAAAGCAGCGGCAGCGTAAGCGGGGTCGAGGATGAATAAGGACACGGTAATTCATTCAGCCCTCCAACTTCAAATGTTTCACTGGTAATTTTGAATTCTTTATAGATTTACATGCTTTGTACCTTGGAAAAATTAAAAAAAAAAAATAAAAAAAAAAATAAAAAAAAAACAACCAAGAAATTTGCCCTTGATTTCAGGGCAAAGAGCTGCCAGGTTCTACCAACCCAGATAATTTTCAACTGAGCTGGTGGGGCCTGAATTTTGATTTTATTAAGGAGTTTGTTTTCTCTGTTAGAGGACTATTCCCTCCGGTAACGAACTTAAGGCAGGGGAATGTAATGAACTAAAAGCAAATTAACCGCGTTACCCGAAATTCTCTTCCCCCGTCCCATCAGTCTTGTAATTTTCAAAGGCAACAGCCTCAAACTTGCAAGCCTAATAATCATAATTATTCTGAATAATGAATCCGGAGACGTTATTACACAATGAAAACACACCCTCCCATGCTGTGTCTTCCTCTTCAATTATTTAAAGCTCCCTGCCAATTATAAACTCGCTTTAAGTTCTTCTTCTACGATGAGGAACCGTAACCCCAGCCACAGCAGCTCTTTTTTTTTCTTTTATTCTATTATTTTTTTCTTCCTAATCACAGCAGTTCAAAATAAAATTGCATTTAATATTTCAAAAGGCAGGATCCTCTTTTTTTTTATTTTTTTTTTTATTTTTTTTGCAGTCCTGCCAATTTTTTCTGCTAAGACCTGCTATTTTCGTTGAAAGCGTTAGCGGAGCAAGCAAGATTTCGAACCCCAAGCGCCGTGATGATGTTCTCCCAGGACCAGAGCTGGGGGAGGAGGGTTGTGTTGTCAACTTCTTCAAAACCAAGTTAGATATCGGAATGGACTGTCCTAAAAAAAACTGAATTACGGGTTAATATTTGTCAAAATTGATAAGAATTCTGGGGGTAGAGCTTATGGCAGCCAGCCCTCTGTAGCAAACTCAAATTCTACGTCGAAGCCGCTCGGCTTCCCGGGACTAATCGGGTGCTGGAGGTATCTCAGCAGCCTCATGGTCAGCGTCTCTCCCCAATTTTTTTGAGAGAACCAGGGATCCAAGAGCGTTCATTATTCAAAACATGTTTACTGTAGCGGTGAAGGGTACGTTTTAGAGGGTTTTTCTTAAAAAAAGGGAAACTTTATGTCTAGAGTTGTGTGTAAAGAGTGATTTTATTTGGTTTTCTGCCATTTCTTCTATTCTCTTCTCTTCGGTGTCTCAGCGTCACCTCCCGGTCCCTCTGAAATCCCCTGAGCTCCCAGACTTCATCTCTCTTCTTCTCTCATCCTTTTAAGGTTTTTCATGGATTATTTATGGAACTCGGAGTACACGAGAGCAGAGGGGCTTGGGCAGATGGAAGCCTGTCCTAAAGTTAGAGCCTTTAATGGGACACCTGGGGAGAAGCATAAGATGAAGGTGCCCCATCCCTGGAAACGTTCCAGGTCAGGTTGGACAGGGCTCTGAGCAACCTGATCTAGTTGAAGATGGCTCATGGTAGGAGGGTTGGACTAGATGACCTCTTAGATGAGATAGAAGGAAGAACTTCTTCGGTGTGAGGGTGGTGAGAGCCTGGCTCAGGTTGCTCAGAGAAGCTGTGGCTGCCCCATCCCTGGAGGGGTTCAAGGCCAGGTTGAAGGTGGCTTGGAGCAACCTGGTGTGGGAGGTGTCTCTGTCCAGGCCAGGGGTGTGAGACTGAATGGTCTTTAAGGTCCCTTCCAACCCAAACCATTCTATGATGCTGTGACCAGGGCAAGCTTCTCCAGAAGGTGCTCTCATGCTTGACCGTCACCCATTGCTTCTCTCCTTGATGGTGCCCGTCCATGCCATCCCATATGGGAGCTCCACTGGAGCTCCCATGTCTCTGCCACTTTTTTGGGGTGGATTTGCTGTTTCTCAGTGAGGGAGCATCCTTGTGCACGTGGGGGCCATCAGGGTCTTCTTCCCTGGCACATCTCGTGTGCTTACTGTGCCCATGGAATGGGATTTTTCTTGGATAATATGTAATTTTAACCAAAATACTGCGTGATCATTGAGAAGAATTATTTCCAGATGAGATTTTGCCTCCAGTACCTCCTATATAAAGTAAAATAGCTTTTTTTTTTTTAATTTTTTTTCCCCTTTTTATCGACTTAACCATTTCTCCCGTGACATCCCCCGTATCCTCCTGCTGGAAAAAAAAACCCGGGTGGGCGGTTCTCCGTTGAAAAATTGCCACCCGATAGGTGAGGAAAAGGTTGGGAATTGCAGGTGATTGAGGAGGGAGCCAACGCTCCCCTTAACGACCACGATTACGTAGAATTCTTTTGAAATCTACGGCGAAGGAGATAATGGTAACAAAATTATTAGTGTCGCTCCTCGCCGCTATAAATACCAGTCCCGTTGTCTCCAAATAACTGCTTTTCTAATGGGACCCAGTTAGTTTCATTAATGTCTAGATTAATTCAGCTGTTTTCTTGCTTTTATCTCTTAAATTCAATATCCTGGGAAAAAAAAAAAAAAACCCACACAAACCTCCCCTTAAGAAAAACGTGATGTATTACTGTATTTTGTTTAATTTTTTTTTTCAGTGCTTTCTACCGCGATAATGGTCTCGGAGTTAGCGTTGGACCCGTCTGATGGCTGGTTTTGGAACTGGTTTAGGTGGGGAGATAGTTTTTAGGAAGGAGGGGGCACTAAAAATCTCAGCTGACTCTTTTTTTCCTTCTTGTGGCGGCGGGGTCTGCTGGGGAGCTTTCTAATTAATTACTAATTTGGTTATTCGTATTGTGGAAGGATTGCTCTGGGAGTAGCGTAATCCATGACCACCATTTTCATAGGTGGTCATCTTCATTGGGGTCATTTTTTCTGACCCCTTCTCCCATCCTTGGGGTCCCTGAGGCTGGAAATGCCATCAGCCCCACCGCTTTTGATGCCCCTGAGCACCATCTACCAAGAGGCAGCTGGTAGGGGAGCACTTCAGTGGGGCCAAGCCCATCCATCAGGTGGAAGAGATGGTCATTGAGTTCCCCGTGAAGCCTTCTGAGCGTTATGAGTTTAATGAAAATCGGTTCTTGAGTGTGGTGTCCCCACTGATCATAGAATCATGGAATGACTAGAGTTGGAAGGGACTTTAAGATCACCTAGTCCAACCCCTGCCCTGGGCAGAGACACCTCCCACCAGACCAGGTTGCCCAAAGCCCCAACGTGGCCTTGAGCCCCAGCTTCTCTGGGCAACCCGGCCCAGGGTCTCACCACCCTCCCACCAAAGAAGTTCTTCTCCAGATCTCATCTCAATCTCTCCTCTTTCAGTGTCAAACCCTTCCCCCTTGTCCTACGACTCCCCTCCCTGATCCAGAGTCCCTCCCCAGCTTTCCTGGAGCCCCTTGAGGGACTGGAAGGGGCTCCAAGTTCTCCCTGGAGCCTTCTCTTCTCCAGACTGAACTCGCCCAATTCTCTAAGCCTGTCCTCCCAGCAGAGGGGCTCCATCCATGGATCATCTCTGTGGCCTCCTCTGGCCCCGCTCCAAGACGTCAATGTCCTTCTGATACTGGTGGCCCCAGAGTGGGACATTTGGCTCCTTCAGCCTGCCTCAGTGTACTTTTTTTCCTAAAATAGTATGTGCACCAGGAGAAATCTAGTGAGTTTATTCAGATTTTTGCTGACTTATCTCTGAGCAGAGCTCCAGGTCTATCTCAGGAGTTATAGATAAACCTTTCACGAGCTCCTGAAGGTACACGCACCACGAGATGCTGAGCTTTCTCCTTACCTCGGAGGTAACCACCGGGTCATCTGCTGATTGTGAGAACCTTTTACTGTTAAAAAATGACATCTCCACAAATTACTGGGTTTATTTTTTAAAAGTGCAGAAGGTCAAAGTATCTGCAGATCTTTCTCTTTTAAAAGCGCTGTCCTGGAGATACCTCGGCGTGCAACGAACATCTGGCCCAGGGCATCTGGAAGTTTTCCAGCTCCTGGAGGATTCTTGATTTTTTTGCTTACTCTGCTGAAGGTTCACGGGCTTTATTAAACCAGGCATTTCTGGGGAGAGGAGAAGAACCACACACAACTCTCTCATCCTGGGTCGGCATCGCCTTTCCTCTACGTTAAACATGTCTTTGTCTATTACGGGTGATGTGGGCTTACCATCTGGGTGTCCATCTGTCCTTCCTCCCTCTCCTTTTGAGTTATTTTTTAAAATGTTCATAGGGTGAAGAGCAAAGATTTTGAGAACTGGAAGGTGGGCAGAAAAAGACCACCAGAGTAAGTCCATGAGGTGTCTATAAATCCTTCAAGGGTGGGTGTCAGGAGGATGGGGCCAGGATTTTTCAGTGGTGCTGAGGGACAGGACAAGAGGAAATGGGCACAATCATGAATTTAAGAAGTCCCACCTAAACAGGAGGAAGAACTTCATCATTTTGAGGGTGGCAGAGCTGCCCAGAGAGGTGGTGGAGTTCTCCTCCTCTGGAGACATTCCAACCCCACCTGGACACATTCCTGTGGGACCTGCTGTGGGTGGCCCTGCTTTGTCAGGGGCTTGGACTAGATGATCTCCATCGGTTCCTTCCAACTCCATAACATTCTGTGATTCTGTGGAAAATGTCTTTATTACACAGTTGATTGAAGACCTTTGAAGGTCTTACTGGTGCTAAATGTTGGACTTCTACGGCTATACGTGCCGTGAATAGAACTTGAGGTGAAAGAGAAATTCAGAGATGGGTCTCGACTGACATCTCTTGGGTGTGAGCAAGCATTTTAAGTACACACTGTGGCTCCCTGAGAAGTTCACCCAACATCAGAGGGCCCAAATCTCAGTTGTTGTGATCCCCTGGTGTTTTGGGGCGCTTTGAGGAACAGAGACGAGGTGGTGCGGTGTTGAGTCAAATATAATCCCAATATTAAAAATGAGAATATATTCCAGAATCAAAATTCAGAAGGTTTCACTGAGAACGCGCTGAGACATACCATGGTGTTCCTTCAAAAAATGGTTATTTATCAGAGTGAGAACATCTCCGTTGGTGGTGCTTTCCAAATTTTCCATGTTTCATTTTTTTTCTTGGGCAAAAAACTTGAATATTCAGCTTTATTACATTCAGGAACGGTTCGAAACCCTTCGGGGCTCGGTTTTAAACTTTAACTTTTGCATAAAAGAAAGATAAAGCGTTGGCAGCGGGAGAGCTGGTGGTCACCGGGAGGAAGAAGGGGTCGTGAACGATGGGAAAGAGTTGTCCTTCCAGTCGCTCTCCCCATCGTTACTGGGAACTCGGCTGCTGTAAAAAAATAAAAAACCTTGATTTTATTTAGGTTTTTTCGGTGTCGTCCGGGGAGGATTGGGGGGGGATCGGGGCCGGCTGACGGGATTAACTGACCGGCGTTTCCTCCGGGAACGTTTGCGGGTGATTGAATTTCTTGCAATCAACAGCCCATTGCCCCTCGTCGCCGACCCCCCCCCCCCCCCCCCACCTTCCCCACTTCATTTTTCTCGGTGACTAATTGGTGATGACAGATGTCACCTGCGCGGCGGCACCGAACGGGGAGAGAAATAGGTTTTCTCTGAACGCCAGAGCTCATCGGCGGTGGGTTTGCTCGTTGTCTTTTTTATTTATTTATTTTACACTTAATTAATAACATCACTCCATTAATAGAAGCAGGCAGCAAGGCCATATTTACCATTGATTTTTTTATATATATATATTTATTTTTTTTCTCCTCGCAAAGGAGCAATTTTCTCCGCTGTAAGGGGAAAGAAATGGAATTAGAATATGCAGACACATGTGCCCGTCTCTCACGTGCGCGCACGTACCAGCCTGTCTTCTGCCAGTCTCCCCTTGGAGATCTCCTGCCCAAACCGTGTCCAAAAACCAGCTCAGGTAGGAAAAAAAGAAATAGCTCAGATTCACCGCGGTTAAAGAGATGATACGAAAGTAGTTTGTAACGTTTCTAGGTGTCTTGGGAAAAAAATAAGGGTTTCATCCAGTTCTGGGGTCACCAACATCAGAAGGACGTGGACCTGTTGGAACGAGTCTGGAGGAGGCCATGGAGATGTTCCGAGGACTGGAGACCCTCTGCTGTGAGGACAGGCTGAGAGAGTTGAGGTGTTCAACCTGGAGAAGAGAAGGCTCCGGGGAGACCTTGGAGCCCCTTCCAGTCCCTCAAGGGGCTCCAGGAGAGATGGGGAGGGACTCTGGATGAGGGATGGGAGCCATAGGATGAGGGGAGCCATAGGATGACCCTGAAAGAGGGGAGATGGAGCTGAGATGTGGGGAAGAACTTCTTTGGTGTGAGGGTGGTGAGATCCTGGAACAGGTTGCCCCGAGAAACTGTGGCTGCCCCATCCCTGGAGGGGTTCAAGGCCAGGTTGGAGGTGGCTTGGAGCAACCTGGTGTGGTGGGAGGTGTCCCTGCCCAGAGCAAGGCGGTGAAACTAGATGGTCAAAATCCAGTCCCGGAGTCTCCCAGTCTCCAGGATATTTTGTGGTTTGGGTAGGTATGTGCTGGTTTGGAAGATCCGTTGGCCTAATCCTGCAGGGGGCTGAGTCAGGAGTGAATTTCTGGAAGGGTAACACCCGGCGTTGTTGACTCGCGTGAACTTCAGTGATTTATAGCGAGGTTCTGAACGTCATAAAAAGAGGCATCATAAAAATTAGTCCTGCATGACTCGTTTCTAAGAATGTCATTACGGCACCGAGAACTAACGAATTACGGGGCGTGAAAGCCAGAAGGGAAGTAAGAACGTATGGTCAGGAGGAGAAATCTTTTATTTGGTGAATTAGTAAGCGCTTCATCTGGGCTGAAAAGCTCCAAACAATATGTTGATGGATCCTGACAACCCCGTCGGAAAACCGGTCGGGAAAACCCAACGTGTGGGAACGTATCCAATGTAGACACCTACGAGCTGTGCCACCGCCTTCTCCGGCGGCGTCGGGAGGAGGGATTGGAGCACCCAACGCCTGGAGACACGCGTTGGGAACGTCACGCTCTCAAACGGGATAAAAATGGGAAATCGTTTGAAACGGGCCCCCAGAAAAATAATCAAGAGTTTCTTTTGTGGAAAAGAGCATTTTGCTTGATTTTGGGGACAGGGAATTGCAACCCGTTTCATATCACCCTTCTGATAGAACGTCTGCTTCTCTCCCAGCTGTTGGAAACAAGACCAAAATTTAAGTATTTAACAACGGGTCCAAAACACCGCGATTCATTTGGTTCTCGTGTCTCCATTTCATCTATTGAATCACTTAATGCGGGACGACGAGAGCTCCTGGGTCCGTGTCCCAGGGTTTTCCAGGGAATGTCTTCTCGCTGCAGGTTAGCGTTGGGTTTGAGAAGTGGGATGGAGGATGGGTGTTGAAATCCGTCATTTTGTCCTGAAATTTCAGATTTTGCTTGAGTTCCCCTCCCAAGGAATGGTCTTGGTGGCTTTGCATCGCCGGTGCCTCCAGATAGATGAGCTCCAGGACCCATCCCTACATCAAAGGCTGTTCCTCGTACCGAAACCAGGTTCTTTAGTGGTACAAGCCCTCTCTCCTTGGCTGTTTTCCTCCATCTGGAGGAAAAACACTCCCAGTAACTCCCAGTTGCTGCCACCACCTTCTCCATGGGTGTATGTGGACGTTGGAAGTCATGGGTTGCTTTGATATTTCCAGCTTCATCACAAATGTCCCCTCCGGTGTCGAAGTAGCGCCCCGTGAAACTACAGCTCCTCTCATCTGCTGATCTGTTAAATTAGAAACAATTAACGACGCGTTAAAAATGTCATTAGAATTGCAAATTCCTATTTGCGCGATGGCCAACTTTGGCCAAATTAGGCAACTCGCGCTCTATTCCCCCAAATTTCTCTTTCATTTGGAGTTGTTCTGTTTCTTTCCCTAACGTACGTGATTATTGATATTTATTTTTAAAGAACATTAAGAAAATTTTCTGATTTTCGAGGATGGATGTCTATTACAGGTCTTTTTTACGGATATTTTAGGGGAAGAATAGTGGAAATCCTCCCCATTTCAGGTGCTGGGTCTTGTGAATGACGGAGATTCCTCCACCCAGGGTTTTTTCTCACTTCTACCTTTCCCACTTTCCTCTACAGAAGATGTAAGACGGGTCAAAAAGGTACTAGAAGAAAAAAAAAAAATTAAAAAAAAAGTCTAAATTCTCCAAATGGAGGAGCGTTTGGCTGTAATTGAGCCAAAAAAAAGGCTGGATTGACCAGGCTGGGGCCGTACTAAGCACCACCAGACAATAAGGATGGATTTGATGTTATTCCTGGAATTAAAATGCCATATAAATTGCTTTTCCTTTTAGGGCTGAGGATTTGGAGATGAGAATCATGTTCTTATGTCATACTTGAAATTCATGCTCTCCGATAACCGATTTCAAGTCGCTAAAGCCAAGGAAAATATTGCAAGGGGGAGGGAGGGAGAGATAGGAATTAATCCACGCGGTTTATATTTTAACTTGAATAAAACATCTTGTCTTCTTTCTTTTTTTTTTCTTTTTTTTTTTTTTCCTGAACCTTCCTTTTCTGTTTGAACGCGTTTAGTGAAATTTTTCAAAACCTAAAGATATAAAAATTAATCTCTACTTATTACCCAAAAAAAAAAAAAAAAAAAAAAAAGAAATCAAATCCAGGAATTGAAATAATTGTTAGAAGGGATAAAAAAATATTTTAAGGTAGCATCTTGGCTGAAAACCTTCGTTTGATGTCTTAAAATGTTATTTTGGCCTCAGAGGGTGTGGGATATTTAGGGAAGGTGCGATTCAGAGGAGGTTGAAAATTCAAAGTGTGATAGTTTTCTCCTTTTTTGCTGAAATAGTATCGAGTTTCCAATCTTATCAGCGAGCTCTAATTAGACAGAATTTTAAAATCACAGGTAGCCCATAGTAGACGTTCTTATTTTAACAGGCTTTAAGTGTAAAACAGTGGGAATTGCTTGAATGCTCTTCCTTCAAGTGAGGTTATAATATATAAAAAAAAAAAAAAATACTAAATTGATAGTGTCGTGAAGATTAACCACTTTCTCTGAGATACAGGCAGCTCCTACATATAGTCCAATCTCCTTTTGTATTAATTTATCCCCCTGAAAAATGAGTCTGTTTTTTCATTTAGGCATGTGGCAGGTGGTACGTGCAGAAGAGGTTGAAACGTTCAACATGAATTCGATGCAGGTATAAAACGTGGAAATTTTCCTTGCTTTAAATGCAGAAAAGTTAAATTCATCTTGATCCTTTCGGGACTCGGTCCTCAACGCCGAATTCCAGGAGAGCTTTTAGATCTAAAAGCAACGTTTTCTGTATGCACAGTGACTTCTCAACTTATTTTTCACCTTAAATGTATAACTTCTTTCCTTAAAGGTTCTTCAATTATTTTTTTTTTTTCTGAGTTCTATCAACTGGTAAATATGTAAAAAAAAAAAAAAAGAAAAAAAAGAAAATTAATTATTTTTTGGATGGAGGTGCCAAAGCTGTGCTGAGGTCAGTGTGTGTGGACATATATATGTGTGTGTATATATATATGTAAGTTTATATATATATATATATATATAGTCCTTCTGAGCAGTCAAGTAAGAACTTGAGATGCTTTAAAACTTGAATTTTAGAGGATGTGCACCCTTGTCTTTTACCAGGAGAGGCTCCTAAATAAACCCATGCCATCTTTTGCCACCTCTGCAATGAGAATATTCTATTTTCTCGATACCAAATCCCTTATGGGATGTAATTCCAAGGGTTGGGTGGGTTTTTGTTTTTTCCATTCATTCATTATCTCTTCTTGTACATCGCACCGAAGCTTTTCCTGGTCTCTAAAAATACCCTTTAAAGGGTAGAAAGGTGGAGCTAATAGGTTCTCCTCCCTACTTGCCTGCAGAAATGAAGAGAGATCTTAAAAAAGAACCAAAAAAACCCACCCCACAACCAAACCAACCCATGAAAAATATTAAAAAAAAAAAAACATTTTTGAGCTAGGTCTCATATTCCTATTATTATTAATTACGCACGGCCCACGATTGCTGTGTATGGTGAACTGGGATGTCAATCACGATGTTTTGCCTTTAATTGGTTTAAAACCCCCCAAAATAGTTGACCTTGTCCTTGGTTTAGAACTGGTCTTTCCATTACAAACCCAGGCTGGGAGCAAGTAGGTCTGAACGCCTCCATCAAGCCTACGCCCTCTATTTTTTGAAGAAAATTAGCTTTAGGAGTTGGAGGACGGCAAATTTAACGACGGGGTCGCAAAAACTCGCGGCTGATTCTGGATTTAAAAGTTAAGGGGAGAGAGGGTTGGGTTCTGAGGTCGACGGGATCCGACAAGGACCACATCGGTTCCCATCGGCGCGAGAACGGGTTAATCTCGAGCGCGTCAGGCTAAAATCGGCGCCCGTCAGAGCCCCGGGGTTCAAGCGGCGGTGGATTGATCCCGGGTGGTCGTCTGGAAGGTTGAAGGATTTCAACCACGGCTTTTGCTGGGATAATTTCAGGTTATATGTCTCTCTATATTGTCCTCTTGTACCCTATACGGTTGCTGTTCGCCGCCGGCAACAACGACGGCGAAATTCCTTTCGTCAGCGAGAGCTCTACAGAGTTTACTGGAAACCAGAGAAAAAAAACACCACTCTTGGTGGACTACAGGTCCAGTCCCAGTCTTACTGGTTTTTCACCTCCGTTTTTCGCGATTGTTTTTCAGAAGTTGACTCCTAAGGGGTCAACCGCGGTGTGTCCACGGGGATGAGGTCACCAAGAGGATGGTTTCACCCCTAGGTTTTAGATGTTTTAAAGGCACTGCCACTGTTGGGTGGTTGGAGTAGATCTTTGGGTTCCGTCGTCTGTATTGGGTGGATCTGGGGAAGAAATTCTTGGCTGTGAGGGTGGTGAGAGCCTGGCCCAGGTTGCCCAGGGACGTTGTGGCTGCCCCATCCTTGGAGGGGTTCAAGGGAAGGCTGGACAGGACTTGGGTGGTCTAGTGGAAGGTGTGTTGGAACTAGATGGGCCTTTGAGCAACCTGCTCTAGTGGGAGATGTCCCTGCCCAGGGGAGGGGGGTTGGATCTTGATGATCTTCAAGGTCCCTTCCAACTGGAACCATTCTATGATTCTATGTTCTCATCCTCTGCGGGGGGGGACACCTTAGACACCCATATATATGTAGTCACCCAAATGTATGAGTCTTCACCTGGGGTTCATCATCACACCAGTTTCTGAACACCCAAGGGGTTTTGATGGCAGAGAGGTGGCGGGTTGCTCTTCACCACCAGGAGGATGGATGTTTGGTGGAGGAACCACATGGTTTTGTGGTGGAACTGGGAGTCTTTACAGACCCTCAAGTGCCAAAATAGTTAATAACAGGGAAGGTTCTGAATTGTTGTGGTAGATTTAAGTACCAGAACTCAACCAGAAAAGCCCTGTTGGTTTTTCTGGGTGGTTTTTTTTCTCCAACGCTGAGTACTTCTCTGGAGATGTTCACCTACCTTCAGCTGCAGGAGAAGACAACGCGCTTTATGACACAAGAGTCAACATATAGACTAGACCAGGAGCCCAGATGTCCTCTTTCTGCCCGTGAAGCAAAACGGTCACGTCGTCGTTCCATAAATGTACACAGAATTAAGACTTGAGCCTGTTTTGCACGTTATTGAGCTCGGTGGCCCGTGACAAAGGACGCTGAGCTTGCAAATAACGGAGCACGACTCGGCAACCGAAAGCGCCGAGACTCGGGCTTCGGTATTTCCTTTCAACCCATCGTTCCTCTGGAAACGCCGCTGGGAAATTCCTCGGTTCCCTCTGGCTTGGGATTGATGGCAATTAGCGAGAGGTGATACTATTTGTGATTAATAATAATAATATTAATGGCTTTTAATAGTAATTTAGGGTTAATATCGGAAGACGTTAAGCCAGCGTTTGGTCAACGTCGTGCTTTGTACATAAAGCTGTTCTTCATAGGCTCTTTAGATAATACGATGCGCTTAACGAGCTCCCGGTAAATTAACGCCACTAATACAGTCTACAGGATGCGCGCGGGGACTGACCAAAAAGATTTGTGGTAATTAAAAGCATAAATTGCTTTTCAGTTCAATGCCAGCGGTGGAAGCCTGCTTTTCAGGGCTGGTGTCACCCTGGTGACAACCAAACCCTTGAGGTTTGCAAAGAGATGTTCTTCTAAAATAAATTTTACTGCTTGAAACTGCGCTTTAACCGTTTTTGGCTTTTCCACGTGGACCAAACACTTCTCCGTGGTGTCAATATTCGGTCTCGCTGTCTTTCCCGTTTTCGTTGTGTCCCACTTGGATGCAATGATCTACCAAGTTGTGTGCTGGAGCGTCCTCCTTGGTTTCTGCTCTTCCCAGACCGGTGGGTTTGTGCCAATTATTGCCTGTTTATGAGGTTAAATACTTGAAGTTTGGGGCAGAAGAGGCAAAACTTAGGGAAATAAGAGTGAAGGAAGGAACGTATCGCACTGAGACAAGACCTAATTCCTCATTATCCCGAGGAAGTTGTCTACTGGAGCTTTGAGTGTTGGTCTTCATTTGAGAGGATGGTTCAGGATGGTGTATTTTAAGTTGTGATTTTATTGTTAGTTTTTTTTTTTCTCTCTCTCTCTCTTTCATCCCTTTTTGCTTTATTCACACTTCTTCCGTGCCACCTTGGCCCTTTGTTCCGTAACACCTCAGCCGTGGCCACCACGGCACCTCCCGTCCACCCTTCCACCCCCGTGCCACCGGCCTCTCTGACTGACTCCTCTCCTTCCCCTCCAGCTGTCCCAAGTTCCAGTGTCCTCCCCTCTGCCCCCCGAGATGTGGTCCCTGTTTTGGTCTCCAGCCGATTTGTCCGGCTCAGCTGGCGCCCACCCGCGGAACCCAGAGGCAGCGTCCAGACGTACACGGTCTTCTTCTCCAGGGATGGCGTCAACAGGTAGGTGTCAACAGACCACGGGGCTTCTCTGGATGGGGAATGGTCCTAAGAGGGCCTGAGATCTTTACAGGTGTCTTGCAGATGGTTCTCGACCTTGCGTTCTTCTCCCCATCGTAAGCGTGAAGCTAAAATGCCTTTTGTTGGGTGTTATTTTTGTCGACATCGCATCAACGTTTCCATAACAGCGCTCGTCGTCTCGGTGGTGAAGGACCATTTATGTTGATAGTGATGTCTACGGATCTTATCTCCTCCAGCTATTACTCAGCCATCTAAAATAAAGTATTGTTAGCTCCGTATTTTCCCTTTTATCTTCTTCTGAAGACACAAGCTCGAGTGTTCTTCACATCTCTGGCGGAGGTGAATATGTTGAGCCTTAATCAACTGGAGAGAAGGAAGGCTTATAGAGCAGCACGAATGGTGTGAGACCTTCAAAACAGCCAGGGAAGGGGGGGGTTGTGGAGATCTTACGTGATTGGAAATGGAGTGGCCTGGCCTGGGCTTTGCCGGCCACGTGGATTAGAGCCGCGCGGCAGATAGATCGTTTGCGATAATGGCACTATAGATTGATGAATGTTTGCACGGTTTCTCATCACGTACGGTCATTTCACACTCCAGAAGGTACTGCCTGTTTACTTGGGGATTGTTTTGTCTTCCTAACTTCATAAAAGCTTTTATGGCTGAGAAAAACCTGGGTTTTTTTTCTCTTCTTTGTCATGAAAAACTCCCTTGAAGTGGCCTGGCCTGTTTTTCACTGCATTCTGCTGGTGGCAACTCAGCTTCTGAGGGGACTTGAGTAGGAACCTGTAGCCAGTTGAGAAATGAGCAGACGTGTGTCAAGTTCATGAGGGCTAAAGAAGGTGGAACCCCGTAATTACCACGAGGGGAGATTGAGATGAGATGAGATCTCAGGATGAATTCTTTGCTGTTAGGGTGGTGAGCTTCTGGCCCAGGTTGCCCCATCCCTGGAGGGGTTCAAAGCCAGGTTGGAGGGGGCTTGGAGTCAACCTGGTGTGGTGGGAGAGGTCCCTGCCCGGGGCAGGGGGTTGGAACTTGATCATCTTTAAGGTCCCTTCCAATCCAAACCATTCTGTGACTCTATGAAATTGAGCTCCCTTTCGCCGCAGCGTGGGCTTATCCTTCTTTTGAAAAGGCTTGGTCTTTCAGGCAACATTTCCTGCCCCTGCCTGGACATTCACAAGCTTCTCATCTTCATCTCCAACAATGTCCAGCTTTCTTTTATAGCCATAGAGCCGTTTCTTCACCGAAAGAGTTGGCAAGCCTTGGAAGAGGCTGCCCAGGGAAGTGGGGAAGTCTCCATCCCTGGAGGGATTTAAAAGCCGGGCAGACGCGGTGCTGAGGGACGTGGGTTAGTGGTGGTTTGGTTGATGGTTGGACTCGATGATCTGAAAGGTCCCTTCCAACCTAGACCATTCTGTGATGGGAGCGGGGTGAGGAAGACGGGACAGTGGTCCAGAGTTTGGATCATCATCCTGTGTCAGATCATCTCCAGTTGTGACTGGGGGGGTATGAAAGGAGAACAACACCTCGCTGGAGCATCAGGAACATCAGGAGACACATTGAGGGTTCCAAGGCACTCAGGAAAGCTATTAATTGACCCTAGTGAGGTAGCTGGTGTGAAAAGAGTGATGAATGGGTTTGGTGGGAGGCAAGGATGCTCAGCAGCTCCCTTCTCGCTCCCAGTTTGGGTTCCGAGTTGGGTTTCACGTGGATGAATTAGATGGTTTTGCCCATCTGGGTCCTGACATCGCCACCAGTGATGCTGGAAGAAGATCCTTTGCTGTGCAGGGAGGTTCTCATCTCCTTATGTTTATAGATACAACTGGGGAGGAGTCACGTTCTAACTCAGCCTTTTCATTTTGAGGAGAAAATACTCATATTCTTATTATGAGGCTTTTAAATAGTGGAGTTTCTGAGTTTATAATTCCCTTCCACTTGAAAATAATTTTTCTTCCAGAATTTCCGAGATGCTTCTCAAAGTCCTGGGTCAGAGTCTCCTGCAGAAAACCATGGGTTCTCTTTTAAAATAACGAAAACGATGAAATAGATAAGAGAAAATTAAAATCCCATTCTGCTCCTTCCAGCAAAAGACTCAAAATGCCATCTGGGGTTTAAAACTTGGAGGTTTGTAAACTTTCCGACCAAGCGAGAGATAAAATTAATGGAGGGAAAAATGGAAAAAGCTTCCATGGAATTTGGGGAGTTGTTTGTTGTTGACGCGTTATTTTTACAAAAGAGCTGGTTTTCTGTTTCGAAAAAGAAATAATAAATACTGGGTTCAACATCGACCTCAGGGATGTAGAGGAATTGTCAGAGAAATTATTTTAAGTCCGGAGGAAGGCGATTTTCCCGGCGAGTGGCGAAAAAGATTTGTGTCTTCTGATGGGATGCTCTTTCATCTTGGTGCTCAGCTCCGCATCCCGGCGCGGGATCAAACGGCCTCGCTCCCCGGCGAGAGCGCTTAAAGGTAAAAGGCAGCTTGCTCAGAAAAAAAAAAAAAAAAAGGATGAAACAAAGCTTCAATCTAGCAGGAAATAAATAAAACAGCCGACCGACGCGCCCTGCGCTCGGGGAGAAGATCGCGGTCGAGAGAAAAGTTTGGATTTTGAAGTGAGTCGAGAAAATTTGCGGGTAATAGCAGGCTGTTGGTGAGAAAAATGAGCAGAAATAGAGAATTTCATCTCTAGGACCTGTTAGGAAAGACATAGCTCTCAGGATACATTGGATTGTCCATCTTTTGGCTTCAAATATAGTGGAATATAATAGCAGAACGTAATGTAGATGTTTCAGTGGCTATCACTCTTGAAGGTATAGACAGGTACACGCACACGAAGACCATAGAAGTCCATCCTGCCTTGCACAAGTCTTCCAGAAGGTTCCATTTAGGTTTTATTTGATGTTAAAACCTCAGTGAAAAAAAACACCCTCTTTTTAGGGTGATCCCAAAGATGAAAAATGTAATGTTTGCCAACGTAATGGCTAAATATCCAGCTTTTGGATTTGTTTTCCATTTTCCCATTCCCATTCCAATTTGTTTCCCATTCCCATTTGTTCCCCAGCTCGATGCCCCAGCGGCGAGCTCTTGGGAGCGGGGCCATCCTTGGGTGCTGCTGCTTCTCCTCCATCTCCCACATCCTCTTGCTGTTGAAACTTTAATTAATTAACTATTTCTCTAACTAGAGGGTGGTCTTCAGGTGGGAAACGTTGGGTCCATCTCCATCTTTAAACCCTTTCCCAAGGCTGGATGTCACCCACTTTTAATTGCAACCTGATTTAAAGCGGTGATTTTTTTTCAGTTTGCCAGATTTGGTATTTCAGACCAGTTTTGGCAGGTTCCAGTTCCTCCTCATGTTTAGGTGGAACTTCTTATGGTCAAGTTGGTGCCTGTTCCCTCTTGTTCTGTCCCTGGGCACCACTGAAAAAAGACCAGCCCCATCCTCCTGACACCCACCCTTGAAGGATTTATGGGCCTTGATCAGATCCCCCCTCAGCCTTCTCTTCTCCAGACTCAAAAGACCCAAGTCCCTCAGCCTTTCCTCATCAGAGAGATGCTCCAGGCCCCTCATCATCTTTGTAGCCCTCTGCTGTCCCCTCTCCAGCAGTTCCCTGTCCTTCTGGAACTGGGGAGCCCACAACTGGACCCAGTGCTCCAGCTGGGGCCTCCCCAGGGCAGAGCAGAGGGGCAGGATGACCTCCCTCCACCTGCTGGTCACACTCTTCTTGAGGATGAGTGTGATGCCATTGGTCTTCTTGGCCACATTGGTGGCTCATGGTCATCCTGTTGTCCACCAGGACTCTAGATCTTTCTCCTTTGAGCTGCTCTCCGATGGGTCTTGATTTGTAGCTCCCCTTCTTTTTTTTTTAACCTGGTAGCAAACATTTTTCCCAAGAAAGGGAATTAAATTCTCTGATTTAATAAAAAAAAAGACGAGTAGGAAACGCCTCTGGACATGACATTGTTCATCTGAACGTAAAACCCTTTGACGGAGGTTTCTCTTGCAGGATTGGGACCAATTTTATTTTAAGTCGAAAGTTCAGCAGAACTTCTTTTCAGTAAGAAAATTAACATCCACCTAGATCATCAGAAGAACATCTTCCCACGCGTTGCAGACGGAAGAAATGAATCGAGGGGCCACTTAATCGAATAAAAACCCCTTCTCTTTGATTAAAACCCATCTTCGGGATTCAGCCGAAGTTCTAAAACATCATTCCCAGCTCATCCTTTCACGTGAGTTTGGAGCTTTGCTTATTATAATCAAGGAGTTGGTGTTATTTCGCGGCGGAACGAGAACGGAAGAAGAAGAAGAAGAAGAAAGAAGAAGAAAAAAAGGGAGCTGCAGGTAGTAAAAGTCGGCCCATTTTAAAATTAATAGCGCTCATTTCACAGCGAGGAGCATTAACGCGACTTGTCTTACTCGAAGGAACTAATTAGGTGTTTGAAACATTATAAAAGCATTTGTTACACACCTAAGAGATATATGGGAACTGTAATTATCTTTTTTTTCTTTTTTTTTTTTTTTCCCTTTAACATGCTGATACCGAAATTTAACATGATCTTCGCTGGAAATTACATGTCGAAGCCTCGGTTTTACAAGAAAGTGGATGATTTCAGTCAAGGTCTTTTATTTTTAGAGTCTTAATTTACGGCCAAGGTGGTTTGCAGAAGAAACCCCCCAACGTAAAGGTGCCCAGTTCAAGGATTTTTGGTGGTTTTTGGACGATTCCCGGGGTGTTGTAGCATCTTCTAGCGCGTTAACCCCTCGTTGGTAGGCAGAAGTTCACGCTAAAGCTCACCACCAAACTCAAGGTGGCCTTCAAGATGTTGGTGACGCTCATCTCATCTAACTTCACCCTGGGTGTGTGTCACTGGGGACCAGGTCACCGGAGCTCGAGGGAGAAAGATGTGTTTTACAGCACCCATCTGACGTGTTCAAGACATTATAAAGCCAAGTGTAGGGTTGTTGATATTCAGAAGGAGCTTTTTTTCTCTTTGCTAGCTGGGGTGTTTGTGGTGTCACAGAAGACATCGCTGCCCGATGTGACATTGGCAGGTGGCTTGGGGTAATTTTTCCTCATGACTCATGAGTACGTTGCCACGGGAGAAAAAAAAGAAGAAACCAGAAGTCACAGAAGCCAGAAAAAGTGGAGTCAGGGGAGATTGGATGGTTTGAAGGACCCATTTGGGTGTCTGTGGTCGCCTGGGTGCCAAAATTCCAGAAACCTGTGAGCGGGAAGTCTATGCCAGGAGAACATCCAGAGATTTTTGTCCCATGCCAGAAGAATAACCAGGTATTTCTATCCTGGTTCATGAGGAGGTTCATGAGTTCGCACTGCCCTATGGGCTTCTAGTGTTGCATTTGGAAGATGCTCTAGATGCGATAGCTCGAAACCCCCCGTTATTATCTATAATTAAATATTAAAAAGCTTAATTTTCTCAGTGCTTTCCTGAGGTGTGTGGAGGGAACCCACTGGCTGGCCAAGAATGGGGGGAACTTGGGAACTTTTTCCCCTGGGCTGGGAACAGCCCAGAGCTGCTCCTGTTCAACGTTGCTCCCAAACTGGAGACCATCGAATTGCCAGAGAGTAATTGAGTTAATTAGTCTTGGGAATGATGTGTGAACACTGGGAGATGGAGTGCGCAGACACCCTCAGCCACTGCCAACCTGGGTGCTATTTCCAGTGGGGGCGTTTCTTTAGGACCATTCCCAGTTCTGTAGGACCATCCTAGGACTGGCCCATCACTTCAGGCCATGAGCACGTTGGGTTCATCAACTTGGGTGGTTCTGCAGCTCCTGGTTTGCGGAGAGAAGCATCCTGAGAGATGGACTTCAGTTATCATGGTTGAAATCTGGTGGGAGGTGAGCACTGAAGCTGCTGAGATGGCATTTGAAGGTGAGCACGGTAGAGTCTAATCAAAGGATGGATTTGGGTGGATGTTTCCCAGCGGCTGAGGTTGGGATGAGACACGACAGATGCAGATGTAAGAGGAACAGCAGCCCTGGGTCTCCTTGTGAGTTTCCATGGCTCTCAGGAAGTCACTCACCAGCAACGTCAGGGCTGAGGGCACCAGATAAACGTATAATTTTATTTCTTTCTTACTAAATAATGGGAAAAAACTTAGGGAAAGGATGCGACAAACTTTTCTGGACCACAGGTACCACTGTCACAAAGTATTGAACCAGAGATCTGGCTGGAGTTTTCTTACCTTTGGCTTCTCTCACTTCTTTACTTCTATTTTGGGATTGGAAGGTGGGCTGGTTGCTTCTTTGATGTTCTAAAAAAAGATGTATGTATTGAGATAGAGTGGCCGCCGGTCTTGTCATCCTCCAGGTAGAGAGGGGACCTTTCGTATCATCCATCAGTCAATCATCAACCCAACAGGGGCACTGGGGTTGTTTTCCATAGAATCCTAGAGTGCTTTGGGTTGGAAGTGACCTTAAAGACCATCCAGTCCAACCCCTGGGACACGTCCCACCAGACCAGGTGGCTCAAAGCCCCGTCCAACCTGGTCTTGAACCTTTCCAGGGATGGGGCAGCCACAGCTTCTCCTGCCATGACTTCTCAAATACGATGGTTGATGGTACAGCAACTTGGCAAGAGAGACATTAAGCTCTCGTTGTCTCTGCTGAGGGAAGATCTGAGCGTTTTCCCCAGGGAACGTTGACCCAAGCTTTGCGCAGTCAACCCTGGGAGGGCTGGAGCGATGCTGGAGCCTGGCGCTGAGAGGGCAGGGACCATTTTTTGGGTTG
The DNA here is from genome assembly GCA_026546715.1 of Gallinago undulata. Lineage (NCBI taxonomy): Eukaryota > Metazoa > Chordata > Aves > Charadriiformes > Scolopacidae > Gallinago > Gallinago undulata. Next base: position 1,474,685 of record JAOTQQ010000019.1, on the reverse strand, counting down.
AGAAATCTCATTTTGAGGAAACTGTTGAGGAAACTGTTTAGAGATTGTAGTTCACGGTGCCGGGAAGATCTAGATGGTTCTTGCCCTGATGGGAGGATGGTGTCCCGGCGTGTCCTTCTGGCCAGGGGCTACCACCTCCCAGCATCTGGGCCATCTGGAGACCCCCAGGACTCGCCACTGGGAGCAACTGGTGGCCAGAAGGAGCAACCTGGCTCTCCTCACACCTCAGTTTTCATCGGCTGGATGTTTACGGTCCCATATGCATCTCCCTTCCTCTGTCAGGGAATAATGAAAGAGCTGTTTCTTTCCATCAATTTTTCCTCTTTTTGTTAAAATAAGAAAAGCAAAGAACCAATACCCTTTATGAAGTCTTAAAATACATGTCTTTTTTTTTTTTTTGTTGCGCTTGCAGCATTCCCAGTGGGCCTCATTACCTGAATTAGGTTTTTTAAAAGAAAAATAATAAAAAAAACCCCCACCAAAACCCTATAGAGAAACCTCAAGCTGAAGTTTGAGAAGTGATCACACCGTCCAGGCTGCCAGCTGCACAAAACAATCCAAATGCATTCAAAAATAGTTTTTTGGGGTTTATTTTGTGGTTTGTTTTGGTTTTTTTTTTTTTTTTTAGGGAACGGGCCATCAACACGTCTCAAGCCGGGCTCCTTCAACTCACCGTGGGCAACCTGAAGCCAGAGGAGACCTACACCTTCCGAGTGGTGGCGTACAACGAGTGGGGCCCGGGAGAGAGCTCGCAACCGGTCAAGGTGGCCACCCAACCCGAGCGTGAGTGTGCCCAGCCTCGGGGACAATGTGGGGGGGGAGGTTTGGGGGGCCTGGCAAGGGCGGCAGCGAGAGCCGTAGCCAAGAACCGTTGGTTGGTGGTCTTCATGGAGGTCCTCTTAAAAAATAGGGCCTTTGGTGAAGAAAACCTTGCCTTGGGTTGGGCTGTTTCTGGCAGAGCATCCATCCAGCTGCTCAACAGCTGCATTTTGGTACTTGGTGTCGTGATTTTGATGCTCACGCATCCCATTTTCTATCCTGCGACACCAAAAGCTATGGTAAGATACGTAAGATGTTGGGTTTTTTTCCTAGGAAACAGGATAAACTTATTGAAAGCAACAAAAAACTTGCCACTGGAGTAAATATTTTGGCTTCTTGGTGTTTAAACCCAAATATTTTCATTTTGGCTTCTTGGTGTTTAAACCCAAATATTTTCATTTTGGTTTGTTGGTCTTTAAACCCAAATATTTTCATTTTGGCTTGTTGGTCTTTAAACCCAAATATTTTCCCTCATCTACTCTGTAGCAGTAAGTGTGGTTTTAGAAATCTTTGGAGGATTCATTTTGGAGGTGGTGGAACCTTTGGGAAGGTTTTATCGGAAATAATTCGCACGCGTCTGTTGGCCAGAAAGAAGAGAAATTTCTTCTGGTTGAGTTTGTTCCTGTTGCGGTTCCTCTCCGTTGTAGAGAGAGGATTGAGACATCATTGGAGCCCTTCTATGGCAAAATTGATATTTTTGGAAAAATTGGCCCTTTTTAGGGGCCTGGGATCTAGTTCTGAGCCCAGAGGTGGGCGCTGTGTCTCTTACTGGTGGGTACTGGAGTGCATTGGTGAGCCTCAAGGGTGAGGGTGGGATGCTGAGCTGCTTTTAAATACTAAACCCCTGCCAGAATCTGCTCCCCTTCTCTACTAAGGTCGAAAAATCAAACTCTTCCCCAGGAGCACAGAAGCTGTTGACATCGTCACCCGTCACCGGGGACAGAAATTTAACCGAAAAAGCAATTATTTGTCTGAAAAAAAAAAAACCCCTCGTTGCGTGAAGATAAAACGGCCGCGCCGGGAAACCCTGAAATGCCTTTTCTTGACTCTTTTGCCCCAGGTGGTTCCTTGCTGGGAGCAGGGAGAGGAGGTGGGAAAGGTTCTCCGTGGAGGATGGAGAGGGGGAAAAAGAGCTTGGAAGGAAATCCTGGGATAAGAACGAGGCTCCGGAGGTGGTTTTTGGACCGTTGAATTCTTTTTACATCTGAGCTGAGCCCCAGGAAAGGCGTCTCTTGGGGACAGTGGGAGCATCCAGAAGGTCCCCTGAGCGGGCAGGGGATGCTGTGAACGTGGGGAAAAGGGACCTTTGAGATTAAGATTATTTTGTGAGTGTGTGTTTATCACAAACCATGACTTTTACTCCCTGTCGTCGCTTCCCAAACCCCCCAAAAGGAGTGATGTTGGTGAAATATCACCCGAAACAAACAGGTAATGCTGTTTTTCTGGATGGCCTTGCCTTTTAGATAAATCTCTGAGATGCCAACACAAGCAGGGTTGGATCCCAGCCCTTTCCCGGGGCGAGAATTCATGGAAATCATTTTATGGATAAAATCTTGAGGGTCTTTTCAAAGTAAGGCATTAAGTGACGACGCATCGGCATCATTTCTCTATTAATAATTTATCTCTGCCTAGACCCGCACAAACGCGCGTATACTCACTTCTGTGTGGTTTTATTTCATATAAACTACATTTTTATTATTTTTATAGAAGCAAAATAACATTTTAATCTAGAAAATGCCTTCACAAAGCCCCCAGTGTTACCCTCTGAAGCTGCCACCGCTCCGGTAGACGTTGGGAATATCTCTCCTATTTTAATAACTTCCAGATTTCTCTCCAAGCGTCGAGTTTGAGCGTGGAGAAAAATAGTGCTTGCCATTCTTCTTTTTTTTTTTTTTTTTTTCTTTTTGATTCCTGTTGACCAAATTACCTTATCATTTTGGAAAGCAGTCTCTCCTGCCCTGGGAGGCAGGCGGCTTCTCTGCGGCTGCTTTTTCGAACAGGCTGTAACTATTGTACAAGAAATTACACGGCTGCACCGAAATTGAATTTCCACATTATTGGAAACTATCAGAAGTATTATGCAATTGTGGCATTGTTAAAGGAGGAGGAAGGGGGGGGGGGGGGGAAAAAAAAGGCGTGTTAAA
>JAOTQQ010000019.1:1437378-1449633 GCA_026546715.1 Gallinago undulata | reverse complement strand
GAGTCTCCTTCTCTGGAGACATTCCAACCCCACCTGGAGACGTTCCTGTGGGACCTGCTCTGGGTGGCCCTGCTTTGACAGGTGGTTGGAAATAAAGGAAAATCAAGCTTCGTGTTCACATCAGGCAGTTGATTCATCACCGACTACCACCGTGTTTTTCACGCTCTTGGTTGAATTGGTGTTTGCCATCAGCAAGTAGTTACTCATCCCATTTACAAATGGTATTTTTCCGAATGGATGTAACAAAAGTGGAGTTGTGTAAAACCAGGTGTGGCTTATAATACCTACAACAGGCAGAGCTTGATGTAAAACACTGATTTTTTTATAAATAATATCTAAAGACAAAGTATTTTCTCGCTCCCCTTTAGGCATCGTTCTAAACGGGGTGCACTGGTGCTACTGGGAGGAATACCCTCCTCTGCCCGTCTCTAATAAACATATTCTAAAATGCACTCGAACGACAAAAAGGCAGATCAATTGTGGCTTCTCCTTGTTTATTTCTGAGCAAGTTTAGAACAAATAGCTGCATTCCAGTCGCGGGGAATCTCGCTCGCCGCGGAGGAGCCTGCTGAGGGGCTCTTTAAAGGGCTTACTAATAGGTCTATCAAAAAAAAAAAAAAAAAAAAAAAAAAAAAAAGAATAAAAATGGGAAGAAATGAACAGATGCTTGGTTTTTTCTCTCCCTGGGGGACCTCTGAAGTGCCACCTGGATTAGCTGCAGGGTTGTGATGGGATTCTAAACTAGGTGTAAAAGCTACGCTCTGATTTTTTTGTCTCTCCGACGCGAGAAATACTTGACGTGGCTTAAACTTTTAACGACAACATTTCCCATTTCTTTGTGGTTTTTTTTTTTCTTCCTTTTCAGTGCCCAGCGCGATGCCTCAGAACGTCTCCTTGGAAGTGGTGAACTCCAGGGTAAGTATTTACCTAAATATTTCTATTTTCTGGCTGTTTTTTTTTACATCAAAACACACCCACTCTGCCCCTTGCAAAGTTCCCTTCGCTTCTCCGGGAGATGACGTTAAAATAAGAACTGAAACCCTCCCAAAAAAAAGGTGTTTAGAGAGAAGCAGTGATTTTTTTATTTTTTTTTTTCCAGAGGGGCTTTGGCATCACTTAAACAAGCAGAAGCTGTTCCCTGATTGCAGATTAACAGCTGCAATAAACGTAAAAGCTCTTTGATGAAATGGAACGGCGTCGGGGAATCGTGAGAAGCGGAGTTATTCCGCGGGGGAGGGGGGGAAAGAAATATTTTCTGGGGGGGTTAAAAGCACCACGCGCGGGTGAGTCCGTGGGCAGCTCGTTTATTCCAACAAATCTCTATCTTTTCTCAAAAGGTGCTTTTCTTTCTCTTAAAGCCAGTGCTTTCCTTCTTAAAAAAAAAGTCTTTTTAAGGACTTCAAAAAGTCCCCGGTGAAGTGGTTGATATTATTTTGCCAGATAATATTGTCCATAATATTATTTTATATATTATATATATAATTATATATATAATATTAAGGTGTTAATGATGTCGGAGTGCTGTTTCTGAATATTTTCTGAAGGTTTTTTTTAGATTCATTCTTTTCTTTTTATTCATTCCTGCCATTTATTGGAGCCGTAGAAGCTTTCATTCTGATTTTAACCGTGGGTGTGGAAAAGCTCCCGCTTTGGAGCGTCAAAGAAAGGGACAAAAGTCTGGTTGCCCCCTGGGATCTTTGGAGATGTCCTTTCCCCCCCCCTCCCCAAGGAGCAGGAGCTTGAAAGCTCACTCAGGAGGATAAAAACTGCGCTTTAAGGAAGATTTATACTGTCCCCCATGTGCTGGGGACACCATTTATACTGTCCCCCATGTGCTGGGGACACCGAGTACCTGTCAGCTTGATCTTTCTCCCTCCACTGCTTATTTTCCTGACATCCAACCTATAGTCTGATTTTATTTATGTATTTATTTTTTAACGTACCCAGCTCCGGTTGCTTTTCAATTCTCCTCTTTAGACGTCGCTCCCAAAGGGCATCGGTGTCCGGACGCATCTCGTTCCGACCCCTGTTGGTTTTTTTTTGCCTGCTTATTCTCCGGGGAAAATGTCACCGAGCGGCTGATCCGCGTTCCGTGACCTTTTGTGGCCATCGTTGACGTTGGAAAAGCTCGGGGGGGGGAAAAAAAAAAAAAAAAAAATCTAGGAAACAAGCTTCCCAGGGAGGGGACGGAGCGGCTTGGGATGGTGTTGGGATGCTCAAATCTAGAGGGAGACCTCCCCCAGCATCCCTCCTGCCATCAGAATAATCAGTTTTAAATCTGGTCCCCACGTGGGAGAGGTGGAAAAAGGTATTTTATGGTCTAATTAAGAGTTTTTATTGAAATTGGGGAGTTTTATTAGGGAGAGAGACGTCGGGGCTCTTGGGGGCTGTATCCCGCTAACGTGGGAACGCGCTGGTAACCCGCGTATCGGAATCTTTATAAAACTGGGATCGAAGTGAAATCCTTCCATCTGAGTAATAATGGGACAACGGAGCTAGGAATGAACTCCACGCGTCGATCCTTAAGGCAGAAAAAGGTTTTTTGCAAGCGGAAGGACCGGCTTCGAAGACCTTGCCCCAAAAATACCTTCGGCGGTGGCATTTGGGGTGGAGGCACCGCTCAGCATCTCGCTTTATAACACGTCGTACCCGTTCTCTTGCTCTTCTAAAAAGCTGAAAAAACCCAAAATGTTGTATTCTACGGTCTGTATTTTTTATCATCGTCTTGCTTTTCTTCTCTCTTGGCCGCAGTCGGAATTCATTTGCTTAAACGCTCGTAATTCCCCCAACTGATTCAATCAAACCCCCCCCCACCGTGGGCAGGGACACCTCCCACCAGACCAGGTTGCTCAAAGCCCCATCCAACCTGGCCTTGAACCCCTCCAGGGATGGGGCATCCGTAAGTTCTCTGGGCAACCTGTTCCAGGGTCTCACCATCTTCACGCCAAAGAAGTTCTTCCCCACATCTCATCTCCATCTCCCCTCTTCCAATTGAAAACCATTACCCCTTGTCCTGTCACTACCCTCCTTGATCAAGAGTCCTTCTCCAGCTCTTCTGTAGCTCCCTTCAGATATTGAAAGGCCGTTATAAGGTCTCTCCAGAGCCTTATCTTCTCCAGGTTGTCTTCATAGGAGAGGTGCTCCATCCCTCTGATCATCCTCGTGGCCCTCCAGTGGACCTGTTCCAACATGTCCATGTCCTTCCTGTGTTGAGGACTCCAAAGCTGGACACAGTGCTCCAGGTGGGGTCTCATGAGAGCAGAGGGGTAAGAACCACCTCCAAAGACCTGCTGGCCACACTTCTCTTGAAGCAGCCCAGGACACGGTTGGTTTTTTGGGCTGCCAGCACGCACTGCTGGCTCACGTTGAGCTTCTCATCCACCAGCACCCTCAAGGTGTTCTCCTCAAGGCTGCTCTCCAGCCATTCCTCCACCCAACCTGTATTTGGGATTGCCACGTCCCAGGTGGAGGACCCTTCACTTGGCTTGGTTGAACTTCATGAGGTTTGCACGAGGCCACCTCTCCAGCCCGTCCAGGTCCCTCTGGATGCCATCCCTTCCAACGCCATGTGATTCTGTGATCCAATAATCAAGAAGGGATTCATTCTGACTTTTTTTTTATTTGAAAACACCCCGCGTTGTTTAAGGAAAAGGTCGTGAAGAGAGTAATCTAGAAGAAGGAGATCTGCCTTTTCTTGGGGCTGTGGGAATAAAGAGCAAAACATTAAAAATATTCCAATTTGGGGGGAGATCCAGCGGATCTGAACTCTTTCGGAGCTGGCACAGGATTTGTGTGGCTGTAGCTGGGGGCCAGGACCTGGAAAAGCTGAGAATTTGCTCTTTTTTTTTTTTAATTGGAGATTTATTTATTTTTTTCTTAGAGCTTTTTTTCTCTCTTAAGAGGTTTTTTCTCCACCCTTTTCAATCACCAGCAGGAAGGCAACTGGTGGGGGCTATTTATGTATTTGTTTACTTCTTTGCTTCCTTGCTTTAAATATTGGTGTGTTTTCCCTTTCTGTAATTTTTTTTAATCCTTGGGTACTAATTAGCAAATCAGGAGCGCGTAAATAGCTATAGATGTATCCAATTAAAACCCCATTCAACTTTATTTCCTCTTCCCATTGTAAAATCCAGAGAAAAACGAGGAAATAATTAGAACTAAGGATAGAAGCGGAATTTCCTTGGCCATGGTTTGTAGTGATTTGATGAATAGAGGGGGGAATTTTTTCCTAGGACCAACAACATTATTCCCGGAAAATTTAAAAGACATGTAGTGAATCTGGATTTTTGTGTCATTCCTTCGGTGTGTGTTTATATCTATACCTAAAAATAGGTATAGAGCTACATATAGCTGTGCATCGTAGACTTGAAGTCCACATTAGTCATAGAATCATTATTTGGAACATTTTGCTGAGGATTAATCCGTAACTCTCTCCCATAAACCATAATTATATGGTTTAACGCTTGCTGAGGAAATCTCTCCCCTTCTTTTGGCCTCCTGTGGGCGATGGCCAAAAAAAAAAATAGTCTCTGCAGCCTCAGAGAATGTATTTTCTTATCGGAAGAGGTGGGATAGAGGGTATCAAGACCTCCAACCCTAACACATCACTTCATTTCCCACCATTTAAACCCACAGATAGGTGGCTGCTGGAGATGCTCCATAGGTAGGATGTAGGGTAGATGGGTATTTTGGAGCTACACTTCTTAAAATCACATTAATTTTCGTTTTTAATGTTGCTTCCTTGTCCTTTTCCTAAATTATTTTATCCAAAGGGCTTTACGTGAGCTGCCAGCTCTTACAGTTGATCATCTCATGGTGCAATTTTCCATTGACCCTTATTTGTGGCCAGAAAAAGGACCTGCTGAAGGAAACAAGCTTCTCACCAAAGAGTTTTACATCATTTACACAAAGGTCAGCCGTTGGGAAAAACGTAGCGGTCTCCAAATTAAAGCCATCACCAAACTCTTCTGGCACCACTGGCTGGTTGGAGGATGAGGAGGGATTGAGCCCTTCGATGATCAAGCATCAAGAGCTAAAGCGCCTTTTCAGGCTGGACAGGGTGCATTAAATAAGTCCAATATATCCCATTTAGGGTCTTCTATCATCTCTGGAACGTTCCGTTGCCGTGGGAGGTATTTTTCCGTGATTTATAATGCTCAGACTTGACGTGAGGAAGCATTTCTTTACCTACAGGGTGGTGTAACCCTGGAACAGGCGTCCTGGAGAAGGTGGTGGATGCCCCAAGCCTGTTTGGGCTTAAGAAGGGTTTGGAGAGTGTCCTTAAATCACGGGCTTCGACTTGTGGTCAGCCCTGAAGTGGTCAGGCAGTTGGACGAGGTGATCATTGTAGGTCCCTTCCAGCTGAAAATAACCTATTTCTACTCTAATTCCAGTCTTTATATTCTAGTTCCAATCTATTTCTATTCAAAATCTATTCCATTCCGTTCTGTTCTGTTCCTAATTCTGTTCTATTCTAATTTGGATCTAATTCTATTCTATTCTATTCTATTCTATTCTATTCTATTCTATTCTGTTGTAATACTGTTTTAATTCTGTTTCTGTTTCAATTCTGTTTCAATTCTAATTCCAATTCTATTCATTCTAATTCTATTCTAATTCTGTTCCATTCTAATTCGCTTCTAATTCTATTCTAATTCTATTGTATTAATTTTATTCTAATTCTGTCCCATCCCATTCCATTCCAATTCGGTTCTAATTCTACTCTATTCTAATTCTATTCTATTAATTTTATTCTGATTCTATCCTATTCTAATTCTGTTCTATTCTATTCCATTCTATTCTATTGTATTCCATGTTATTCTATTCCATTCCATTCCAATTCTGTTCTGATTCTGTTCTAATTCTACTCTCTTCTAATTCCATTCTAATAATTTTATTCTAATTCTGTTCCATTCCGTTCCGTTCCATTCCATTCTAATTCTGTTCTAATTCGACTCTAATTCTATTCTATTAATTTTACTCTACTTCTATCCTATTCTAATTCTGTTCCTTTCTGTTCTATTCTAATTCCCCCTGTTCCCTTTCCTCTCTCCCTTTTCCCCCTTCTTCTTCCCATTGTTTCCTTCCCATCCCATTCTATTCCGTTCTAATTCGGATTCTGCTCTAATTCTACTCTCTTCTAATTCCATCCTATTCTCATTCTTTTCTGTTCTATTCTAATTCCAGTTCTATTCTGTTCCGTTCTTATTCCTTCCCTTTCCCCTCTCCCTTTTCCCCTTCTTCTTCCCGTTGTTTCCTTTCCATCCCATTCCGTTCCGTTCTACTCCATCCCGGTTCCATTCTGTAATTATCCCTCTAACGACCCTCACCGCTATTTAGAGATAACGTCGTGTAGGAACGATGTCCGTAACCTTTAAACTTATTACCTTACGGAGAAGATCATATAGAAAGTGCTCTCTTTAACCTTTAAATCTATGATGTGTAGGAGAGGATCGGAACGAGCCTCGAGCTTAACCTTTCGGAGGAGAAAACGTGCCGAAAACTTGAGAGATCGATATTTTCCCATTCTCATTTTTAATTGCACGCCTCTTCGGAGGCCGGAGTTGTTGGCGGGTCATCCCTTGGACTCCTCCTGCTGGAAGGTGTCTCGTTAGCGAGAAAGCGTGATCGTTGTGCTCTCCAGAGCTCATCACGCCGGTGGAAGGAGCTATTTATCTCAAATAATCCACTGTTTATTTATATTTTTTGTTGTTGTCGTTGCACTTTACGGGTTGTCCTCGGCGTCTCGCGCTTCGCTGCCCGAGTACATCGAAACCCTCAAAGGTTACGGTGACGGCCCCCGACGGATTCATTATCTTATGGGTTTTGATTAAACCTCCTTCGAGGTGATGGATGTCCCAGCCACCTTTCCATTTAAGAGAAATTGAGAAGATATTATTAAAGCCACTTCATTCTGCCCGGCGCCGCGCGGAGCAGGAGCTCTGGGCGGTTGTTCCTTAATGAGAAAGACTCGGTAGGTTCCGAACGAGAGGTTTATCCAGAGAGCAATAAAGCAAATTAATGAGCTATGACACTGATTAGTCCAGCTCTACGTTGCCGGGGATCTCTGGGAGGAAGGATAAAAAGAGGAGAGGAGGAGAAAGGCAAGGTCAGGAGGAGCAGGACCTTCTCCTGGTGCCTCCAACCCAAAGGCCAGAGGTGGGAAATCCTGGGATTTGAGTTTCCCGGCTCAGGACAACATGATTTTCACTTGCTTTTGGAAATAAAAATACCAGGTTAAAGTAGCGACGTCCCTTCTAAAGTGAGCAACGTGGAAAGCTTCCAAGTCCAGCTTTGATCGTGGTTGGAACCAGATGATCTTTAAGGTCCCTCCCAACCCAACCCATTCTATGATCGCGAAGGGTTTTTAATGGTAGCAAAAATATTCAGCCTGGGAATGACTGGAGGTGCTCCTAGGAGCATGTAAGGCACCTAAGAGCTTCATTCTGGGTGGTGAGAGCCTGGTCCAGGTTGCCCAGAGAAGCTGTGGCTGCCCCGTTCCTGGAAGGGTTGAAGGCCAGGTTGGAGGTTGACTTTGAGCAACCCGGTCTGGTGGGAGGTGTCCCTGTCCCTAAGTTGGAACTGGATGGTCTTTAAGGTCCCTTCCAACCCAAACCATTCCATGATTATAAGGCTTCTGTGAATGAAGAGCTCAAAGGGGAAATGGTATTTTTTTACGATGATGCTCAGACCCGTGAAGTAGGTCCAGTCTCGTCCTCTCATCTCCATCCTCTTCCCATCCCCTCCCAGTTGATGGGCAAGAACGGTTTCCCAGTCCGGACTGTAAATTGCTGGTTTTAATGGTCTTTCCACGTCGGAGGGTCCCTGAGCACACCAGATCTCCACGTTGCCTTCTAACAGCCCTGCCTTCATAGTCCACTTTCATATGTGATCCTCTGGGTTGGTTTTTTTGTTTTGTTTTGTTTTGTTTTTTTAACAGGGGGAACACGTAACGTGCAAATTAATGTCATTTTTTATAATCCCATATATTTATGTAGATTTCTTTGGCCGACGTCCAGTGAGGAAAATCAGTGGCCTTGAATGACCTTATTTTTAAAAAAAGAAACCCACCAAACCACAACCCCATAACGCGGTCTCTTATTCCGTGGGACTGGTTTGTGCCAGAAATGACTATAATCTTCTAAAATTGTTATTTCTAGGAAATCTCCTGAATTATTTCCATCTGATAATGTAAGCCAGCAGCCAGCCTTTGCTGAACTCTTGTAGAAGGGCCGGGTTTCCCGTCTGAAACTCGGTTCCTCCCGTGGAATAGACGAGTAGAACGTGGCCGAGGGGCAGCTCGGGGACGTCTGGTCCCTGGAGCCACCGTGTCCCTTCTCCTGCAGCAGATGGGGGCGATGGGATCTCTTTGAGCTCCTGTTGGAGGTTTTAGTGGAGAAAACGAAGGGATTTAGGGGAGAAGGAACTCTTGGTTTGCATTCCTCAGCACAGGAATGATGTGGACCTGTTGGAGTGAGGCCAGAGGAGGCCACGGAGATGATCCACGGGTGGAGCCCCTCTGCTGGGAGGACAGGCTGAGAGAGTTGGGGGGTTCAGCCTGGAGAAGAGAAGGCTCCAGGGAGAACATAGAGTCCCTTCCAGTCCCTCCAGGGGCTCCAGGAGAGATGGGGAGGGACTCTTGATGAAGGAGGGGAGCCATAGGATGAGGGGGAAGGATTTGACCCTGACAGGGGAGATGGAGATGAGATGTGGGGAAGAAGTTCTTTGGTGTGAGGGTGGTGAGAGCCTGAACCCCATTAAGAGGACAATGCTACCAGCTTCCAGAGATAGCAGTTGAGGCCAACAAGGTGGTGGCTGATGACCACCATCCCGCTGCTGGTCCAGGGCATCCTCCTGCCCCCATATCTTTTTGAAGTCCATTAGTTGAAGGGTGGACTAGTGGTTGCCTCCACGTCTTGCAGGGCTTGTGGTTGGCTTGTGTGGAGGTGGTGGATCATTTGGGGGTTGCCTGCAGGAGAACTGTTGGAGAGTTTGACCCAGTGGCGAGGAGCTGGCGTTAATCCTTCCCCCTGGTTTTTCTACTGGGCTGGTCAACGGTAGGTGGCAACCTTCATTTTGTGGTGACCAGCTTGGGCTGGGAGCTCTCATTTTCAAGTTCTGAGAAGACACGATTGCCAAGTCAATAGAAGCTGTGTTTTGAATAAATGAAGAACTCCAGTGCAGCTGAAAGAGGAGGAAAACTGTGAAAAAAAATTGCATAGTAAGCATCATAAAGCACCCGAAAGTAGCGGAGCTTAATCTTTCCCAGCCAAATGGAAGGGGATAATGTCATCCTTTCCACGGGAGTGCTGTGAAAATAAACTCATAAACCACCATCTAAATTAAACTCATTAGTGTTTGCAAAATGCTGACGGTACGGAAATCCCAGGAGGGACTTAGTGACTCCGATTCCTGACCAGGACTGGAAAGTACGTGGAACGAGCAGGGAGGGAAAGTGAACTCCTAAATATCGTTTTATTAAAGACATCGGATTCTGTGCGGAGAGTCAGGCCTGGGAAAGGCAACCCGGCGTTTCCCGACAGGTTGCTGGGAGTAGAAGTTGACTGGGACACAATCCACATCCATGGCGAGGGTCTGGAGTCCTTTCCCACAGTGGTCCAGAGCAGAGATGGGGCAGGAGCACGTCCAGTGTGGCCGAAAGCCCATGCAGAACAAATTACTCATGTATTTTTTAATATATATGTATAGGGTTGTAGTTGCCATCAAGTTTTGGGCTGGTTTTTGAAGATCTCTAGGTTGGCCAAAAACGTGGGATGGCTTTCCATCCACCATGGATGAAGCGAGGTGGGAACAACGAAGGTCCATCCCCAGGATAAACACAACGTGCTGCTCGTGGGACCTTCGGGAGGGGAGGAAAAAAAAAAAAACCCAAACCTCATACCTGAGTATTTTTAACTAGAACAAAGTAATATTTTCTTCTACTTGGGTCTTAGAAGCCGTTGGAATTTTTAATTGCAATTTTCTGGAGCACTTCAGCCCCAGGCAGTTCTCGTCAGCGGTAATGAAGGTAATTGAGTCCTACAGGTTTCACCTGCTTCAAAATCCACCGTTGCAGAGGTTTTGCTGCCTTGGCGAAGGGAGTCATTGCTCCTCCAATTAGTCCGTCATCAAACGGATCGCTTTTAATCTAAAAAGTCTCTTTTTTTAATTTATTTTTTTTTTACTCTTTTTATTTTTCCCCTCCTTGCTTGCCTGTTTTTTCCCCTTCCCTTTGCGCGTTGCTGCTCCCCTCCCGCTATCCTGCAACGAGTTTGGGGAAGACTCATGCATATTTATGAGTTTATTTTCAGCGCGGCTCTTCTGCGGCTCCTCTTCCCCGTTATCATTTTCAGCATCTCTCTAGAAAGTCCTCAGAAGTTTCCAGCTCTTCAAAACCCTCATCAGAGCTACCGTGTGCCACGGTCGAGCCTAAATAAATGGACTTTTGGTCTGGTAAAAAAATTAAAGAGTCGAAGCTGGAGAGCAGTGTTAGGTTGATGGTTGGACTTGATGACCTTAAAGTTCTCCTCCAACCAAACTGGTTCTATGATTCTGTGGCACTGGGAGACTAGTTTCTTTCAGGCACGAGCGAATGAAGTCAAATATGGGGACCTGTAACCCCAAGGTTGGCCAGAAGCTGATGAATAAATGAGGTGTTTTCTTCCTTTAGGTCTTCTCCAAAGTCCTCCAAGGACTTTGCTTCAGGAAGGAACCGCTTGTTCCCCTGGATCACTGCAGCGATTGCTGCTGGTTTCACTGGTTTCAAGTGGTCTTTGTTGGCCACCGAAGTAGGATGATGCTCATCTGGGCTGAAAAACTTGGGAGGATCCACCAGGAGCTGGGGGATCACACGGAGAGTGGTGGCACGGCCCAAATATGTATTTCTGACCCTAATTCCCGTGCTAATTCCGGCTTTTTTTCCACTTGATATCAGGAAGATGAAGCACATGGAGCAAGCTCAGCCTTAAATGCTGCTTTCCCTGCAAATAACTGGCTTCATCCCGCCGCCGGAGTGTTTATTCCCTTATTATTTCTTCCCTCGTTAGGACAAGGCTCTTCTTCTCCACCCAATCCCAATCAAACGAGCCATCGGAAATTTGGGAATGGCTTTAGCATAAAAGTTTACCGAATCGGAATCCTGCCGTAAGACGGGATAAACACAGAAATAATTCAGTTTTGGGGAAGTGGTTCAAGAGGGGAGATAATTTGGGTGCCTTGCCTTCCTCTGATTGTAACGAGTCGTAAGATTTTTACAGCTTCGGCGCGGAGCATTTTAATTGGATTTTATTTTTATTATATTATTTATTGTATTAAAAAAAAAAAAAAGAGAGAGACATATTTTAATTGCCTTTTGTGCAGAGATGCACGTTGGCCTTTGATCATCTTCCAAAATGCGTTGGCCCGGTGCCACGTGCAACACAAAATTTCCCCGCCGCGGTCTTGACAGCGGCGTGGACAGATTTATACGATTTTCGACATTTTTCCGTAATTAATTTTTGTTTTCTTTTTGTTTGTTTGTTTGTTTGTTTTTTTTAAATTACGGCGAAGGAGAACGCCTGCAAAATTAAAAATAATAAAAGCAGAGCCGTGGCTGTATCTGCCCGCGTCGTAAAAAATAAAACCCAAGTTGTTGGGTTTAGGAAGCTACAATTTTCTGATTTTCTTGGGAGAAACGAGCTGGAAAAGTAGGAATTGGGTGCATTATTTGGTGGGTTTGCTTTTTCCCGTGTTCCTTCCACCTAAAAGGAAAGAGCCCTGGAAAAAACCCTGGGAAAACAGCCAGTTTTTTCTCGAAATTTACTAAGGGAACGAAAAATAAAAAGCTGATTCTAGGAGAAAGTTTGTAGTCCAAGGTTTGAGGTGGCCTTAGATGTCCCTACACGCCCCAACGTTTCTTCAGCAATGGAATTGGCCAGGGTGAAATAAAACTCAAAGGTGCCAATACCTGAATAGAAAAGGCTTTCAAATTTACCAGTTCCACAGAACCACGGGATGCTATGGGGTTGGAAGGAACCTCTGGAGATCATCTAGACCAACCTCCCTACCAAAGCAGATCCACCCAGAGCAGGTCCCGGGGGAAACCATCCAGGTGGGTTGGAATGTCTCCAGAGAAGGAGACTCCACCACCTCTGTGAGCAGCCTCTGCCAGGGCTCTGCCACCCTCAAAGTGAAGTCCTTTCTCATGTTTAGGTGGAACTTCTTATGGTCAAGTTTGTGCCCATTTCCTCTTGTCCTGTCCCTGGGCACCACTGAAAA
>JAOTQQ010000019.1:1412471-1428200 GCA_026546715.1 Gallinago undulata | reverse complement strand
CCAGGGCAGAGCAGAGGGGCAGGATGACCTCCCTCCACCTGCTGGCCACACTCTTCCTGATGCCCCCCAGGATGCCACTGGCCTTCTCGGCCACCAGGGCCCATTGCTGGCTCCTGGGCATCCTGTTGTCCACCAGGACTCCGGTTCAAACCCAGCAACAGCCTTGGTTGATGCCTTGTGTCACTCCTGCCTTGGCTTTCCCTTGGGTGGAGAAGTGGTTTGGGAGGACAAGGTGGCCCTGGCTCCTCAGTGACACGGGGACATTCCTCCAGCTCTTCTCCTGCTGGGCTGTGAGGTCTACACCAGGCAGGTTCATGGCTCCATCTCCCCTCTCCCTTCGCACCACCATTAATTCCATATTGATTTTGCATTCCAGAGGAGAACAGTAATTACGGAGAGCTTCTACGCGAGGTATGGACTCTTCTGTCCACTCCTAGAAGCCCCATTTTCCATGTTTTATGTCTCTCTGCCAGGTTCTGTGCCCGTGATTAGAAGTTATAGCTTTGTTCTGCCGGTGCAGCCGAAACCACCGAGGGAAAATATTCTCTCGGTCACCCTTGGCTGCTCGTGTAACCGGGATGAATGGAGCGTCTTCCCAGCTCAGGGTTGGGGTCACTGGTGGCCTGACTCAGCTCCCGCTATTCGTTTAAGAGTGATGGTGATGGCCACGCTCTTGGGGTGAAGGAGGCACCTTCTTCCCTTTCTCCCCTTGGTAATAAACTAATCGTCGTGCGGCTCTGTCTATAAACGCCGTAATTTTATTAGTTTTTCAGCAAAGACCAGAAGGGCAGGAATGAAACGACCACAATATGTTCCTGGGACAGTTAAGGAAATAGGAACATTTCTCAAACGATGGGAAGAGACGAGGCAGTGTCGGTAAAAACGTGGCCGTGGTGGTTTATCGTCTTCACGTATGTCGGTTAAGATGTCCTACCTTCACCTGTCTTGACTCAAGCGTTGGGCTTTTGCTGTTTGGGATGTTCAGTCAAAGCAAGGTGAGGCCCATCTTCTCGTTCTTTCCTAGCTCCATCCCTCCTCCGACCCTTCTCTCTGACGTGCTTCCATGGGTGCCCGTGTTGGGTGGAGACCAGGGTCCCTCACCCCCTGCACCCCAGGGGATGCTGCCGGCGCCTCCTTTGAGTGGTAGGATCTTCTGGGGTCATCACACTTGGTTTGGTTCAGCAGAGAGATGACATTTAATGAAAGTTAAGGAAAGTTATGAAATCTTACGAAAGTTATGAGATCAAGGCCTGGATCTTGAGCAGTCAAGAGCTCCAAGGCAGACTTTTTGAGATGATTTGGGGCATTTTGAGGAAAGTGGAATACGTCTGTGCCAGCACCCTCTGGGTGGGATGGAGAGCATCCCAGCACCTCCTGTATCACGGAGCCTCTCCGCGCAACACTGAGCCAGCCTGATCTGCTTGGGGGGGGGGGTGTCTTATTTTTCCCCAAAATTGGGAAAATAAGTTTCCAGTCAATTTATTATTGAGTTTCTATTTATGCAGCCGCCGCTTGCACCGTTCTGGGAGGATGAAGGCACCTCGAGGTCTTTTTGCGCAGCCAGAAGGGTTGGAAGATTTCTCAGTCTAAATGAAAATCAGGACCTGAGGTTCCTTTCTTGTTGGTTTTTTTTTCCATTTAATGACTTTGACAACTTTTTATCTTAATTATATACAACCTAAGGGGTTTGGGTTTTTTTTTTGCTTGTTGGTTTTTTTCATCCCTCGTTGATAACGCGTACGCAGCGGTGGGAATAATTTGTCTTGTAAATTTATGGGGCAGAACCGATGAAAAGGGGAGCCATAAAAGACTGGGTTTCTAAAAATAGCCTTGCCTGACGAGATTGGGGTCTAAGGGATGGTGGGGGGGTTGGAAAAACCAAACCCCAAGACCAAAATTGGCTCCCGTAGCTCTACGGAAGCCAAAAGGAGATGTGCTCCCATCGTTAAAACCCGCAGAACAATCTCTAGAGAATAAAACAATTAGAAACCAGCCTATTTCTGGGCTTCGATGCCGTGATATTTATGGAACCGGTCATGCCAGAATTAGCTTTGCTTCAGAATTTTGAAAGTAGCCTTAACTCCCAGAGTGGCCTTTTAATGCGTAATTAACTCTTTTCGCGAGCTGAATGTTGTCTTTCACGGAGAATTCGGAAAGTGTGTCATGAAAACTTTAATTTATACTCTAGTAAGATTCGCCGGTGCTCTTCAGATTATTTTGGGGCTTCTATTTCTTTTTTTTTTTTTCCTTTTTTAAATAGGAGAGAATGAATTTCTATATATTTTCCCGTTCTTTGGGGCTGAAGTTGTGGTATCCGAGGTATTTGAGAAGCGTTCCTCGGAGGAGGCGCCGCTAAATTAGCTGATAAAACTTGGAAGGGAGAGATTTGCCACCTCCCTTCTCAGTCATCTCTGAGATGTTGATGTTTAGGAGAAACTTAGACACAAAAAGGGTTTTTAAGCCTTGGAACGGGCTGCCCCGGGAAGTGGTTGAGGCACCATCCCTGGAGGTATTTAAAGGTTGGGTTGACTTAGTGCGTAGAGACATGATTTAGTGATGGGTTTTATCAGAGTTAGGTTGATGGTTGGACTTAGATCTTAGAGGTTCCTTCCAACCTGGGCAATTCCATGGTTCTTTGATCCATCTGTTGAATCTAAAAGAGAAAAAAATTCTTCTTGGCTTTGGAGAACTTTGGTTTAGGAGGCATGAAGCAAGGTGCTGCGTTGGGTTCGTTAACCGTGGGGTTTCTTCAAACGGGGAAGGTAAGTGTGGAACGTAAAATCTGACCCTTTTTTCAAAGCTGTAGTACTTTGCAGGAGCCCTAGAATTTACAAAATTCAGCGATCAATTATTGTTTGAATAGTGAAGGCAAATGGTGCTGGGTGTCTCCTGCCTCACCTGGAGGAAGGAGGAGACTCCATCATCATCTCCAGCAACAGCTGGAAACGCTTCGATTCGCCAAGTCCCTTCTGAACCGTGCGTTAAACGTCTGGCTAACTAAATAATCTCCAAATCTCCTCAAATCCTTTCTATTGATTTATTAAACTGTTTCCTATATTTCTGTGAACGCTCTAATATATTTATTTTGGATCTTCGCTGTGGATGCTCGGTCTCCCGCGTTCTTTCTCCGCCGCCTTTTTATTTTCTCCTCGATAAGGATTTCATTTCCAAGCAGCAATCCTCTTCGATTTGGCTTCTTTTGGCTGAGTTATTTATTGAAATCGAGTTCGTGGAGCGTTCACCAAGAGGTTGAGCGTTTCCATGGACCGGGGCAGATGCTCCACGTCCTCCTGTAGATCCTCAGCGGTTCCACGTCAAGCGTTGACGTCTTTGGGCACGTCAGGGGCACGAAAATAAGGAGTGTGGGGATCAGATGAGCACCACTGATGGGTCACAGGAGTATTTTAAAAGAAAAACTCATGCAGTATCTGAAAAAACATTTATCCTACCCAAAGACTACGCCTCGGGAGGCTGTTATTAGGGAGCTGGTGTTAATTGGGTTTAATTTTCAGCAGTGTTTTTCTGGGTGCACGTGCATTAATTATATTAAATGCCTCCTAATTTCACAACCTTTCCTTTATCGGGAAATAAATGCATGCTAATATAATATTTATATATATTTTTATATATATACACACACACACACACTGGTCTGGTGAGAGGTGTCCCAGCTCAAGGCAGGGTGTTGGAACTGGGTGACCTTTAAGGTCCCTTCCGACCCAAATCATTCTGTGATTCTCGACGTGGATTTAGCACTGTTTGGTTCTCCACGCTGTTCTTTGGCTAAAATAGGAGATAAAGCCATTTAACCAGAATTCCCAACTTTCGGCAAAGCTTTATCATTCTGGTCCATACTCTGCATTTAGATGATGCCTTCATCTAAGTGAAGTTGAGGTTTGATCTTGACCTAAACATCGGTCAACACCGAGGAGAGGAAATCCAGCTGTGCAATTTGCCTTTTCACACAATGCTATGGGGTTGGAAGGGATCTCTGGAGATCATCTAGTCCAACCCCTCTGCCAAAGCAGGTCCTCCTAGATTAGGTTGCACAGGAACGTGTCCAGGTGGGTTTTGAACGTCTCCAGAGAAGGAGACTCCAATTTGGACCTCTTTGTGCTTGAGGATGGTTTTGCTCATTGATGAGGCTGAAATCTGGGTTTGGAAAGTCCTCTGTTAAGCCCAGCTGCTCTTGTGGCACCTCTTTTGGTTCCTCTCTGTGGTGTGAATGGCTTCTCCTACGTGGCAAGACTGAGCTGTGCTCTTGAATGAGATTTGCAGGATTTTTTTGGACAACATTGGATTTTGACTGTTTATCCCCGCTCTGTAGCTTGCGTTCCCATCTGATAAAAACAGGACCAAAATACTCATTTCTGACACAGTAATGATAGCCTGGAATTTCTACGAGTTGACATCTGGTGTAATTTACTCAAGCTGGGAAAATAAAAAAATCTCTGAAATGATTTTTCCACGAGCAGCGCGCGACAAAAGGTTTCTAATTTTGTAATGGTTGCTTTCTCCTTCCTGTAAAGTTAAGACAAATTAGCGACGCGACACGGTGTCACAAAGGGAAAATTTCCCTCTTTATCTGCGGCTCACAAATAAATTGAGAAGAAGAGAAGGTAGAATGAGGTGAAGAGAAGGTAGAATGAGGTGAAGAGAAGGTAGGATGAGGTGAAGAGAAGAAGAGAAACGGCCTGATCGCTCAAAAGACACCGTTAACATCAAACGAGATCTTGATTTATGGGGCTGGGAGGTGCTTGATCCTTTACTCCGGTCAAACTCCAGGGAAGGATGCTCCAGTCCCACCACCGCGGTGGCTGGGACTAAGCCCCGAGCTCTTAAATGCCGTTAGAAAAGATGTAGGGTGGCTTCTCCTCCTCTGAAGGGAGGATGTTACAGCAGTCAGATGGAATAATACTTAATTCCTTTGAAATCGGTCGCTTAATTTACTTCGTGACCAAGGATGGTGTGCAGAGCGCTCTAAAATTACCCGTGGAATTCTGAAAACTTGGAATTTTGGGGGGAATTTGTCAGTTCTTCTCCCTCGGGGGCCTAAATCTTGTGCCCGTGGTAATGAGAGCGGGCAGGACTCAAACGGATCGCTCGTTTTGGGAAACATCACCTAACCATCCATGGTGGGACACCAAGTCAACCAGGTCCTCACAAAACACAGGGGAGATGCCAGTCATTCAGGTTGACCACGATGGTCATGACCATGATGGTCGTGAGATGTTGACCGTGGTGGGTTCTCGCTGAACAAGCGTTAAATAAATCCTTGAGGGTTGGGCAGATGACACCCAAAGGTCCCTTCCAGCCTGTAGGGTCCCTTCCAACCTACACCGTTCTGTACTTCAGTGACGTTTCTGTTGTTTCGCGGTTTCATTTTGGTACTGACTTCTCCTCCAACGTGTCTGAGATGCGATCCAGGTTAACGGAGTGCCTGACGCTGATCTTTCACCCAAATTTAGGCACTTAATTTAGTCAAATGAAGCCTCCTAAGTCCTGATAGCGATAAGGCACAGGGAGCTCCTGAAGGGTGGTTCACGTCAACGATAATGTCCTTCTCTGGCCAAATACAAGGATGCTTCGGTTCCGTAGATAATCCCACTTGGGGGCAAATCCCATTGAAATTTGCAAATTCAGGCTGATTTTTGGAGAAGTATTCCGACAGCAGCTCTGATGCTGGTGGAAAACGTGTAGCCTCAGGTGCCGAAAGCAAAGGTGCTTGTTGGAAGAACTAGGAAAAAAAAAGACATTTTTATGTCTGAGTCGATGTTTTCTGGAGCCCCCCCCCTCGCTTCTTAACGTTATCGAACGTCCGTAGGGAACGAAAAGTCTTTAATTAACCAGCTGCCATCGGGTGCAAAATTTAAAACCCTATCCTGAGTGACCCTTGTCCCTTAATCCTAAAAAATCAATATAATGCTGTTGTCAGTGACTTCCAGTCGTTTCCCAGATGGATTTGGCATCTGGGCCCCCTGATAATTCCAGGGACCTCCGGCGCTTCGAATTTGGAAGAAAAACGTAATTAAACGTAAAAAACGTCGAGATGAACCCAGAAATTTCTACTGAAGACTGTGTGGTTTAGATGATTGTTTTATTTTTTTATTATATTATTTATGGACGTGGTCGCAGCTGGCGGATGATCATAAATCAGTTGGCGATGAGTTGGCAAGTCAACTTGGGGGTCTTCACGCTCTGGTTTTCTTTTCAATTAATCCGAGACCCGGCCACTTGTTTGATAACTTGAACTTAAGAACGGGGCCAAGAACCTTCCCTTCTCCTTTCGTTTGGACTTCTCCCGGGGGGGTCTTAATTGGAGACAAGGTCAGCGCCCGTTCGTATTTCAGGTCTTCTCGTCGTCGTAAACTTTGCCGCTGTGAGATCATTAAAACAGACTTTCTACCAAAAAGAAAAAAAATCCCCATGTTTTATTAGCGTTCAGCCCCGAACTTAGTGACGGGAGGTAGATTCATGAAGACCAAAAGGCAAAGCAAGAAGCTTCTCTGAATAAATGGATGTGCCAAAGCTTAGAAGTTCTTCCAAGGACCAGTTTTCAGCTGGGCACGGAAAACGGCGTAAGATTGGGGGATGTTTGTCAAGGAAATTTTAAGAAACGAACTTTTGCTGGCAGAACTTAGGGAAGAATTTCACAGGGTGTGCTTTTTTTTTCCAGAAAGAAAAGAAATGGCAGTAACTCGGCGTGACACGGACACAAAGTGATGTCCCACCTTGCTCTTGATACCGGCATTTTTTGAGGGGATGGAAGGGTTTTTTTCCTTCCCCTGGATGCTTCTCTGGGATGCTCTGTGGTCCTGAGAAGTGGGATGGGACGTGTCCTACCCTCACTTGAAAATTTACAGAGGCAGAATTTTTTAATCTTGAAAATCCACAGCCTGGTTAATTGTCCCAGCATCTTCTCGTGTCTCGTGTGTGTCGGGAACGCAGCATCGTCGTTTGCTCCCTGTAAAGTGGGGTCGGTCCACCCAAAAAAGCTCTTTGGTCCCAGTAATGGGGAAAGGAGTAGCGGTTCTGGCACTGGTGGGCAGGTGCTCTCTCTCTAGAAAGGAACACCTCCAGATGTTTCTACCAAAAGAGGATATTGTTTCTGATTTGCCAGAGGGCCAGGACGTGGAGACCGATGGAGACTACTAGCCAAGGTCAACGGGGAGCCAGGTTGATGGGGCCGTTGAGGAGTTGCAGCACATGGGGACACAGCTGGAGCTTGGCAGACCCTGCTCAGGGAGCCAGGACACTGGTGTTTTTCTGAGAGTCATGAAATCCCAGAATCCCAGGTTGGAAGGGAGCTCAAGGATCATCTGCTCCAACCTTTTTTGGCACAAGCCTGGTCTAGACAAGATGGCCCAGCTAAAAATGTCTAATGATGGGGAATCCACCACTTCCTTGGGAAGATTATTCCAATGGTTGGTTGTTCTCACTGTGAATAATTTTCCAATTGGAATCTTCCATGGAATAACGCGTACCCAAGAGAGGAACTCCCCAAATTTCACATCCCTCTGTCCAGATGGTGTAGGTTTGCTTGGACATCCAGGCATGGGCCAGTAGCTCCAAACTACCAGGTGTCAGTAGCTCTCAGAGGTGACATGAGGCTGTACCGTAGATGACCTTGTTGCGTTCAGACCACTCTGGAAGTCTTAACGCAACCTTAGTTTGGCATAAACCAGTTTGGACCTTGGTTGTAAAATGTGCAATCCAGAACATTCCTCTTTGGACATAAATATTGCCAACTCCAGCAACATCTGGCAGGTTTTCCTGTCCTTCCACAGATGTTTCAATACCGCCTTGAGGATCGTTCGCCATCATCTCTTCCATCTTTGAGCAGTTCAACAAAAGCTTGATAACCATTTGTAGATTCTACCCCTTTTTTAGCCATTTGCTGAGGATTCTGTCCAAATCCTTTCCCAGCCCTTTCTCAATGACCACAGTTGGGCTCCGGGAGCCGTTCCAGCACACGATGGACACTGAATAGCACCAGATGGTTCCTTTCTCTTCAGAAACTCCATAAATAACCTCTGTACCCAAAATAAGGTCTTTTCTGCTGCCGAATTAGGCTTTTTAAATCTGAGTCTTTCTGCTGGGGAGCTACCTTTGTGCTTTCTACGCAAGGCCCAAAGAGGTCCTCTCCACGTTCATCAGGAGAAGCAGGTAGGCTTTGTGCTCCTGTGTTATCCCCATAACTTTCACGCCTCACAAACCTCTGTTGCAGTTAGTATTTTGGTAGTATTGTTATGAAAATGTATAATTTGCAAAAAAAAAAACCCAACCCATTGTCTTATAAAACTCATACAGAGAATTAGCACCAAAGCTAAGACAGGTTCCAGCACTCGGGTCATGGACACAGGAGCTCCACCGGTCTCCACCGCGTACGTTATATTGGGAATAACCTCTTTTACTGCTGCAGGAGCATAAATATTTAATGAAGAGGTTTGAGGATGCGTTATTTCCTTGGGTTTTTTTGGATTTCTGTCTTTTGTTGTTTGGGTGGTGATGGTGTCGGGTCGTTTGCGCCGACGGGCAACTAAGACCTTCCTCCAAAAAAAAAAAAAAAGGGAGTTGGCTGCCTTTGAGGGATCTTTCAAATGGAATATTGTTGGGGTTTGGGGTTTTTTTTTGAAATATTCTTGAGATTTTGATTTTAATCTGAACCTTAACAGCCTAATTATTTTCAAATTATTGTGCCCTTTGCTTTCTAAACTCCTAATCACGAGGCTCTCAGGCAGGTATCGTCGAAGTAATCAGCATCAGTATAATCAGTAATTAACGTGGTAGCCAACTACAGGTGCTGCTAAGTGCTAATCAATTAAGTGCTTTTATAATTGAAAACTTGATTGGAGTATCGATGGTTGCTTTGATCCTTGGACCTACAAAGAACATCCTCAGAGGAAGGAGCGAGCGTTCCTTGTGAGTAATTGCGCCGTTGACACAAGAATGAGTCAAAACGAAGCGAAATCTATCGCTGAGGGCTATGGAAATATATCGTAGATGGGGTTTTCTATTATGGGATGTTTTTTCTTAATGCAAACTTTGTAGCCCGACTCCGAATGAGAAGCCGGAGCTTTGAAGGAGTTTGTGAATCTGATGCTCTTTAAAAAGGAAGAGCATTTCAAGTTAACGTCGTCTCGTAGTTCCTTCAGAAGGTTTTGTTTTCAATTAGAATTCTTAATAAATAAGTAGTTTTATGAAACAGTCATGGTTGGGGACGTTAAAATTGCTCGTAGGAACAGGCGGTGGGAGAAGAGGAAACGGCCCCAAGTTGCCCCAGGGGAGGTTTAGGATGGAGATTGGGAAAAATGTCTTCACCAAAAGGGTTGTGAAGCCTTGGAAGAGGCTGCCCAGGGCAGTGGTGGAGTCACCATCCCTGGAGGGATTTAAAAGATGGGTAGATGTGGTGCTGAGGGACATGGGTTAATGGTGGGGTTTTCAGTGTTAGGTTGATGGTTGGACTCAGTGGTCTGGAAGGTCTCACAGGTGTTGGGATCAAAGTCACATTTCTGAAAAGTGATTCAGTAAGGGTCATAAAAGAGCAGAATTGGCTGGAAAAAATGGATCCAAACCTCATCCCTTCTGCTTCTCATCCTGCCAATCAGCACGTGATAATCCCTGTTGTCTTTACCTCCAGTGCTTTAAGATGTTTCTAGCAGGACAAGGTCAGGTTGGACGGGGCTTTGAGCAACCTGGTCTGGTGGGAGGTGTCCCTGCCCAGGGCAGAAGGGTTGGAACCGGATGACCTTTAAGGTCCCTTCCAACCCAAACCATTCTGATTTTAAATAATGAGGAAAATGGGAGAATGAAAATATGCAATAATAATACGATAACTTTCCCACGTTGCGTTCCAAGCAGGACCAACAGGTTCCTAAGATCCTCTTGAGGTTCTCACCCTTTTATGGTCTCCGTAGGAATCCTGGTATAAGAGAAAAGATTTTCTTTTTGTTGGCTGCTCTCTCTTGAGCAGAAGAAAGGACAAGAAGCCCGTCAGAACCGTAGCCATTGATTTTCCCGGAGCAAAGAGTCACGTGTTAAATACTATCGATAAAAAGCATCGTTGCGGTGTCCATGGAGACCATGTTGAGGTGAAAGTGAACTGTTACCGTTACGGTGACAGCTTTCGGTGGATCTGTAAGGAACCTGAGTGTTCCTCTAATCATAAGGAAGATCTTACTTATTCTGCCTCGGGCGTTAGATCAAACCCATTGCTTCGGTGAGACCTGCTGCGCGGGAGGACGTAGTCACTGTTGACTTCAAAGCAGAGGAAAGGATATTTGAGGTCTTACAGGAACTGCTCAGCACTTGCAGGTGTCACAGTTCCAAGTGCTTGGATATTACTGGTGGAACTCTTGGGTTTTCTTTTTTTTTTAACCAAATTAGTATCAAGGTCAGGCTAGAAATAGGGTGGCTGCAATGGTTCCTTGTAGAACTGGAGAACCCTTCCTCTGAAGGAGCATAATCAACACTATGGCTAGCTCTCCCAGAGGACAAGAAGTTGTGTTGGGGGCCTCCACACCCAGCTCAACCATGTTTTTTGTTTGAAATGACATGTTGTCCCCTGTGGTTTGGAAGGTGATGGTGAACCACTCAAAGGTCTGGGTCATCAGAAGGTCTTCCAAATGATGGGATTCCTTTCAAAATCCACTTGTGGTTTCTATCAGCTGATTCAGTTCTGAACTTCCGCACCTTTGGGCAGAAGTTGGTGTTACTGCATTTTCTGAGCTGAGACCAGTGTGACTTGTCCCTTCTGGTGGGATCTTTCAAGCCACAAATGATTCCTGGTTACCTACCTGGGTGGTTACCTACCTGCATGAGCTGTGCAGCGGGTCCCTGAAAACGTTCTTGTCCTTCCACTTCCATATTGGGTTTTTTTTCCATATATTGATTTTTTTTTCCTGGACGAGGGCAGCTGGGATTTCAGAAGAGCTTTTCTTGTTGCTCTTGGAAGGGGCAGGGGAAAGACGGAGTTGTTTTTCCTTCTACTTCTCTGAGAAAATAGCCAGATGCTCCGCTTTCTTCTCCACCTGGGAAATGGAACAGTCCAAGTGTCTTCTCCTTGTAGCTGGGCTGGAATATACACAGATGCTGAGATCCTCATGGTGTTGTGCAGACGCTGGAAGAGCTGGGATTGCACCAGTATCAAACAATGAGTTACCTGTGGACGCCCTCAGAGCTATCACAGAATGGTATGGGGTTGGAAGAGACCTCTGGAGAACATCTAGTCCAACCCGCTGTCAAAGCAGGGCCACCCAGAGCAGGTCCCACAGGAGACCATCCAGGATGGGGGTTGGAATGTCTCCAGAGAAGGAGACTCCACCACCTCTCTGGGCAGCCTCTGCCAGGGCTCTGCCACCCTCAGAGAAGTTCCTCCTTGGGTTTATTTTTTTTTTTTCTATAGTTAATTTGATGCTATAACATATTTACGCGGGGACTAAGCAACTTACTAAGCAAAGTAAGGATCAACACAGCTTTTTGGAGGAAAGTGTGGTTTGACATGTCTAATAAAGTCTTTTGAAGGAACCGTTGAGTGCGTGGGCGAGGAGATCCAGTTGATGTTGGTGGCTCGGGTGTCCTAAAGCCTTTTGATAAGATCCTTCCCAAAAAGCTCCTGAGGAAATGCTTCCATGTAAGGGAAAAGATCCCTTTGTCCTAAGAAACCGATGGAGAACAAAGGAGGGAGAGAGATGTTGGTGCTCATCTCAGCTGAGGAGCACCGACGGTGGGGTCACCCCGGTGACGCCTGGTGGGGTCCAGCCTGGCCAGTTTGAGGTTCTCCATGAACATCCGTGGAATTAAACCAGGCCAAAAGAGTTAGAGCTGCTTAGGTTGGTATTTGTATCCAAAAGAGACAACACCTTGGGTTGAAAACCGAGATGAGTTGCATCGACTCAACCCCAGAGCTGATGTTTTTAGTACCCCAAGGTATTCTCCTGGCCTGTTGACATGAAAAATTCCAGAAAAAGGGAGAAAATTCACTATATAAATCTATATAGCCAGCCACTGCCACGGAAGGTATAGTTTTCTTTATGCCCATTTGAGTCTTTTTAGGTTGGATTTGGGTTTTCTCCTCCAAATTGAATACATGGTATTAGAAAAACGTAGCCTTTTTCTTTTTCCTTTTTTTTTTTTTCTTCCCCATTCATTTTAAATGCTTTATTTCTGTCGTTTCTTTCCAAAAGTAAAAAAAAAATAAAAAAATCAACAATAACGCCTCTTTTTTATTTTTATTTATTTATTTATTTTCTTTTACAGAGCATCAAAGTTAGCTGGTTGCCTCCACCGCCGGGTACTCAAAATGGATTTATTACGGGCTATAAAATCCGACACAGGAAAACTACCCGCAGGGGCGAGATGGAAACCCTGGAGCCAAACAACCTCTGGTACTTGTTCACAGGTCAGTGTTCTCCTGGTACAAGCCTTGCAAGGGGGGTTTTTTTGGGGGGGGGGGATTTTTTTGGATGAATTAAATGCTTTGGGAATAAAATACGCTTTCGCTTCAAGGGAACATTGATTTCTTCGCCGGCAGGTAGCATTTATTGCGTCGTGCGAAGACTGTCTTGACTCTTTTTAAATGAGCTTTTTTTTTTTATTTTTCATCATATTTGTCTCCCGGATTTTATCACGAACAAATTTGCACTTGAATTTCTTGTTTCCCATACCTGGAGCCTCGGGTGGGTTTTTAGAGCGCTCCGTCAACGTCTCCAAAATATCGATGTCCCGAGTTTTTCCATAGAAAAATCACTCTTCCCAGAATAAGTTAAGAGGGAAAGCATCCAGAGGAGTATCGTGAGGTTAAGGGTGGATGCTGGTAGGTGGAAAAAGATGTCACCTGGGTGACATTATGCTCAGGACAGAACCCAGAGAGCAGGAGAGCATCAAGGAAGAAAATGAAACTTTGTCGAAGCGAATGTCTGAATATCAATCGAATCAGGATTTCACCTCGGGTGACCTGCAGCGAGGTCCCTTCCACGTGAGAAGAAGCGTAACCCGTGCGAGCTGGAAGTAATTTGGAAAACTCTAGGTCTCAGAATAAACATCACCGTTTACTGTTTTGGAAAGAAAAGCGGTGTTTTATCGCAAAATTAAATGTAGAGTGGCACATTTTTAGGAGGAAGAGCTTAAATATTGAAATCTCAACTTGGGCATCTAACCCAAGCTCTCGACCGAAGTCCCCATGGGACCTCTCGTGAAGGCTACGTAACGGAGAGCTGCAAAGTTGTAGTTTCTTGGTGGAGAGGGCACATTAAGCCTCTTTTAAGATGGGAAGGGTTTCTTTTTTTGGCAGATAAAGTAGAAACCAAGATGAAAACTGCTCCCGTGTTGGAGTTGCTCTTCTCTGATGGCTTAGAGAAGAGAACGTTGTACGTAAATCTTCTTTCCTTGGGATTTTTAGTGGCTTATTTTTCTTTTCGACCAGGGCTCGAGAAAGGAAGCCAGTACAGTTTCCAGGTGGCTGCCATGACGGTGAATGGGACGGGTCCCCCCTCGGACTGGTACACGGCGGAAACGCCCGAGAACGATCTGGACGGTAAATTAATCTCTTTTAAAAGCCCTTATTTCCAAAAGCCACCTAGCTGAGGGGTGTCACCGCCAATTGTCACCCAGGCCAAGGTTAGGGTGAGATCCTCGGGGTCCAAAAATCCACCAACAGATGTTTCGTTGTGGTTTTTTTTTTTTTCACATTCCTGGGTCCCTCCACGTTGAGTTTCTCTGTCATCACCAGGAGCCAAAACTCATTGTATTTGTTAAAATAACTCGCTGGCAGAATTTAGCTCCTGAGCATCGTGGCCATCCAGAAAGACCTGGAGAGGTGGGCCCATGCAAATCAAGTTCAACCAAGCCAAGTGGAGGGTCCTGCACCTGGGACGTGGCAATCCCAGGCACAAATACAGGTTGGGTGGAGGAATGGCTGGAGAGCAGCCCTGAGGAGAACACCTTGAGGGTGTTGGTGGATGAGAAGCTCAACGTGAGCCGGCAGTGCGTGCTGGCCCATAAAACTAGCTGCATCCTGGGCTGCATCAAGAGAAGCGTGGCCAGCAGGTCATGGGAGGTGATTCCACCCTTCTATTCTGCTCTGGTGAGATCCCACCTGGAGCACTTTGTCCAGCTTTGGAGTCCTCAACACAGGAAGGACATGGACCTGTTGGAACGGGTACAGGGGAGGGCCACGAAGATGATCAGAGGGATGGAGCACCTCTCGTGGGAAGATGAGGTGTTCAGCCTGGAGAAGAGAAGGCTCTGGGGAGACCTTAGAGCCCCTTCCAGTCCCTAAAGGGGCTCCAGGAGAGCTGGGGAGGGACTCTTGGTCAGGGAGTGTAGTGACAGGACAAGGGGAAATGGTTTTAAATTGGAAGAGGGGAGGTTGAGATGAGATGTGGGGAAGAACTTCTTTGCTGTGAGGGTGGTGAGAGCCTGGCCCAGGTTGTCCAGAGAAGCTGTGGCTGCCCCATCCCTGGAAGTGTTGAAGGCCACGTTGGACGGTGCTTTGAGCAACCTGGTCTGGTGGGAGGTGTCCTTGACCAGGGCAGAGGGTTGGAACTGGATGGTCTTGAAGGTCCCTTCCAACCCAAACCATTCTACGATTTGAAATAACGCGCCGGGGCGAATCTCTGACTCCATAAATGATAAACGACCACGTCAGCAGTCAAAGGAACAATGAGAGCGATGCCAACGTTCCTGACAACTCCCCGAGCCAATATTCGAAGAGGTCAAATCCTTTTTTTTTCCAATTGCTTTTATTTGCAAACATCAAAAATTCTGGTGGGCAACGAAGCCGAATAATTAGCGTGAGATGCCGGGACGCGGAGACCTGAAAAGCGTGGGCTGTATGAAGGGGTGGAGAAAACGCCTGGAATATTTGAAGTAGCAAAGGAATAAAAGGAGAGCAATGAAAAAGTCTACCTTGACATCCGTCTGCGTCGGGGTCAGTTCTCCTCGTGGAGATAATTCTCCTCTCGGACCACGAGAAAAATGCTCCGATAAACCCTAGGAGGGAGGGGAGGGGGTAAAAAAAATAGCTATTTTTGAAATCTAAATTGATTTATTTTAGTTTTTCGAGTGGTGGTTGGCCAGGGGAGGGTCGGAGCTCAAGCTGGTGATGGCGGTCCCCTCTCCGTTGTTGTGGTTGATGTTCTGTCTCTTCTTTTCCCCGGAAGCCTGGTTGGCATCGGCAACGCGGAAGACAAACGGAATCCCGGTTCGGCTCCCGACGGATATCCCTTTTAATTAGCGTCTTTTGTTCATGAGATTCGAAATCCAAACATAGCTGCTTCTTCAAGGTCCTCTGGAAAGCTCACGTGCCTCGGCTCCTGGCCGGGAAGGCTTTAAATATTTATTCTAAACCTAAAAAATAAGGATGCAAGAGATTCCCTCATCACCCTTTGCAGAGATCCAAATGGGAATTTTACCCCGACTTTGTCAAATGTCCAACTGGGAATGGGAAAACTGCTCAAGTGACCCAAAGGTGAAGTGGTTTTG
Organism: Gallinago undulata; assembly: GCA_026546715.1. Classification (NCBI taxonomy): domain Eukaryota; kingdom Metazoa; phylum Chordata; class Aves; order Charadriiformes; family Scolopacidae; genus Gallinago; species Gallinago undulata. The sequence continues at coordinate 1,412,717 of JAOTQQ010000019.1, read as the reverse complement.
GAGCTTGACAGTGGAACTGGGGACCTTTGACTAGGACCTAGTGCCGTCTTCCCAGATGGAAGACTTGGGTGCTCAAGCCGTCGTGTAGAAACGCAGCGGAGGACCCGGAGACACGTGTGAGCGGACGTGGCATCCCAGGAGGAGATGGGACTATGTGACTACTCGACGTCTATAAATCCTTCAAGGGTGGGTGTCAGGAGGATGGGGCCAGGCTTTTTTCAGTGGTGCCCAGGGACAGGACAAGAG
>JAOTQQ010000019.1:1391205-1411855 GCA_026546715.1 Gallinago undulata | reverse complement strand
AGTCTCCTTCTCTGGAGACATTCCAACCCCACCTGGAGACGTTCCTGTGGGACCTGCTCTGGGTGGCCCTGCTTTGGTAGGAGGTTGGAGTAGATGATCTCCAGAGGTCCCTTCATCATTCTGTGACACCAGGCAGTGACACAGAGCTTCAGCTTCCATTTCCCAGGATCCCAAGGTGCATAAGGGAAGAGAATGAGAGAAGTGGCTCCAAGAAACCTGGTTTTCTGGACAGATCTCCTGAGGACTTCTCCTCCTGCGTGACAGATGCTGGTGTGTGAGGCTGGCTGCCACCCACCGCTCATTTTTCTGAGCACTTGACTGCAAGTATCCAAAGATGTCTCTGCATGAGAGCAAGCAATAAACTTTTGGGGCAGTTCAGAGAGAAACCATAAATTTGGCTGTTTTGGGACGAAGGATGAGCTTGTCTCGTGGGACGTAGGATGAAGAACTCTCGTGGGATGTAGGATGAAGAACTCTCTTGGGACGTAGGATGAAGAACTCTCTTGAGTCATAGGATGAGCTCGTCTCTTGGGACGAAGGATGAAGAACTCTCTTGGGACGTAGGATGAAGAACTCTCTTGGCACTTCACATAGGAGAATGGTTGCTCTTCTGCCATCAACGTTCAAGCCCAAGAGAAAGAAAAGTCAACTTTCTGATCTAAAATTTCAAGGAAATGCCTGACCTAGAAATCAGAAATGAGATACATGTTTCAATAAGTGTTTTCACTCCTGGATATCGGAGTAAAACTGGGAGACTGAAGATCAGCAGAGGTGGATGGTCCAGTTTCCTGAAAAACTGCTCGATTTAGATGTTTGGCTGTACGTTACATTTGGGAGAACTCCTCCTCTTTGTAAAAAGAACCCAAAAATACTTTGTTTGAGGGGGCGGGGGGGAAATAGTTGATTCTGACATTTAACTTTGCGCTTTGGGATGTGAACTGCGCGACGCAAATTCTCAAATGGAGAGCTGTTCCAGAAAAAGAAAAAGGCTTTTTTTTTTTTTTTTTTTTTCCCCAGAAAGAGTAAAGCTGATGAAAAAGGGTTTGTTTTTGAAACATCGCTGTTGAGGAATAACCGCCGGAGGAAATTTTTTTCTCCTTGAAAGCAAAGTTTGGGAGTTGGAGGGATGGGGTTAATGGCAACGTAACCCAACTTGGTGGTGCGATGGGTTTCTTCTTTTTTGTGAGTAGCCACTTTTGGGGTGAATTTTCTTCAAGCTCCAGGCAAGTTGTGGGCTTCACAAATTTTGAAGGAGTAGAACACCGATGGCTTGGCAAGTTGCTGGGTGTTTTCAGGCTGGCAACATCCCGATGGATGGGTTTTCCGAGGGCTCTTAACGCGTTCAGAAGAATTCACCCAAAACGGCGAGGGCGTACGTAGGGCACTGCTTATTGAAAAGTCTTAATTCTTCCTTTTATTGCCTTTTTTTTTTTTTTTCCAAGGTTTACAGTGGGAATGCTTCACAATTGCAAAGTGTCTTTTGTGGGAGTTTACCTCATTTTTTTATTATTAACTATGGGGTGGGTTTTTTTTTCCCTTACCCTGTCCTTGTTGCCTCCTATATAATCTTTTATCTATTATATTGCAAGCCTTTTTATTGGGGAAAAAATAGTGACTTGTCTCTTTCTGCTCTCAAAAAGACAAGCTACTGTGCAGCTCCTCTGAAGAGACTTGTGATATGATGGTTACGGCGTAAACTCAAACAAAAGGCCTTTAACTCATCTAACCTTTCGGGTAAAATTAGACTCGTAGAAGGTAAATAGACACGGAGTGATTAATTACTACCCAAAGGAATGGATTTTTACCTGGAAATGAAATAGCTCGTTCTATTATTTCATTTTTCTCAACGTTGATGTGTCATTTAAAGCAGCTTCAGAGAAAGGGATGCATGTCCAAGAGTTAAAATTCCCTTCTTGGTTTCATGAATATGCTGGTGTATCCCTAACAAAGTAAAACCATTATTTTTTTTGAAATAATCTCCGAGCGGGAGGACGACTCGTACAATCAGCTGCCAGGATCCCTCTGAACTTGTAAATAGACCAGGGAGGAGAAAAGTCATCCTACTGGGAATTCTTTTGGAGGTCATGGTTCATTTTCCTGCGTCATTTTAGCATTTGAAATCTTTTGTTGTAGCTTCATGCTAAAGGTAGAGGGCAGGAGGAGATACTTCGTTCAAAACAGGGTGAGGAACCTCATTGCTCTTGGAAGGGAAGGAGGTAGCTCAGAAATAAAGCTGCATTTAAGCTCTGCATGTAACCTGGTTGGGTTTTTTTGTTCCAAGACTTCAGTTTAAGCTCAAACCATACAAAGAGTAACGTCGAATGAGTAGAATATTAATTTACCCTTTTATTTTTTCACCCCCCTCCTCTTGAATCCCAGAATCTCAGGTTCCTGACCAGCCCAGCTCTCTTCACGTCAGACCATTGACGACGAGCATCGTCATGAGTTGGACTCCGCCGCTCAACCCCAACATCGTCGTCCGGGGGTACATCATCGGCTACGGCGTGGGCAGCCCCTACGCGGAGACGGTGCGGGTGGACAGCAAACAGCGCTATTACTCCATTGAAAATTTGGGTAAGGAGCCATTTTGATGCCTTCCATCCCTTTCTCACGGTCTTCCTGCGTTCCATTTCACGTTTGGTCTTACCTTCAAAACTCCGGAGGCTTTGAAATACGCCAAATTTCTTCTCTCAAATGCTCATTTTAATCAGTAGGTCTTATTAAAAACCTATTTTATGTCTGTCAAAATGGGGCTGAGAGAAGCTGTGATTTCATTATCCGTGGAGCAGCCTCTGTGGTATTTCATCCGGATTCGCAACGAGGCACCCAGGAACCTGGATCCTTCCAGTGGCGTCGGAGCATTCTCCTTGCATTGGGAAAAAGAGGTTCGAAGTTTATAGGAAGTCAAACAGTTGAATGGTTTCCTTGTTATTTCTTCCTTAGCGCTTTGATTCCGGGTAAAAACGGTAAGTTTTCTGTTTCGTGATCTGGGAATATCAAATATTACGGGAAAACTCATTAATTTGGTGCCCAGGTAGACTAGTTGTCTTGATTTTAAAGGACCAAAACTCTGATCTCCGGGGACCGGATATCCTGTATCCTGATTTTCTTTGGAATTGGCATTTTACAGCCCCATGAAACTGCATCATCCAACCTTTTTCCTCTTTCCTTGGGGAAACCTGAAGAGCAGAATAAACTCATTTTACTCTGACTTCATCAAACAGCTTCGGTGTTTCCCGATGGAGGTATTCGCCAAGAGCCGCGCGTAAAGACTCCCCAAAATTCCGTGGGTTTTACGGGAACAGGCTAATTTGAGAATGTTTTGTGCAAGTGTGAAGATAGGATGGGAAATGGAAAGACGTCCGAGATTGGGCTACGGCAGAAATTTGGTGGAATATTAAAAAAAAAAAGGTATCGCTAATGACCGTGTGGGTCTAATATTTAGTTAGAAATAATTCAATCGCTCTAATTGGGGTTGGATTCTTTATTTTTGGCTGAACGTCCTCCGAGAGACTGAGGTTTCAGGACAGTTATCAACTATTCAAATGGAAAGGATCTTTTCGTTGTCCATTTTTGGGTCTGATTGTGAATATTTCAAGGGTGAGCAGCGTCACTTAATTGACGTTGTCCAGAGAAGCCACGTGCGTCTTGGTCTGTAACTGGGTAAGGAAAGAAGGACTTTGGTCACAAATTCTGACACGTGCACGTTGGCGTGTACAACTTTGAAAATCGATTTCCCTGAAATTCCTGCTTTCATGATAGACTCATCGAGTGGTTTGGGTTGGAAAGAACCTAAAAGATCATCCAGTGCCACCCCCTGCCCTGGAGAGGGACACCTCCCACTAGACCAGGTTGCTCCAAGCCTCATCCAACCTGGCCTTGAACCCCTCCAGGGATGGGGCAGCCACAGCTTCTCTGGGCAACCTTGGTCAGGGTCTCACCACCCTCACACCAAAGAAGTTCTTCCCCACATCTCGTCTCAGTCTTCCCTTTTTCGGTGATCCCCCTTTCTCTGATGGTTCCTGCTGAAGGTGTGAAACAAAACGTATCCCACGCTTTAAGCTCAGGACCGTTCATCTTCTCTGTGGCCAGGCTGTAGAGAAAGATGGTGTCTTCACTTGTGATGGTGGTGTGTCAGTGTTGGGTGGTGAAACCTTTATGATAGGCCAGATAAAGTCTCAGACCTTAAATCTACACTGTTTATTTATTTTAAACAACTCACCTGAGCTTGAACCATATCAGCCCGTGTTCCTCCTTCTGGTCCATCAAGCAGGTAAAGCCAACAGCAAAGATAGTTCAGCCCATCCAAGAGCTCCATCATCTGATTTTTCTTCTCCCTGTTGCCCACGATGGATGTCCATAGCCGTCTTAACCACGGTGTGGATTCATCGTTCTAGAGGTGATTATGAAATTCCAAACATCTTCCCACCTTCAACGTCCTGCCAGTGATGGACCAGAAGTTATTTCTGTGTAGTGCTTACTGGTTTTGGATGGAAGTCAGATACCAAAGCCTCTTTAGAAATCCTATTAGATGCTTCCTCACCCCTTCGTAATCCTGAATACTTTTTAAACTCAATTGGGAAGCCATGGACAATCTCTTTGAGTAGATCCTTCATAGGGGAAGGGTGGAGACCTACATGCTCACAGGACACCCTGCTTTTTGAATTCCTTTCCTCTCCATACCATCGTGTGGCAGCTTTGCATCACGTTCCGGGTACTTCATTGATTACTTCCTTCAAGGAAAACTTTTTTTAACGATTGAATGGGCCTCTCCCCGAGCTTTTACAGCACTTGGCTGAGGAGTGCACTTCAGCTCCTGAATAAATCACTTCAACCCACGGAGGAAAAAGTACTCAGTCTTTCATAATAGTGATGGAGAACTTGATTCTCCGTGATGATCATCTCAAATACAGCTCTGTAGAGGTAACACTTGCGCTCTAGAAGGAATTAAATGGAGTGATTTTTCTCACGGCTGAGCGGTCATATTGCCGTGGAGACGCTCTCCGCGGGTGCCGAGGAATATAAGAACATCCTGAGACTTCAGCTTTGTCAGTGAAAAATTTGTTGTATTTCCTTTCGGCGGCGGATGAAAAGGTATTTGATGTCGCTCTCATAAATATCAGGAGCAAGCATCCCCTGCTCTCATTCAACCTTCTCTTTGGCGGAGAAATCACTGCTTGACTGATTCTCCGCTGAATGATTCCAACAGGGAGACCCCATTCTAGCGGAAAAATTCTTTTTCTTTTCTTTTTAAAGCTTTTTTTTTTTTTTTTTTAAATTCTCTGCTCTTGATTGTTGGCGTGGTAATGACCTGGCCGGTCTCATCTCCGCGGAGCTCTGGCCGAAAGCTTGCTCATGAAATAAAAGTTGAAAAGGAAGGGTGCCAAGGAGATCTCCATTTACCAATTCTGCGGGCATCAACCCCAAAATATCTGCCGCGTCACGCTCGCTGTAGCAATTTGCAGAAAGCTTCAGGTAGATCGTAAAGCTGCCTTTTTAATTAACAGCTCAGGAAAATGAAGCGTGGTGACTTTATCGTAGCGTGGTCCAATAGGTCAAAAAGATGATTTTATCGTGCCGGGATGTCACGATAACTCATTTTGGGGTTTTTTAATAATATAATAATGGGGAAAGGTAGGAGGGTGGGAGGAGAAGGGTGATAGGAGACCCAGAGGGTGACCATGAGCTGCACGCTACGGTTGGCGCTCAACGTTGGTGACATCCCAACAGCAAAAATGCTTTTTTTTTTAAAAACCCAACCTTTGAATAGGATCAGTAGAATAATTCTGCAGCTGATGACGGTGTTTGCGCCGCGTGAGACAAAGCAGAGAGAGATGCTGATTTGAAAACCTGGGACTGGGTTTTAAGCTGGTCAGAAAAGACCAGCTTAAAAGCCGATGACTCTCGGGATCATCAAGTCCAACCATCAACCCTACTCTATAAAGTTCTCCTCTACACCATATTCTCGCGTCCGTAATGATGCTTCCACCTCTAACGTGTTCTAAGTCTTTCCGGCAGAAAATGGGTGTAAAAATGACTTTATACAGATAGTCAAACCTTTGAAAAAACTCTAGAGGATGGGAAAGCTGCGCCAAATTGCCGAGTCGTAGAGAAAGGCGGACTTTCTTCTTCCCCCTTCACGTTTGTGAGAACAGAAGAGCAAGGCAGCATTTTAGAAAGAGTTTTGAAGTGCGGGTGCCTTGATGTGACCTAAGAAAAAAGCTACGTTCAGCTCCAGGAACATGTAGGAATTTGTATCCCCCCCATCTTCAAAGAGTTGGATTGGGAAGCTGGAGCGCACGTCTTGAAATCTTGAGTTTCATGTCTCTTTTTAACGTGCACCTTTGATCCTCTTGGCCCCAGCAACGAAAGCAAAGTGCGTAACACGCTGTGAAACCCAGCAAAGACTTTTCAAAGTCGATCCTCCTCCTCCCGTGGAGCCTGAGGCTCCGCACAGCTGAAAATTCTACCTCCAAAGAGGTAAAATCTACTGGATGCGAACGATTTCTGCTTAATTAGTAGTTTGGAGAATTAGAGCTGCCATATAAATTATAAGAAGGTATCGCAAACTCGCAGTGGTAGGTTGTTTTATAATTATATTGACATTATATCAATTATATCAATCATAGAATCATTGTGGTTGGAGAAGACCCTTGGAATCATTGCCTCCAACCATCAACCCTACTCTACAACGTTCTCCCCTACACCATATCCCCCAACGCCGCATCTAAACGACTCTTCAACAAGTCCAGGGATGGTGACTCAACCTCCTCCCTGGGCAGCCTATTCCAATGCCCCTCCACTCTTTCTTTTTTCCTATTTTTTCATATTTTCAGATATATATCACACACTTCTCTGGGGTTCTATATGGTACCCACGGTGGTTTTCTCTTGGTTCATCTTGATGCGAGTGTTGCTGTTGAGGTGATGCACAAGAGTTTTGGATCAAACTTAAAAAAAATAAAATTAAATTAAAAAAACAACAATTGCAAATGGCAAGAAATGAAGCTCAAGCTTTTTACATCTGAATTTACCAAACGTGGCAGCAGGAATACAAAGGGTTCCATCAAGTTCACCTTCATCTTAACTGCGGATCAGATTAAATTTGACCCTTAAGCGTAGAGGAGGCAAAAAAAAAAAGAAAAAAAAAAGCATTTATTTTTATTGCGAAGGGAGAGATTGAAGGTTCTTCGTTTTCTTTAATCTTTGCAGATGGCGGTCGTGGTTTATAACAAAGACATGAAAGGGAACAAAAAAGCTTTTTAATGCAGTTTCGGGTTGTTTTCTTCCCTTTGCCTTTTCCGTACGAAATGGAGCAGGGAAAAATCAAACCAAAATATGTTAAATTTTCCGCCTCTCGCTGTCTCCCTCACATGAAAGCACAACGCTAACAAGCAAAGGTACTTCCAGACTCCGGGGAACTGTTCATTTTCTTTCTTGCCTTTGAAAGTTTGACTCTTCATCGAAAGAACATCGGTGCTATTTCCGCAAATGCTTCGTGCAACAATTGGCTTTCGCCTCGCCCCGATTTGGCTCTGGGTCCAGAATATGGTGGGATTGCTCCCAAGCCAAGGGTCGGTTGGAGATGCCCCGCACTCTTAACGTCGGGAACGGATCTCAGGTGACTTCCCCCCCCAAAAAAAAACCCCAGATATCGCGGGGAATTGAAGAGCGTCATCGTTTTAGAGTGAATTTTAGCCCGGCGTATTCCTACGTGTGGCAGTGCGCTCGTACGCGTCCCTCCACCTGACTCTTTGAGTTTGTTGACGCCTCGCTTCTCGTTGTCAAAAAAAAAAAAAGAGCTCAAGAGGCTTCCCTGACAAAATATGTAGGATCTACCGTCAACAGATGGAACAGAAGAGCTGAGTGTTGCTCTTCTTCGGCGGTAAAGAACAGAACGCCTAAGAATAGCTCTTATTCCCAAATTATAATAGAAGTCATAGCCAAGAATGTTGGTTGGTTGTTTTTTTTTTCTTTATATTCATTCATCAAAACTCAAAAAGGGAGTGTTATTGCAGGGCTTAGTTTTCAGGGAAAAGGATGGATACGACGCTGTGTTTGGCCTTCTTGAATCTTTCGGATATCTCCATCGCGGATGCCGAGGAGCAGCTGAGTGCCCCAGGTTTACAGATGCACACTTCCTTGGATGAAAGACTTATTTTTGGCGACAGAAAACACAATCTCTCCTTACACTGCAACTTTCAGTGCTATTTTTCACATATAAGAGCCTGAAGAAACCTTGCCCACGCACAGGTTGACCCTCCTCCTCCATTAATGGCCTTTCCTCGGATGGAGAAAGCATCTCCGGTCCCGGCTCTTCATTTTTAATTCATTTGCCCGTATGTCTTACATTTAATTTTCCACCACGCTACTTTTGCTTTTCCCTGAGCTCGGCTGCCTTTGTAACATCAATAACAGACGTCGGCGATGCGCGTAGGGATTTTTTTGGGGGGGAGGAGGGGGGTTGCTTCCCATCCCTACCGCCGCGGCGCGCACCGAGCTTGCAACGCACCGCGGGACTTGTAAAGGTTCACGTCTCCGCAGGAGGTGAGACCTCTTCCCAAGCGCGCTCAAATGACGGTCCTTGCTTAAAATAACAACACGCGGGACGTGGCTCAGGAGACAAATCAGCCAGCGGGCGTGATATCTGATGAGATGCCATCTTAAAAACAACTCTTAAGTACGGCTTTGCTGTTCGGCTCCTGAACTACATTAAAATAAAAGCACTTAAGGGGTTCTCATTATAAATTCTCTTTGCTCTGTTAAACACTTTCCCTAGAGCTTTAGAAGTTAAATGTGTCCGGAATCACTCTTGAGTACCTATAAATATGTAGGCATCTCCAGAAAAGGGAGAGATGTCATCATCATCCAGCTGCAGCAACCTGTTTTGATGCCGCGGACTTCACCAGTTCACCACAGGGTCACGTTCTCCGTGGTGAGCCCACCCAGAGGCCCAGTGGCTCCAGGGTAGGTCTGTGTTGACTTCTCAGGATGGTTCGCAGAGAGATGTCTTGCCAAGGACACAGCCTGTGAGAAGGACGTGGACCTGTTGGAGTGGGTCCAGCAGAGGGCCACGAAAATGATCCCGAGGGTTGGAGCACCTCTGCTATGAAGACATGATGAGGGAGTTGGGATTGTTCAGCCTGGAGAGGAGAAGGCTCCAGGGAGACCTTAGAGCCCCTTCCAGCCCCTAAAGGGGCTCCAGGAGAGATGGGGAGGGACTCTGGATCAGGGAGGGGAGCCATAGGATGAAGGGGAAGGGTTTGACACTGAAAGAGGGGAGGTGGAGATGAGATGTGGGGAAGAACTTGTTTGGTGGGAGGATGGTGAGAGCCTGGCCCAGGTTGCCCAAAGAGGTTGTGGCTGCCCCACCCCTGAAGGGGTTGAAGGCCAGGTTGGAGGTGGCTTGGAGCAACCAGCTCTGGCAGGAGGTGTCCCTGCTCATGGAAAGAGGTTGGAACTAGATCCTGAGCACAAGGAATTGATTTTCAGGAGATACCGGTACCAAAATGCTTTCTTGGATTTTACAGCATTTGGTGAGTTAAACTTAATTGGACAAAGTAATCGGACGAAGTTGTTCTCTGTTATTATGGATTGTTCAGTTTACCAGAAAATGGAAATATATGCTAATTCCGTTGTGTTGGAGAAAGGATAATTCACTGGTAGGTCTCTTATTTTATTGAAAGCAATACGTGAGCCTTTTATTACCCATTTTAGCCTTTCTGATAGTGACTCTTTCCCAAATTACCCGATACATTCTATGGAATAACATCACGGAAATGATCTCCTCACCGAGTGCCTGGAAAGAATCAAATTAAACTGATTTTCTCTTGCTGGCAACATAGGAGGAAGTCATTTGGAGAATTTCACCATGGTAGACTATTCTAGTGGGATATTTATAGTTAAAATTGCTAATACAATTAAAAGATAGTTTTTTTGAAGGTGGGTATCATTTCCCTTGACTGTGCTAAAAGGAGCATCTAAGCTTTGCTCTCCAGGGCAAGTCTGTGTTGTCCAAGGGGTGGAATAAATACATCAATAATTGTTTCTTTTAATGGAGTTCAGTCTGCTGGCCATTTGATGCCCAGAGGATATTTTTAAATTCATCGGATTCCCTCGGAGGTGCCTCACACCGTGGGATCTCCAGCAGGAACTCCACCTGCGTTGGGCTTGTCCGTCGTGGCTCCATGGGCCAGAGGTGAGGATTTCTCAGGATTCAGTAACCCTTGTCTGCAGAGTTTCTGCTTCAATTTGACATTTGTCCTATGGATAGATTACCTTTTCCTGGCAATAAACTAATGTTAGGAGGTCTGAGAAGTGATTCTGGTACTATCGATGACCAAGTGTGATGTCTTCACACTTCTTTTCTCTTTGCAAAGGGCCTTTCCTCCAGGAACTCTGTTTTTTTTGTTCCTCTGCTTACATCAAAATCTGGGATTTCTCTCGCCGCGGTGTCCATCCATGATGTCCATCCATGATGGAGACTTTACTGCTGTCTCTGCCATCCCAAGGGTAGCCTACAGTTGAAAACAACTTAGTTATGGGGGGGAAAAAGCGCAAAAGATGGGAGCTTTCCTCCTCAGATAGCAGCTTGAGGCTGTATTCATGGATAGATGTTAGTGGTCAAGTAGAGTAAAAGGGACCTGATCTTCAACAAGTTGCTATTTCACGTTTGGTCATGATCAGGAAAGGCTTTGGGAGAAGGTTATTGAAGTTATAACCCATCTTGATTGCAATTTTAGGAGAAATTCTGATTTTTTCAGTGGAAGGCAGTAGCTCTGAATGGTGTGATGGGATGAACTATGTTGTCGTGATGATCAGGAGGTCCCATCCCATCTTGTCGTGATCACCAGGAGGTCCCATCCCATCTTGTGATGATCAGGAGGTCCCATCCCATCTTCACATCTCCCAGGGTGCTGACCTGTAGAGCACTCTGCAGGTCCCTTGTGTCAGGTAATTGCTAAAGTGGGAAATGAGAAGAGGACTTGAGAATGAGATTTAACTTGAGAGGGAGAAAGGAGCTGATCTGGAAAATCGGCTGAGTGCGCAACGCTCTTCCCAATGCTGTAGTTTTAAGGCGAGGAGCTTTCCTTGGATTGTAATTCACATCTAGTCGTCAAGTGTTTATTTGATATTTATAGCTTAAAGATGCAATTAAATTATACATGAAAAATTTGCCAACAGACCCCACGTAATGCCTGTAGAGATGTCAGACTTTCACCCTCTTAAAGAAAATAACTGTGGTATCTAGAATAAGTTGCTATTATTTTCTTTCCGGTAACAACATCTGTCAGTAGAAGGAATTGATTTTGTTCCTACTTAGGTTGAACTTCATGTACTTTCACTTTTTTTTTAAAGTTGAGCTGCAGAACACAGCTTTATTTCCGGAGCGTGTTCCACATCACCACTGACATGGGGATTCTTGGCTGATGCTCTAATTAGAGCTGAATTCTTTGCTCGGCTTCTTCAAAGGCAAGATGAGATCTCTTCTGCCAGGAAAGAAAAAAAAAAAAAAGATAATTCTCTCCTCCTGATGCTCCAGAATAGCAAATACTAGTGGTAACATCATTCTTATGGAGCTGTGCTCCTCACTGTGATGAATAAGAGTGGAGAAGAAAAATCAGGATTTAACTCTGAATTCACAGAATCAGAAAATGATACGAGGTTGGAAGGGACCTCTGGAGATCATCTACTCCAACCCTCTGCCAAAGCAGGGCCACCCAGAGCAGGTCCCACAGGAACGTGTCCAGGTGGGGTTGGAATGTCTCCAGAGAAGGAGACTCCACCACCTCTCTGGGCAGCCTCTGCCAGGGCTCTGCCACCCTCACAGCAAAGAAGTTCCCTCTCATGTTGAGATGGAACTTCTAATGGTCAACTTTGTGCTCGTTCCCTCTTGTCCTGTCCCTGGGCACCACTGGAAAAATACTGGTCCCATCCTCCTGAAACCCACCCTTGAAGGATTTACAGGTGTTGATTAGATCCTCCCTTAGTCTTCTCTTCTCCAGACTCAAAAGACCCAACTCCCTCAGCCTTTCCCCAGCAGATGCTCCAGGCCCTTAATCATCTTTGTGGCCCTTTGTTGTCCCTTCTCCAGCAGTTCCCTCTCCTTCTGGAACTGGGGAGCCCAGAACTGGACCCAGTGCTCCAGCTGGGGCCTCCCCAGGGCAGAGCAGAGGGGCAGGATGACCTCCCTCCACCTGCTGGTCACACTCTTCCTGATGTCCCCCAGGTTGGATTCTTGCAACTGCACTGTTGACGATCACCCTGAAAGCCCCATTTCTATGTTTCTTTGCCTTGTTTCTGGCAGGAGCGCTAACGACCCTCCTCTTCGTTACCTCCTGCATTTATTAATAGGTTTCCACTAAAAAAAACAAACCGTCCATCGGTCCGTTCCGTCGCTGTAAATCGTTGACGTTGGTTTTTTCATCGTTGGGGATTCGCAACGGGGTTTTTTTGAGTAGACCTGGTGGTTCTGTGGGGGTTTTGATAGTAATTTCTATAATTGGGTTTCTCGAGTGATCGTTCCCATTTAAAAAAAAAATAAAATCAATGTTCAGGGTGATTTTTTGGGACTAATTTACAGAAAGCTGGAAAGGAACAGGCTGAAAACGTTGTCCCGTCTCTGCGTGTTTTCTTCAGTGCGGTCACAAAGTTCACTACTGGTGCCACCTGGTACATCTCAAAGTCCTAAAAAGTCATCTTTTGCTATTCTTTTCCGTGTTAAACTGTGGCTACGCAGAAGGGTCCATGTTAACCCCTTCCAAAACTCCTAAATAGGCACAAGAGGTGGGACCCGGGTAGAAGGAAGCGATGGACTCGGTCTGGGCTCTCCATTGGGTTTTCCGTTGAACGCAACGTTATTAAACCCTTAGCGAAATAATGAGTGTGTGTCTCAAGAAAGAAATCTTTGGGTGGAATCTGGAGAGTTCTAAGAATCAAATTAGAAATTAAAAGTGGTTTCCTAATAATACGGTGGAAATCGTATGGAAATACGTACTGCGTCTCCGTGAAGAGGAAATCATTTCGTTATGACTAACGACGTTACGGTGGGTACCAAGTGAATTAATAACCGCGGGACGCTCAGCGCAGGGAGTTATTAATGCCCCCGTCGTTCTTTTGGCAGGTTTTAAAGTTTGGCTCTTATTTCGCAGCTTTGCTTATATTTTGGGATGTATTTAGAGGAATGTTTTTAGAACCCCGTGGGAAACCAGGACGCGCACCCAGAAGTGAATTCTCATCTGTTACTTGTTGTTTGGCCGCGTCCTTCCTGTTTAAACGGAGCGTGAGGAGTTCTCTAGGGAGCTAAAAATGTGGTGAAATGGCTATTAATGGCTGAAATTCAGAAATAAGGAAATTAAGAGAAGGAGGCTTCTTGCTCAGCATCCAGAAGGCAATTTATGGGGGGTGCATGAGCTGCCCCGGGTTGAGTTTGGGAACAGGAGAGCTGGGCACCTGTGGCTCATCGCTGTGGATTTTGTGGATGGTGACCCTCAAGCATCTCTTCTCCCATCATTCCGGGATGGAAACGTATCCTCGGGAGATGCTCTGTGGGGTTGGATGCCTCCCTTCCACGGCCCCGGCTCCGTCCATCGGGGAGGCGGTGGTACCCCGCAGCATCCCTCGCTGCCCTGCAGCTGGTTTCAAGACCTTCATCTCACTGTTGATGAAGGTAGGGCCAAGAGAACGAGATAAATAAAGCCTTTGGGAAGGAAACAACTCTGGTGGGCATCACTTGTGCTCATCCCTTACGTTGCGCGGGCGTTTGCTTCACTATATTTTATTTTTCCTTGTTTTTCAGGGAAGCGCTCGTCCGTTCCGCACCCCAGCTCTGCCTTTTAACAGTTTCTACTTTGTTTTGCCTTTTTTTTTTTGTTTCCCCTCCTCCAGAGCCGAGTTCCCACTACGTGATTTCCTTAAAGGCCTTCAACAACGCCGGCGAAGGGGTGCCGCTCTACGAAAGCGCGACCACCAGGTCCATGACAGGTGAGTCACTGGTTCGGGATCCTTCGCCCCACGAAGGGTCACCCTTCGCCCCACGAAGGCACCTCGGGCAAAAAAAAGTGGGTCGAGGCAACGGAAGAAAAGAGCTCGGCCACCTCTTACGCTTAGAATAAATCTTCTTCACGTTCCACTTCGTTGTCACTACACAGAGAGAAGGAATTATTTACTTTTTCCGGGAATCGGCTGTAGACATTTCATGGGATGCTCCCAACTCTTTGGGGGCTCCCAACTCTTGGGAGAAGCACGACTCCCAAATAATTTAAATACGTAAAGCTCAGGGCAGGTTGGTGGCGAATAATTTCCCTGAATTAAGCCCAGATTAATCTTTACTTTTTGTCACTCTTCGTTTTTAAAGCTGTTTAAATTAAAACAAATTAGTTAAAACCACACCATCGTCACGCAGGTTCACGGAAGCGCATGGAAAGGTTGCAAAAGGTCGAAGGAATGCGCTGGGAAGATATTCCTGGCAGGATATAAGGCTGGCAGAAAGGATTACCCAGCGGTCACGGAGAAGGATGCTTTTAGACAGGTGGTTTTTTCACCAGGTTCATTGTCAAAGTTAGAAAAATAAGAATTATTCTTATGTATTAATCGTCCGGACCGCCTCGTGGTTTTCCCGCGACCGCCGGGGTTAAAAGAACAGAACTGAGAAAGAAAAAAAAAAATTAATAAAACCAAAATAAACCAACTATGTTTTTCCTCTGGAGCGACACCATCCTTTGGTGAAGGTTTTTTATCCCTCGAGTTTCACCCATGGTTTTTTGGAGCTGCCTGGAAAAGGGGAGCTGTGTCACTGAGAGCAAACCCCATATCGCTGACGCTGGCTTGGGTGGACCACGGGGAATAAAACCAACCCAACGGCACTTTGGTGGCTCTCCGAGGAAAAAGCAGCTTTTATATCCCTGTGGTTTTGTGAAGTATTCCCATGGGAAATCTTGGAAAGTCAGTAGGAGAAAGGACAAAAAAAAAAAAAAAAAAGATTAATTACACAATTAAGGGCAACCGTAAGAAGCTACGTTAGATATAATAAGTGTCAGGGAACTTCTGGCTCAAAATTGTTAATCTTTCTTCTTGTCTGGAGTCTACAGAGGTCCTTTGGGCTAAGTGTGTCTTGTAAAATTTTTTTTGAGTGAGTTTGCTTCAAAATATAGAATATACTTTTATTTTTAAGGGTTTTTTTTTTTGTTGTTCCTTGTCGATTCTATTTAAAAACGACCCGGTTGACCAGTGGGATTTGATTTTATATCTGCGTAAACGAAACTATATTTGGGTGTGAAAAAGGTAATTCAGGCTTGGGCTGTGTTTTGGGGAACGGATGATTCTCTGGAAGAGGTCCAGCTGTGAGACGTCCGCGCCCGGAGCTTCCCACCACCCACGGGATGCAACCGGTGGCTTGGGCCGTTCCTGGAGGAACGTCTCAAAGAAGACTTTTAGCAAAGCACAGGAACTGTGGTTTCCAATCAGCTGCGAAGCTGACGTACCCTGGGCACCAAAAAAAAGAAAAAAACCCTAAAAATCTGGGGTTTGTGTCAGTTTGGTCTATAAATAGACGTACTTTGGCGTCTGCTGGTGTGGATACGGTGCGCAAACTGGAGTTACGCAACGTGCAATATTCACAGAACAATTCCAAAGAGACCCAGAAACTCTTTTTTGTCCAAAAATTGCTATTTCCAAGTGACAGATGTCCGCACGGAAATCACGGCGGTGGGAAACGGAGGAGGTATTTAGGGCCCTGTTTTCAGCCCCCGCTGGATTATAGATGTTTCCCTCTTCCTCAGGTCAGTGGTGACGTGGTTGAGAAACTAAATTATCTTGATTGATCGCGTCTGACCATTTGTTTTGCTAAACCCAGCCTTTTTCCATAATCTCCTCTCCAGCAGGACTTGGGTTTTCGGTGTGGGAAAGAAAGGAGAAAGGAAGCGCAGTATTTGTTAAGACCGTGATGAGCCACCATCACTTTGTAAAATAAATAAAACCCAACAGAAACGGGCTCACTTTCCCAAGTTTGCAGCCAATTCTTTTGGAAGACTTCAGTTCGGGAGAAGAAACCGTTAACTTTCCACTCGCAGAAGTTGGATTCATCAGAATGGGGCAAAATAAAAATAAATAAAGAGATTCACTGCCCATCCCTCTCCATGTGGATGGTACTTTGGGGTTTTGAATCCCTACAGAATCACATGGGGTTGGAAGGGACCTCTGGAGATCATCTAGTCCAACCCGCTGCCAAAGCAGGTCCACCTGGAGCAGGTTGCGCAGGAACTTCTCCAGGCAGGGTTTGGAACGTCTCCAGAGAAGGAGACTCCTACGAGTCGCGTCATTTCCTTCAACGCTCGCGTTCAACTTCTTACCAAGCAGATTTTGCTGGAAGGAGAGAACAGAAGCAGCAGGTGGAAGCTAATGAGCCATAGCAACCATTTCAAAGAGCCTCATCTCCTCTGGTTTTTTCCTTCTCGAGGCTGTGACCTCCCGAAGTTCTGAATAATGAATTACAAACCCGTAAACCAGGGAGCGATCAAAGAGCATCAAGAGCTGGAAGCGGACGTGGAACAGACAAACCCGTGACAGCTGTCAGTGAGGAAGTCTTAGAGTCATTTCTGCTTTGATTAATTAATTAGCAGAGTATTTTAGGGGGAGAAGAGCCCCAAGCCACCTTTGGGTGTGCTTCACCCGCAGCATTTTGAAATTGCGTTTAGAACAATCCCATCTGTTTTTTTTAAGATTAAAAGTTGACCTGGCACTTCAACAAGGCTTTAACCCAACTGGTGATGGGGTTCCCTCATAAATCCCACCACCATGCAGCCCCAAAAGGAAAAGACACCAGCTCTTAATTAAGCTTGATAATTAAGTCAGAATTTGCCCCTGCCGTTGCACAGCACACCACCTTGGTGTGCCCGTGGTGGTCAGCATCTTCTCCCCAAAGACACCCTGGTCACATACACGTGGGACAAGAGGAGACATGGGACATGTTGCTCCAGGGGAGGTTTAGGATGGATATTAGGAAAAAATTTCTTCACCCAAAGGGTTGTGAAGCCTTGGAAGAGGCTGCCCAGGGCAGTGGTGGAGTCACCATCCCTGGAGCTATTTAAAAGCCAGGCAGACGTGGTGCTGAGGGACCACGTGGTCGACTTGGCAGTGTTGGGTTGATGGTTGGACTCGATGATCTGAAAGGTCCCTTCTAACCTGGACAACTCTGTGATTCTACAGGAGAGGAACTGTGCTCCTCATTCCTTGAGGAGGAAGTCCCCTTGAAGATAATCCATGTCTCCACACCTGGACGTGCCCATGTATCACGCTGATGGTTATTAATCCAACAATTGTAAGATCTTCATTTCAGCGGGGAAATGGTTTTCTTCTATTTTCCCTGACAAACATTCCAGCAGATGCAGAATATGTTCCTTTCAAGAACCTAAAACGACAAAATAGCCCAAAAGAGGCTGGTGAGGGAGACAAGCAGAGGTAACTCCTGCCCACGTGAGACATGGGTAGGGAAGGTTGGAAAATGACTTTTTCTAGACATCAGGTTGGAAAATGAAACTTTCTTCACTTTGCAGGTGTTTCAAATAACGTCTCCTTGAAGTGGTTAAATTTTGTAAAGAAAATGTAAATCATTTTAAGGAGAGGCTGTGCATTGACCTCATCTGGTGTGAAGGAAACACGGCGTACCTGGAAATCTCTAAAAAAATGGTGTAAAATATCACTTAGGGCTGGTTAATTTTGTTTGTAGTGATGTAACTGAACTGTTGCTTGATGCGTTCTCATTTTGCATTAATGCCTTTCTTTCTGTTCTCCTCATGTTCCTCCTCCTCATTAATGCCATGCATTTAACCCATCGTGATGTGTGCCCCTTGGTGGCTGTTTGGTTTTGGTTTGGTTGGTTGTTTTTTTTGGTTTGGTGTTGTGTTTTGTTGTTTTTTTCTGTTTAACTTACCTTCTTCATTTCTTTTGGAATGCTCATTTGGTGATGTATGGACCCAGACCCCATTGATCCATTAGAAGTTGATTTTTATCCTTTGCTTGATGATTTCCCTACCTCAGTCCCAGATATCTCCACCCCCATGCTCCCACCAGTAGGTGTCCAGGCTGTTACACTTACGCATGATGCGGTGAGGGTCATCTGGGCAGACAACTCTGTCCCAAAGAACCAAAAGACAACGGAGGTTCGCTTCTACACGGTCCGATGGAGAACGAGCTATTCAACAAGTGCTAAGTACAAGGTGACATTTTAACACGTTACGGATTTCTGAGCTATTTCATCTGTTTCTAGACCCTGAATTGGCTTTTAGAAACTTCCCTCCCCGAAAAGTCCCCTTTCCATCAGAAGGAGACTTGCGTGAGTAATTGTTGCTTCCTAGAAACCCATGTGTTCGGTTGTATTTTAATTCCACGTGATCTTTAATCTTTATCCATGAGATGGAAAGGAGTCACAGATTTAGTAGCACATCAACGGGAAGAAACGGACCTGTTGAAGGAAGGATGTGGACCTGTTGGCCACAAAAATGATCAGAGGGCTGGAGCGTCTCTCCTATGAAGACAGGCTGAGAGAGTTGGAATTGATCCACCTGGAGAAGAGACGGCCCCGGGGAGACCTTAGAGCCCCTTCCAGTCCCTAAAGGGGCTCCAGGAGAGATAGGGAGGGACTCTTGATCGGGAAGTGTAGTGATGGGATGAAGGTTAATGGTGTTTGTCCTAACAAAGTCATTTTTACAAGGATGATGGAACAGACCATGCTTTATCCCACTGAGGGTCCCCCAATTAGAGCCTGAGTGGTGTGTCAGAATATAGGTTGGCCTTTCTAAGCCCCAGAGGCTCTTCCACCTCTTCCAGGTTTGAGCTCCGCTTGTCCTGCAGACTCGAATCTCCACATCTTTCATAGGTGGTTTTTGGAAGATGTGGAAATGGCGGTGGAGAAGCTCTTGCTTTCCATCCCTTTTCTGACTCTTTTTTCCGCTTTTCCCCTCCGTCAGAATTTGGCTCGGTGGCACTTGGCTGAGTCCTTCTGCTGCCATGGACATGATTTCCATTACTTTATTCCTGATTTGCCTTCACGACGTAATATTTTGAATGCCCTACCTTGATCTGACTCCCTAGTTCCAGATGGATTTCCATGCCCGACACAACGAGGGAAGCGCCGCGAGTCCCAGTTTGCGGCTCTAGTGAGGAAATCAAAGCTCCAGAAAAAAGACAGTGTTATTTTTTCCCTCTGAAGGAGCGGGAGGCTGAGGAGGAGAGGAGCAAGAGTGAAATTACCCCTTTTTTTTTTGGCCACCATCTCCAGTTTGACCAGTTTCTGGGTAGTACGTAACGAGCCGCTCCAGTTCACTTTTTCCAGTTCAGTCACCCAGAAGCAGAAACGATAAAAGCTTTCTTGAAACAACCACCTTTTTCAAAGAAACAAGATAAAACCCATTATGTTGTTCTTTGAAAACAGTGGGAGAAGACTTCTTTTTTCTTCAGAGGGGTTTGGATTGGGCTCCCAAAGCTCTTGGCTCTGATTGGCATTGAATTTCTAAGTCTTTTGAGATTTTTTTCCCACTGAAGTCTCCCATTGCTTAAAAAACGTGTATCAAATCTAACATAACGAAGGGTTTAGCCTTTCCCATTGAAGCTGGAAATTCAAAAATTTAACTTCTCCCACCAAGCTTTGTACAGACCGTCCCAGACAAACCCAAGAACCCAATGTCTTTATGTTCAACCAAAGACTATTTTGTCCAGGAATAGGTTCGAACCCTTATTGTTTTTGCCATCTGTTTTTTTCCTGATCACGCGTAATATCTGAGGTCTTCCAAAGTAATATTTACGAGATTTAATTACCCTCAGTGGTGCTGAGGAGTGTTTCATGCCATAAATCATTTCATTTCTTCCAAAAGCTTTTCTGGGGGAGAAAGTTATTATTCCTGATATTGAAACGCAGCCTTTGGTCGAAGAATAACTTGTATGAACTCAAGGAGGTAGATTTTGGCAAGCGGGTGAGTCGTTTGGGCAAGTAGTTTAGGAACACATCAGGTATAAGGGTTGTCTTTCTGACAGTGTTATAGAGGGAGGTTCTCTGCTTTACTGGAGTAAACCTCTAGTACAGAGAACTTACAAAGCTGCTAATTTCCAAGAAGGATGAGTTTTAATTAAGTCCGAAGATGAGAAGATCTGGTATTGCGTTAAGTCTTCCCGTTAAATAGCGCGCAAAACATCTGTCCGAGCACTCCTGATGAAAGAGTTTACTGCGGAGACGTACAGAGCCCATTCATTAATGTCCCTGCAAAATAAATTTCTCCCACTCCTCCTTGAATATTACGGCTTTATTCCGTGGTGTGCTGGAAACTTGACGTCCCATTTTTAGTAAAAGGAGATTTATTTTTGAATCGCCTGATGATTAGCATCGGAATGGCATTAGCGATGGATGCCTTCTTGTGAACTGTTTCCCAAATCACAGGATGATACGGGGTTGGAAGGGACCTCTGGAGATCATCTAGGCCAACCCTCTGCCAAGGCAGGTCCATTCAGAGCAGGTCCCACAGGAGCCCATCCAGGTGGGGTTGGAATGTCTCCAGAGAAGGAGACTCCACCACCTCTCTGGGTAGCCTCTGCCAGGGCTCTGCCACCCTCAAGGAAAAGAAGTTCCTCCTCATGTTGAGATGGAACTTCTTATGGTCAAG
>JAOTQQ010000019.1:1361204-1379889 GCA_026546715.1 Gallinago undulata | reverse complement strand
GCCCAGGGACAGGACAAGAGGAAACGGGCACAAACTTGACCATAAGAAGTTCCATCTCAACATGAGGAGGAACTTCTCTCCTTTGAGGGTGGCAGAGCCCTGGCAGAGGAAAGAGGTGGTGGAGTCTCCTTCTCTGGAGACATTCCAACCCCACCTGGACAGGTTCCTTTGGGACCTTCTCTGGGTGGCCCTGCTTTGGCAGGGGGTTGGAGGAGATGATCTCCAGAGGTCCCTTCCAAGGGAGCTGGTTTTAGCAGTAAATAACCCCACCAGGGAGCTCTGAGTTTATATTCTTCCACCTTGGCTGGTGATAACATACAGAGAAACAGGCTGCTTTTTTTTATGCTCCAACAATGTTTTTATCACTTTAAGCCTGTAAAATCTGATACACACTTCGATTCCTGGGATAGAAGGATAAAATGTGACCGTGCATCCCACCTTTTCCTTATTTAATACAATTTAGGCCAAAATTTGAGGTCGTTACTAGGATTTTTCTTACTCCTTAGGGAGGCTGGATGACTTCAGTAAATATTATGTATGCATATATAGAGATATGGAAGAGAAGCAGAGGATGCCCCAATAATATCCGTATTTTGTAGATTTTCTTGGGATTTCCCCTGAGGTTGAATTCCAGATCCAGGTTTTCCACTGCCTTCGTGGTGTAGACATTTCCAGAAATTCACTGAGTGGCAGAAGTTAATAAATAGGCTGAAATTTTGTTTGTGGCTACCCCGGATAAAACGTGGGGTGGGATGTGGTTTTCCAAGGAGGAATGGAAAGGGGGAGAGAGAGGGAGGAATGTCATGGGCCGACTCTCCCGTATTCCCTAAGATCAGCAAGGAGAACTCTCCCTGGCCTTCCCGCAGGCCGCCAGGTGAAAAATTCCCACTCTAAAATTCCCAAAGAGCCCTGAATCCGCAGAGGATGCCGTTCCCCCCCCTCCTTTTCTGGCAGGGATGCTGTGGGGCAGCATTTCTAGCCCTGCAGTGCCCTCTAATGCTGCCTTGGCGACGTGGTCCGTCCATCGGCGCATCCCAGTTCATAACCAGTACCAACCTGGGACCCCCGGTCGGTCGCCCACCCCGGGCAGGGGCTTCACCATCTCTATCACCTGGAGAAGGCAACAAGCCGGGCAAGGGGAACATCTTAAACGTCATCAACGCTTGGACGGAGGTAACTTCAGCCACGAGGAAGGATTCCTGTTTTCCTCGGATATATTTATCCCAAGGGAAAGGTGATAATCCAGGTGGGGAAGCGCAGGCTCACGGAGATCTCCAAAGTTGGCTTCCAGATTCCTGTGCCAAATCACTTCTGGTGGTTTTTTTTCCCCCCCCTTCCTAATTTTCTACGCTTGTCTAATTAATTAAGCAGAGGAACTGGTTGATGCTCTACGACGGGATCTACTTAGGAATCCGAGGAAAGTTGAATTCCCTCGGCCACGTCATAAATAGTCAGGAGTTGGAGCTGCAGGAGAAGGCTTTTAATGTATCTAGTGAATTTGGAAGCCTTGTCTTTTTATGATTGTTATGCAAAAACTATGTAAA
The DNA here is from genome assembly GCA_026546715.1 of Gallinago undulata. Taxonomy (NCBI): domain Eukaryota; kingdom Metazoa; phylum Chordata; class Aves; order Charadriiformes; family Scolopacidae; genus Gallinago; species Gallinago undulata. The sequence continues at coordinate 1,378,345 of JAOTQQ010000019.1, read as the reverse complement.
TAGTTTAAAAAAAAAAAAAGAAGCTGAAACAGTGATAAGTCAGGGCTGAGCTTTCAACGTGGAGGTGATTTGACTGTAATTATTCCGAGAAGCTGCGTGTGTCTCTCTCTCTCTCTTCCTGCTTAATTAAACGTCCCAGATCGTATCGAAAGAGGAGAATGAAAAAAAATAAAGATTTCACCATCGGAAGGACTTGGTGAAAAAATAGCAGATAGAAGGGGTGGTTCCAGCCGTGTTGGGATTTGAAGGAGCCTCTGGATGATGCTGGTTTAGATTCAGGTGGTGCTGGAGGAAGGGGACTCCATGGTCCCTACGGGTTCCCTTCCACCTGGAGATGTTCCATGATTCCATGATTCTGTGTTTCTCCCCTCGGTTCTCCAGGATTTCTGGGAAGAACGGGGATGGTAAACCCCCACCCTCTCCATCCCTCCATCCCATTCCTCCTGCGCCGTGCGGGACGCCGTGTGTCACCTCGCCAGCCAGGAGCTGTCAGCCTCTAATGACATTGTCTCTTTCTTGCAGCCGAGCACCCTGACAAAATGGCTAATGACCAAGGTAGGGTGTCCTCGATCTGTCACCTTCGCTGCTGGGACCTCGGGGACACGCCGGGGAGGGGGGGTGGGGACACCCACCACGCTCCTCACCTGGGTCACCCACCTGATGAGGCAGAGGCTGCGGCGCGATAATTAATCTTGTTAATGAAGTTCTGCTCGGCTGAGGCTGCTGCTTTGATGGGGGGAGATGTAAATTTTCGGGAGAGGAAATTGTTTTGTCTCTTTTCTGAAGGACCAATTAAAATGTCAGGCTTCTTTGTACGAAATAAATTTGGAGTCTCTCTGCCGCGCTTCTGAATAATTCACATGAAGAATAATTAAGCCCGGCATAATTTCCCCGGCTCCTCTTGCACCCTTCCGTGGGTGAGAGAGTAAAGTTCAAAAAGCCTCGCGGGGAGAAATCAGAACTTATCATTTCTGTTTAATAATAGCAAAGTTTAGTCAACTTTTTCAAGGCATTATCATCACATTTCCCAAATAGGAATATATCTCTGATGAGTCGCAGTTCCTCTGCTCCATCCTCCTTTTCGAATCTTCGTGCAGGCTGTTGCTGGGATATTTTTCCCTTTTTCTTTTATTTTTTTAAATTCAGGCCTGTTTATTCCGAAATATTTTATTTTTTTTTTTCCAATTACAGCGAGAGCATCGTACATTTCTGTGCCGTCGGACGCGGTCTTGGGAGGTTTATTTGGATTTGAGCTCTCTCGCTTCGCGCTTCGGTTTCAAAGGCAGGGCGAGATTTGCTGAAAGAAGTAGAAGCATCCAAATTATAAAATTAAAAGCTCGTTTGGCTGGGTATGATTTTTTTTTTTTTTTTTGCACCACGGCACACACAAATTGAAAACGTCAGGTTTGAATAGATTAAAAAAAACTCCTATTTTTAAAGGGTAAAAGTGTTAAGTGACAAAGAAGCCCTGAATGTAAGTTGGCAGGGTAATTTTCTCGAATTTGCCCGCTTTCAGACAGTTTTGGGAGAGGCTTCAGCCCAAGGTGGCACCTGGTAGGGACTGAAAAAAGGGTCAAGTTCCGTTTTAGGAAGACAAATGGGAAGATTTCAGTTGGTTAGAATTGCATTGACTTGATCTTTAGGCAACTCCGTTGAAGAGAAGTTCATGGGGCCGGGTCTCGCCGTCACCGTACTCCAAGCATTAAGAGAAACAAAGTCAAAAGTTTCCACAAGCTCCTTGGCCTTCGAAATCATCAAAGCTAAGTCTTTAATCATCCTGACCCAACGGTGGGAGCCTTTTAAATTACTCTGTGCTTTGGACACGGCCTTTAGGGCCATCTCTGCCACAAATGCAATTCTTAGTGAGTGACGTGAATTAATTCTGGTGGGTCCATCTGTCTCTAACGCCTGAACTTCCTGAGTTCAGGAAGCAAAATTCATGTACGTGGCAGAAAAGCACCGTTGGAGGGTGTGGGACACCCACTTTGGGCAGAGACACCAAGGTTTCAGGACATGAGGAGACTGGAACGGGTCTAGAGGAGGCCACATTGATGCTGGGATGGCCAGGTTGCCCAGAGAAGCTGTGGCTGCCCCATCCCTGGAGCGATTCAAGGCCAGGTTGGACAGGATTTCGAGGAACCTGGTCTGCTGGGAGGTGTCCTTGTTCAGGGTGGAGGAGTTGGAACTGGATGGTCTTTAATGTCCCTTGGAACCCAAACCATTCTTTGATTCTCTGAGATGGAGCTTTGAAGATTCCAAATGTGGGGTCATCTAGAAGGGGACAGTACGACTGCTGCCATCCTTCAGTGCAAGAGGAGAGTTTGGGGAGAACCTCAAAGGTTTCTTGGTCAGGGCAGATGTGCTCCATGTTGTATCACCTCCTTGGGAGAGCAGAGAACAGCCACTGCAAGAAGAGGCCAAGACAGAGAAGAAGAAGGAGGCAGGAGATACTTCATCTCCATTACTTTATTCTTGCCCATGAGTGATGGACGGAGTAGAGCCCGTGCCATACCATCTCATCCCAGTTTTGGTCAACCGCTCTGCCAGAGAATGAGAAGTCCCGTTGATGAAATACAAATAACCCTCCCAACGGGGTGCAAACACTGTTATCCAAAGGGGAAAAGGAGGAGCATCGGCATCTGGAGAATCAGATCATGGATTTCCTGAAGAAAGCCTTGAACTTCAAGTGTTGTCCAAGCCCGTCAACGTGTCCCCTTCCTTTCACGTTTATATTTTGCATATATGCAACTGGTAGAGCAGGGTATATGCAAAGGCAGTAAAAATGGTAAAATAAAAGCAAGAATAATCACAGTTTTGGATGCTCAAGAGAGAATTTTTGTCACAAAGCTGATGTCCGTGGGACAAGGCCAGCTGTTTTTGGATGAGCTCTTGTAGAGGCTTCCTGGAGTCTAAAAAAAAAAAAAAAACCCTCTGTTTATGATTTTCATCCAAAATACACGGAGGCAAATTGGGCAAAGAAGAGATTAATTCTTCGTGGTTTATCTTGCCCCGGTTTCCATTTGACAGAACAAATTCTTTAGTCTCCTTATTTTGACAATATAGGAGTTGTCAACAGTTCCGTGTTGCCATCGGAATTGAATCTCTGCAGGAGCAAAAAAAAAAGCCAGTTTCTGCCTCCGAACTCCAAATGTTCTTTAACATCCCCTGTAAATGTTGATAAAAGGAAACATAACACAATTTTGAACACGTTTCTCCTTATCTTAGGACATTTCAATGCATTTTGTTGTTCAGTTGTTTTCTGAAAACGTACCGCCCGTGAAATGGGTCATATAATCAAGATAAATTCATCCAGCACTGTGTAGGTTTTTTTAATATATGAAATTTTTTTAATATATGAAATTACTCTTTTTAAACCATAAACTGGATATTTCTAAGTTCAGATTTTATGTTTACTACTACGGTGAGGCCAGTTGGAGGTCTTCTCTTCCCCATGTCCAGAACAGGGCTGGTGAGCACACCCATCCTCTGCAAAAAAACCCATGGAGAAGACCATCTAAGACAGACATCCAGCAGGTCGAGGGAGGTGATTCTACCCCTCTACTCCACTCTCGTGAGACTCCACCTGGAGCACTGTGTCCAGCTTTGGAGTCCTCAGCACAAGAAGGACGTGGAGCTGTTGGAGCAAGTCCAGAGGAGGCCACGAAGACGCTGCGAGGGCTGGAGGCCCTCTGCTTCGAGGACAGGCTGAGAGAGTTGGGGGGGTTCAGCCTGGAGAAGAGAAGGCTATGGGGAGACCTTCCAGCCCCTTCCAGTCCTTCAAGGGGCTCCAGGAGAGATTTGGAGGGATCTTGATCAGGGAGGAAGGGGAAGGGTTTGACACTGAAAGAGAGGAGATGGAGATGAGATGTGGGGAAGAACTTCTTGGGTGTGAGGATGGTGAGTCCCTGGACCCGGTTGCCCAGAGAAGCTGTGGCTGCCCCATCCCTGGAGGGGTTCAAGGCCAAGTTGAAGGTGGCTTTGAGCAACCAGGTCTGGTGGGAGGTGACCCTACCCAGGGCAGGGGGTTGGGGCTGAATGATCTTTAAGGTCCCTTCCAACCCAAACCAAATTTTATGATTCTATGATTTCCAAATCCCTAGAAAAACGGTGGTCTCCGTTGTTTTGCATCCAATCCAGCGGCACATGGAAGCTCTTCAAGTGCTGCGGGGGAACTTTGTGTCTCCTGAAGAGAGGATGAACCGATGCTTGACCAGTCTGGCCATGCCTGGAGTTTGGCTTTCAGCCGTTCAACCTTCCCCGTGTTGGGTTATCGGAGGCGCGTTGCCGTTTCCTCCTTTTTCTGAATATTCCTTCACGCTTGATAACGGCTCCCGGAACATCCAGAGCCTGCTATCAACCCCAAAACAGTCACATCCTCACATACTGTGACTATAGAAGGCATCAAGTTTGCCTTTTTTTTTTTTTTTTTCTCTTTTAAAGCTTTTTGATGGCTCCAGGCTTCGGTTCTGAAGCTATTTTGCAAACTCTGAACGTAGCAGGAGTGAAGGGATGAGCAGTTCGAGATGGTTTTTCAAAGAGCTGCTTCCTAAACAAATAACGCAGCGGTTTGGAACGCCCTGCGCTGGAGAAAAGAAAGAAGAAATATTCCATTTTATCAGAATAACCCCTTCTGGGGAAAAAAAAAAATAAAAAAGCTTTTTAAACTCTTTGTCATCTGGCTGTGTTTACCAAGCGGGTGTAGGAAGTCTTTCTTAAGTTCCTGAAGATGGAAAGCATCTCAGAAGGCAAAGCATATTTGAAATGGAAAGATTTAAAGAAGATATCGAAAGCAGATTCAAAGAAGATGATTTGAAGAAGAAATCTAAAGATTCCTGCACCTTGGTTGTGTTTCACCCGACGCTGGGACGTAATTGAGACAACCACCTCCAGGTGGACCCCAACCAAGACTAGAAAGTCAACAGGGGATGTGGTATCTGTTAACCTCATCTTGAATTTCGGCAGCATTTTTATTCCACAATCTTGAGTTTGCAAGCCCTAAAGATAGCGAAGATGAAGATTTAGTGGAAGGATGCGGGTTCTCTTCTTAATTAGATGATTCTAAAGACAATTGGAACCCGGAGCCTTGAAACCGAATGAAGCCTCGAATTAGCAATGCTCTTGCCCATCATTTGAGTTTTTTTAAGGGAAATAAAACCTAAACTTAGAAATTATAGACGTTATTGATGGAGGAGGGTTGGCTTAGAGCATGGATAATCCTTAGGGGTTTAAGCCCTACCTTCTCTTGAACATGGAAAACCTTACAATGGATTAGAGATTGACCTCCCATCTCCAAAGAGCTTAGATTTCCACATTTATCCGAATATTGAAAAAAGTTTGGATGTCTCAGTAGCAGAACAGAGCCAAATCACCATCAACTCGATCTTGGTTGTCCCTTACAAACGGAAATAGTGGGTTTTAAGAGTTATTTGAGTTCTTGCCTCTTAGCGGTGAAAATGCCATCTCCAGGTGCCAGTCACCGTAGCGGAGCCAGAAATGAAATGGGCAGCTCTTCACACAAAGATTTTTCTAGTGAAAATGTCTTGTATAATGCCTTGAAAAGTGCTGTCACGTTAATTAAAAAAGCACTAAACTTCAGAGTCAGGCGTGAAGGGTTAGGTTTTTTTGAAATCTCTGCTATTCTGACGAAATTTTCCGCTGTGTTGGGCTCCCACAAAGAGGTTTCAGTGTGGGCTAAACATAAAAATTCCTTTTTCTTTTATTTTTGACATCAGCCTTAGGAAAAAAAAAAAAGAAAAAGGCCATATTGAGCTGATTTTCCCCGTCACAACATGCCCTGATGCCTTTTTTTTCCTGCCAACAGGTCGTCACGGGGATGGTTCCTACTGGCCGGTGGACACCAACATGATAGACAGGAGCAGCCTCAACGGTAAATACAGGCTCCCTTCAGTTGTTTTCCATAATTAAGTGCACTTTTGGTGATAACCTCCTGCTTTTTCTTCTCTTTATTGCTCTCTGTCTTCTCTCTCATGGCTTGGAGGCCACCCAACGTGCCTCCCAACGACCCAACGGGTCGCACGCTCGCTCTTGCAGTTCTCCCGAAAGTATTTTCCATCCCAAGGGGCGTCGGAGATCGTATCTCAGGCCATGGGAATGCCTCTAAAAACTTTTCAAAAAGAGTTTTAAAATGCACTTTACGTTATTATCTTTCAATTTAAGCTTTCTGGAGAAAATACGATTTTTTAATTTAATTAATCGATCCTGCCCTAAAATAGGAAGAAAAGAGAGGAAACCCCATGGATTAACAAGAATTAACCTAATCAGTGCCAGCTGTGACTTCAATAAAGGGTAGGGAGTGAAAAAACTTACTGGTTTTCCTTAATAGCTGCTGCATTTTTGGTGGTATGTTCCTTCAAGGAAATGAAGAAGAAACCAAACCCCCAAATCTTTGGGATTTCTGGACTAGACCGTCGTCACGCGGAAAGGATGGCACTCGCAGCAGCTATGAGGAAAGGGCAAATTATTTAAATAGCATAATTAGTTAAGCAAAGAAAGGATATTGGGGCAGAAAATCAAGGCAGAATATCACAATTAACTTACACCTATTGTTACTTGGAAAGATTTCTCCTTTTTTTTTTTTTCTTTTCCATTCCAAAATGAGATGGCAGACAAATATCATTCGATGTGAAAACCCCCGCTTTCCTTTTCTTACGGAATCTCGGAGATGCTATAGCCCAGCTCTTCCCTTTGCATCCCATTGCACCGAATATTTAGGGTTGTTTTCTTTCCAAGCTTAAGTGGAAAGATAATTTGGGGGGATTCTCTAAGGTTGCCTGAGCAGGCAGAGCAAAAACACTCCTGACTGTTTCGTTCCCGGTGTCTGTAACGTGTGACCCAACGCTGTGTTGGGTATTATCCACCGAGATAATAAAAATATAACGTGCTATTCCCCGTGCAATTGGGAAAAAAGAAATTGTCAAAAGCAAGGGATTGGTACTTGAAGCGGGTTTGACTGGGACTTGACGGTCGAAATGATGCTATTTTCAGTCCCCGTCTCCCTGCTGCTCTGAAACTGAGGAAAGTCATCACTTTAGAAGATTGAGCCCCCCAATCTGCTGGAGTTCCGGCAGTAAATGAAATATAATGTGATGGGAGACTGACCCGGGGGGGGGTGAACGCGCTCACTGACAAATGAATCGGGCGTTCAGGTTGGCTGATAACACAGGATACGAATTTCCCTGTAAATACCAAGAAATAGGGGCCATAAAGCAAAAAAAAAAAAAAAATCCATAGTCCCTGTATTTCCATTTTCAGCTGATAATGGCAAAAAAAACCAGCCGAGAGTTATTGACTCCCAACATGGGGTTATTAACACCCAGAAAGTGCAAAGTGCTTAAATATTTGCCTGGTTGCTGTGTCCCTGAAATGCAACGAGCCATAAATTTCAGCTCTTTCTGGCGACCTTCTGCGCCCTCCGTCTGCTTTTTCGGAGCAATTTGTGTCACCTCGATGTCTTCTATTCGGTGGGTGACTCCTAAGGAGGGAGAGGAGCGAATCCAGCCCTAATTATTGTCTTGTCTCCTTTCTCCTCGTTGCCTTGTTCTCCTTTCAGAGCCTCCCATCGGGCAGATGCACCCTCCCCACGGTAGCGTGACGCCCCAGAAGAACAGCAACCTCCTGGTCATCATCGTCGTCACCGTCGGCGTCATCACGGTGGTGGTGGTGGCGGTGGTGGCCGTCATCTGCACCAGGCGTTCTTCGGCACAGCAGAGGAAGTAGGTTCTGGAATCACAGGGTGGGAGGGAAAAGCTGTGATGGCCACCTTCAAAAATAGAATGGGTTGGCTTGGAAGGGACCTTCAAGATCATCCGGTTCCAATCCACCTGCCATGGGAAGGGACATCTCCACCAGATTAGGTTGCTCCAAGCCCCATCCAACCTGGCCTTGAACCCCTCCAGGGATGGGGCAGCCATAACTTCCCTGGGCACCTTGTCCCAGTGCTTCCCCACCCTGGCCAATAACATTCCTAGAGACATAGGGCTCCATCTTTTGGTTTTGGAGGTGACCCTCGTGAGCGGTGAATGTCCCCTGTCCCCCAGGCTGCGGGACAAACCATGGAGAATAAATAAACTGGCTTGGTGAGCCTCAAAAAAATACGCCTGCCATGCACAGCTCTCTGCTGGTTTTATTGCCAAGTATAATTCAGACACAGGAAAGAATCAATTCTATCGATTTAAAGGGAAAATAAAAAAAAAAAGGAAGTCTTTCGTTCATCTTCTCCTAAGACATTGGAAGATTTGCCACCTGAAGATGTTCATTGTTGTCCAGTGATTAAAAACAAAAACGTGAAGCTGGGTTTGGATTTGCTGGTTTCACTTCCAAATATCTCTATTACATCTATGCAAGTTGCCCCAATTAAACGAGGAGTCTTAAATTTAGCCCAACAGGAAAAAATCCGGAATTTCCTTGAAACGGAGGGGTTTGGTGGGATTGGCTTTCTTTCTGACCTGCCTGGAGAGCTGTGGCAGAAAGATTTAGGCTTTTCTTGGCGGTTCTTAGTTTAAAATCGGCGCGGAACCGCCGAGCAGAAGGAGCGCGCTGAGGATAAAGGCTGAGTCTCGTTGGATAATGCAGGTGTCCTTCCCCGGAGCTAAAAATTGGAACGGGATAATCTCCTTGTAAGCCTTCGGTGGAGGAAAGTCATATTTCTTCAGTTAATTAAAACTTGGCTGAGCAAAGCACAATAAAGCATATTATACAGGACAAGCTGGGACAGACCTAGGTGGCTTTGGAGGTATTTGCTGTCTCAACCATCTAGAGAAGAGTGAAATATCAGCCACTCAAACCCTGGGACAATTGGACGGCGGTAAAAAATAAGGCAGAAAAATGGGAGTGAAAGATCTGGGTGCAATAACTCACCCCAGCGTAAGGGGATAATTGAGATTCATTCCCTCCCCGTAATTACGCGAGCCACCATGGTGGTGTCTCCTGGTGTGGTGGCACCCAGGATGGGCGATGGGGCCACCCATCAGCTCCGTCCTTCAGTGCAGGTCAGTTTGGAGCTTAAGCTTAGAGAAGATGAATCCCAGTTGGATCTTAAAAGAAGGGAAAGTCCAACTTTTTGCATATTTAAGCCATTAAAAATGAATCAGAGAATCATAGAATGGGTTTGGTTGGAAAGGATCTTGAAGATCATCCAATTCCAACCCCCAGGCCCTGGGCAGGGACACCTCCCACTGGACCAGGTTGCTCAAAGCATGGTCTTGAGCAAGTACCCAACCAGTTAATGTACTGAGCAGGAGAGCGGCGTGAAAAGAGACTACAAATAATTAGCTAAGACTAGTTTAAGTCCTCTTATAAGTAATAGGGATGTGTCAGTGCATGTTTCAGGAGCCTTGGGGGAGGCAAAATCCTGGAATCATAGAATGGTTTGGGTTGGAGGGGACCTTAAAGACCATCTAGTTCCAACCCCCTGCCCCAGGCAGAGACACCTCTCTCTAGACCAGGTATCAATTAATCTCAAACTAACGAGGAATGAGTTGGCAGCCACTAAAGAGCCTCAGTATTTCACCGCTGTGTCCCCTGGAGATGCTCCTGGGGTCCTCCACGCTGACGTAGCTCATTTGTGGTGGCCTCAGCCCCATCTCTTGCACAGTGGCACGAGGATGAAGAAGACCACGAGGCCAAGTGGTGGGAGAGGCAAGGACTGGTTTCAGCTTTTTGGGATGGGTAGCAGGGAATAGAGAGACCCTAGGGAGGCCAAACGAAGACATTTTTGATCTGTAAACACTGGGGAGGTTTTCTGGAGACAAAAAAAAAAAGATTTATATTCTTCTTTTTTAGTTTTTCTTTTTGTACAGGAGCTCTGGACCACTTGAATTTCCTTGAATTTCCTTGATTTCCTTGAATTTCCTTCGCCCAAAAGGCAAAGTGCAAATTTTTGCCAGGTTAAAGAGTAAACAGCAAAAAATATAAAATATTAACTCCTTCATCAGAAGGTTAATTAAGGTGAAGCCAAGTTGGCATTTATTGTTGAGTATCTTCAAAACTGCCCCTGCTCCTTGAGAAACGATACTGAAACGGGTCTGGATGGTTTCCCCGTGGGTTTTTTTACGAGAAAAAACCTCCTTTTGCCCAGGAGGGCATTTATTTCTGAGCTCTTCCGATAGAGACATCTTCCAAGCGTTGTTTGAAAAATAATTGAGCAAAACAATACGCCAGAAACGTTCTTCTTTCCGAGTTATTTAAATCGATAGGTTTCTGATAAGACTTTCCCTCCGGCTGTAAATCAGCCGTCGTGCTCCGTGGTTAAGGAGCCTGTCTTTTCTTTAGGAAAAAAAAAAATAAAAATATAAAAATACTGCTTTAGTGGATATTTAAAGAAAGACTCTTTACAGAAGGGATGGGATGTGCGTAGCTGGGCTCAGCGGTTCTCCGTCGCTGTTCGTAGACGGAGAGGTTCCACGAGCGCCGCTCTTCCCAACGTGAAACCGGCTTCTTCTCCTCCAGGAAAAGTGGTTTTCCCCAATTTCTACATGAATTAGTGCAAAAAAATGAGCCACTGTGCTGAACCCATTCCCTGGAGCAAGCTCCAGGATGCGTAGGACCACACCAAGATAACCACTGTCCCTTGAAGGACACAACCAGAGGGGTTCCTTAGAGAGACACTAGTGAGGAGACATCCTTTTTGGGGGTCTCCCACTCTTTTGGGGGAGAATCATTCTTAAGTGACAGTTTTGATCTTTCTTTGCTGTAGGAAACGTGCGACTCACAGCGCCGGTAAAAGGAAGGGCAGCCAGAAGGACCTGAGACCCCCAGATCTGTGGATACACCACGAGGAGATGGAAATGAAGAACATCGAGAAGCCAGCGGGCTCGGACACGGCGGGAAGGGACTCCCCGATGCAGAGCTGCCAGGACATCACCCCCGTCAGCCACAGCCAGTCGGAAACGCAGCTGGGCAGCAAGAGCACCCCACAACCCGGTGAGGGGCTCCTCCAAGGGCAGGAGAGACACAGGGTTGGATGGGTTTCACTTGTAGATTTGGAGAAATCGGAGTCATAGAATCATGGAATTGTCGAGGTTGGAAGGGACCTTTAAGATCATCTAGTCCAACCTTCAACCTAACTCAACCCTCAACCTCTGGTCAACCCTCAACCTACCTAACCGAACTAACGATAAAAACCATCACCAAACCATGTCACTAAGCAGTGACATCATATCACTATCATAGGATGGTTTGGGTTGGAAGAGACCTTCAAAGGTCATCTGGTCCAACCCCATTCCATGTACGTACTCTCCATCACCAGCCTATACGTTTTCTTTAAATTAGTTTGATATTGGTGGTTAGTGACCTTAGCCCAGCACGAGGAGTCTCTTAACTAAGACCAGATTCCAGAGGAGACTGGAAGAGTTGACAGCTCTGCTCTGGGTGCTGGGAGAGATGGTCCCAGATGATTTTTGGAGTGGTTTCAGACTGAGAGAAAACCCATCATATTCGCTTTTCCCACCGTTCATAATTTTTGAAGTTGAGGAATTCAGACAGTCAGAGGGATTTGAAAAAAAAATGTAGTCTTTTTGACTCAAATCTCAAATCTCCTACAGTAATGTGACTAAATCAGAGCATCCGTATCCACGGAGAGTCTGATGGCTATAGGTGTTGGGACGTTTTTTGGGGTTGGGTTGGACACCAGGCAGCATATTTCAGCTCTCTGATGTAGGGAGATGTGCTAGTTGGTGGTCCAGGAGCAAATAATGGGAAGATCCAGGCACATCTTGAATTTTCCCATGGATGCTGGAGGAAAAAAACCAAGCTGCCATGAATTCCCGGACAATCAGGACATAGGACTTTGTGGCATCTCACAGGGAAGTTGGTTTTCATCCTTCAGATGCATCTCAAAAGACCAATTCTTGGCTGCCAGGTTTTGTAGGTACCTGAATTTGTGCAGCTTTTCTCTGGTTCTTGGTATTTGAATTGTGAGCAAAGTTTATGACGGCGAAGTTAGAAGACAAATGTCACATTTTTATGGAGTGAATGGGGTTTTTAGGATAATTTCCAAGACAAAAGAAAAAGGGGACGCTTTATCTTAATTCTCTTAACAAAAAAAAAAGAAAAGGCAGCCAAAATACTCTGTGCAGCTCTTTTAGAATAACCAAATCCTAAAAAAAAACCAAAAAACATTCATTTACAGCATTTCCAACTAAGCCATCGTGTCGTTTTCCTCTAGGTCCCGAGGCAGAAGATGTTGGAAGCAGCATGTCCACCTTGGAGCGCTCGCTTGCTGCCCGTAGAGCCACCCGGGCCAAGCTCATGATCCCCATGGATTCGCAACCCAACAACCCTCGTGAGTACCACCACCTTCCCCCAGGTCCCCCAAAAAGCTCAACCATCTGAAGGTCTCATAACGATGTCTCACGTTTATCATCTGGTTGTTCCTCGGCGTGTTAAGTAGCGTTAGCGACGTCGTCTTCGTCTTAAACACATTTCCTATATATTTTCTATTTTCTTTTTTTAGATTTTCTTTTGTCTCTAGTGGTTGGCCACGCCACCATCTGCTTTTTTTAACACGGAGCAGCCAAATAAATGAGGAGGAAAGATATTTTTATCAGGTGTTAAATGTTAGTGACTACAGAACCTTTAGCAGTGAGCAAATTTCATAGATGAAGTGAACATGAGAAAGACAGGGGAGGCTGGAGAGCATTAAATAGGTTCTTCCATCCTGCAGAACTGATTAAAGTTTCTGAAATGACCTTTTTTTTCCGACATCTGAGGAAAGGAAAGAGAGATGTGAGAGCCCGGAGGCACCGGAGAGAAGGGTTGGCAGTGTTCAAGGTCAAGGATGAGGCTTTGGGTCTCCACCTTTCTTCCCAGCAGCTTTGGGATCAATCTCTTGGTAGCTTTTGGGTTTTAGTTAGCAATCATAGAATTGTCTAGGTTGGAAGGGACCTTAAAGATCATCTGGTCCAATCATCAACCCAACCATGACAAAAATCCCTAAACCATGTATCTACGGACTACGTCAACCCATCTTTTGAACACCTCCAGGGATGGTGTTCTCCCTTTGGCCTCCCGAAATAGATGCGAACAAAAATCCACAGGAATTGGTACATCCGTGCAAATGGCCGGAGTTAAAAATGGACATAGACTGACAGAAATCCATTTCATCCCAAAATTTCTTTTCTAGCTCTGCTGTTTAAACCTAAGTGCCTAGTTGTAGGTTTGTGGAAAGGCACATCGCAAGTGATGCATTAAAAATGCAATAAAACAGAAGGAACTGAAGGAAGGAGAGGAGAGGGAATAACCTACCAGGTTTGTTCAGGAGGTGACCTGGGAGGAGCTGAGGGAGAAGATGAATTCCAGTTCTCCACCGCATTTCAGCCTCCACCCCCTTTATCATCTGGAAGAGAGACCGGTGGGATGAGTTGGAGAAAGCTCCGACTCCACTTGAGGAATACTCCCCAAAATACTAATCTCAGAAGTGGGCAGTTTATCCTATTTTTGGGGGGTGGGATTCCTCCTGGGTTGACCTGGGTTGAAGGACATCACTAAGTCCAAGAAACGGATAGACTTGGAGGGACGGAAGCGAGATCAGAACCAAATCAATTGTCATTACGGTGGGTCAATAGCAGGGTTAGTTAATTAAAAGTCAAGTTAACGTTGTTACACAGCTTAGAAATTAAAGTGCTCTCAAACAGATTTATATTTTTTTTCCATTCAAACGCTGCCTTTTGATAAATTCTCTCTAAATGGATTTATTTCTATTTTCCACGGCGTAAACCTCAGCTGCGGCGACAACGCGCTCCGATTGTTTGCAAACAATTAAACTCAAGATTTAAGCGAGTCTCATTTGTGCAGGCTGAGTTCTCTCCCCCCCCCATAAGAAAATAAAAACTGCAGCTTCGTCAGATCCGATGCTTTAATTAATCAATTAATTTCGGGAGGAAACCGTCAGCAGCGAGCGATTGAGTAGATGGGAGAAGCGACGTCATCGTTCGGCAGGAAAACCCACAGAACTGTTAATTTTTAAATACCAGATTTGGAAATCTTCATCTCAGTGATCAGTACTATATATTTTATATATATATTTATATTCTATATATACTATATAGTATATAATACTATATACTCCATACTGCACCTTTGCTTATCCAAGTGGAAGGAGCATAAAGCAGATGAATTTGACACGGTTTCAATCTTGATTTTTTTAAGCTTTTAGGCTTTGAGGGGGGGAATCTGGGAAGTCCCAAATAACCCCAGCTCTTCCAGAGAGAAATAATGGAATAAAGGGCTTTGGAGGGTATCCCATCGGAGTATCCTACCTCTAATTTTCCTGCTTTGTATTTGGAATCCTCACTTTCTGGAAGAGGGAAAATAAAATGCGGAGGAAAAACGGCGCGGAGAGAGATACCTGCTGTGATTTATTTTTTTTTTTTTTAGGGGGTATTTTTTTTTTCCTTTTCATCCCCCCTCCCTCAAATTGCAGAAAAAATCACAGCAGCTCTTTGCTTTTTTTTTTTTTTTTTTTTTTTTTTCAGGGAAATAAGAACGCGTCGACTCGGTGGCTTCGCCAGCCTCCGGGGGGCTCAAATACGAATCAAAACGCCCCATTTGATGATTTCTTGGGGTGATGGTTGTTGGGGGGTTTTTTTTTGGGGGGTATATATTTTAAAGAAGAGTGCTGAGGGAGCTCCCTGATTTGCTCGGGGAATTTCTGTTTTCAGTGTCTTAGCGTGTATTAAGTGCAAATCCAATTGCTGACGGGCTGTGACAGAACCCATTTGTTGTCATATCTGCTTGAAATTGCCCAGATTTATTGGAAAACGGTGGCTGTTCCCTTTTCTCCAGCTTTCTCTCCGCTCGAGCGCCGCGATGAATAGTAATCCCGTCGTCTTTTTAAAAATGAAAGCTCTAGGTGCCTCTGCCCTAAAAAAAAAAAAAAAAAGAAAAAGAAAATGAAGGAATGGACTCGGAAAAACAAGTTGCTCTTTAATAGGATTCAATAAAGAGGGATATTTGTCACTCTTGCAGCGACGTTCTAAATATTGTCAATAAAAATGCCTTGCGCAGACACGATGGAATGGCTGAAGGGTAGAAATTGTCTTCTAAAGGCAGGTGGATTGAACCCAGACGACTCCGAAGCTCAAATCCACCCGGGTTAGCAGTTCTTCGTGAGTTTTCTACATCCTCACATTTTTATCTCTGGAAGCACAGAGCTGTCTCGTTGACAGCCGTGTGCTTTAAAAAAAAAAAAAAAAAAAAAAAAAAACACCAAAAAACCCACCTTCTTAAAGCCTTGGCACCATCGTAGCTCTTTGTGTGACCTTGGGCAGGTAGCCCAGTTTGCCACTCTTGGGTAATGGAGGTAACGGGAGCGAGAAGGAACGGTAATGACTGTCTTAAAAGTCTACAACGGTGCTTGTAACTCCGCTAGATAAGCCAAACCTTATCATCAAGGAGCCAAAAATCTCTGCTTCTTGTTCAGCCGGGCAAAAGTGTAATGAGAGTTTCCAAGTTTTTTTGTCCTAAGGTTGATTATCACCCGCTCTTCAAGCACTGGCTCGGAATTTAGCACGCCCTGGTCCTGGTTTTCAAATCAAAGGGTCACTTAAATTCAACTCAAGACCTCAACGTCAACTTTTTAGCTGCTCACCCCTGTTCCTTATGGGTTTGGAGTTTTTAGGGTGGGGAGTGATGCCCAGACACCCTCATCCCCCGTATCGGTCCCCCATTGGGGCCTTCTGAGGGTGACAGGGACGTTGGTGCGAAGCTGGTAGACCTGATGGAAGAGTTGCAGGAGCCCAACAACTAAATTATAAGCCCTTAAATTGCCCCATCCGCTCCTTCTCGCTGACTTGTCAAGGGGTTCAGAGCACCCCCCCAAAAATGGGGCTAATATTTTGATATTATTTCTCTATACAGAGGTGCCTTCGGGGACATCTTTGACACTGAGCATTTGGGTCCTTCGCTTTGGAACCGTGGTCGTTGACGCCGTCCTTTCTGCTTCCCTATTGACCTTCTAAGGATTATTATTTTTTTTTTAAATCATTTTTCCTAAAAACACTCCTTTAATCTCTCTCTCCTCCTTTCCTTCCAGCCGTGGTCAGCGCCATCCCGGTGCCAACGCTAGAGAGTGCCCAGTACCCCGGGATCCTGCCGTCCCCCACCTGTGGGTACCCCCACCCACAGTTCACCCTTCGGCCGGTGCCCTTCCCGACCCTCTCCGTGGACAGGACCTTCGGAGCAGCAAGAAGTCAGTGCCTTTTTTTTTTTTTTTTGTTGCTATTTGCCATTAAAATGCTCAGAAATAAGGTTTTTTTTATCTTGCATAAATCGTGATTTTGGGGAGCCAGGATGAGTCCAGTCTGGTACCAGCAACTAACTGGCCACGGGCTGTCTCTTCCCCAGTTACGATTCCCAATCTGCACCGAACACCTTAAAAATTAAAAAAAGTCATTGCATCTCTAATTCCATCTGCTCTTTTCTGCAGCTCTGTTGGTCGTTTCACTGTATTTTAATTTCCTTTTCTTTAATATCTAACTTGCTGAAATTTCAAGAAATAGGAAAATAAAGAAAATAGAAAGGGTTTCTTCCCTTTGCAGATCCTTTTAGACACCTGGATACCCTTGTCCTGTCTTGAATCACTCATCTCTTCTCTCCAGTGAGCTCTCCATTCCTGTTTTCTCCTCTCCAGTAATAGGTTGGCGGGTGGTGTGTTCCCACAACGTCCCTTGGGGACCAGGGATTGGAATCCAGTGGTGGGATTTTGGGTTAAAAGAGGGTTCAGGTGTCCCAGTCATCACCTTGATGTTCACCAGTCGCCCTGATGTCTTCAGAGTGGTTGCTGAGGTGCTTTCGAGGTGGCCATGTTCTTTAAGGTCCCTTCCAACCTAGACAATTCTGTGATTCTATGTCGCTGGAACAATCAGCTTTTGATCTGCTGCTGAAATTAATACCAAACCCATCATTTCAGCTTGCTCATAAAGGTTGATTTAATTAATTTTCATTCCAAGGAAGGATGAAGGTCTTTAGACCTAGTCCCATCCCCTGCCCTGGGCAGGAGGGACACCTCCCACCACACCAGGTTGCTCCAAGCCCCATCCAACGTGGCCTTGAACCCCTCCAGGGTTGGGGCAGCCACAGCTTCTCTGGGCAACCTGGGCCAGGCTCTCACCACCCTCACACCA
>JAOTQQ010000019.1:1334737-1347902 GCA_026546715.1 Gallinago undulata | reverse complement strand
TATTCTGAGACTAAGATTCTGATAATTAGGATCAGAATTCATCTTTGGATCTCGCCCAGAGAATAGATGAGCTTCCTCTTGGCTTTGATGGACCTGATGCTAAAGGAGGGGTCTCCTCTAATATTTGATTTCTTCCCTATAGCTTTTTAATTAGCTGCTAAACTCTTCTCGCGTGGTTCATAAAAAAGACATAGAGAGGTCATAATTCAGTTGGGGAGGGGGCATTTTGCCATGAGGATGGGAATAACTATTTGAAAGGTTGTGGGTCATCTAAAAGGGTCATGACATCAGCCTAATGCAGAGCTAAAATGTGCCATTTTTCTTCTTTTTCTTTTTTTTTTCCTCCCTTTTTTTTTCTTCTTTTTTTTTTTTTTGTTTTGGCTTGACCCCAATAAATCTGAACCCTTCACATTAAACCCTTCCCGTTGATATTTTACGGGAGATCTCCACCTTTTTCATCACTGCTTTGTGACGGAGCCCGGGAGGTTCCGAATACTTATTCCGACGGCGTGAGAACGTCTCCGCGGTGTTTCCCATCCCCACCCTGGCTGCTCTTGCTCCCTCTTTGCAAAATCACACGTTTAGACTAAAAATGATTTGACTTAGTCCCCATTTCAGGTTAAATAGAAAACATTTGATGGAGCGTTGAGCTTATTGCATTATAGATCTGACATAAATTGCGCAAATGGACATTTTTTTATATTTTTTTTTTCATTTTTTTTTAACCTTCGGGGATGAAAATTGCTGCTCCACCAAAAAAAAAAAGTGTAGTTGGAAATCCAAATTGTCCTCTTCTGGCTCTTCCTGGGGTCGTTGGTTTGCAAAGCCAGTGTTAAAAACGGTGGTCAAATAAAGAAGGGATGAAATAAAATTTAAAAAAAAAGGGTATATTGGTATTAAGCAGTGAATTCTGGGCCATAATAATCTCAAATAGGGTTTTGGAGTCTCAGTAGATGCTGAAATGAGAGTGATCCTTAAAAGAGTGAATGTGGAAAGAATTTTTTTCAATCCTGCTGGAGGTTTTGGAGGTGGAAATTCCCAGAATAAAGCTTTTGCCTGCAAATGAGGCAAATTTTGGAGACGTGATCCTCGAATTCTCCCGTGCTGGATTTCTGCTTTTAATTGCTCTCTTTTTTTAGAGCATTTAATCCCCTCTCGTGCAAAGTGGGGAGTTAATTTATTCTGAACAATCAATTAGCTCTAATTAATTAGCTATGGAACCAAATTCTGGGTCCTTTTTTTTTGTCATTGTAGTTTTAGAAGTTTACCATTCACAATAAAAAAAAACAATCCCCAATATAACTCAAATGAAAACCTGTTGCTTCTGGTTTGAACTCGTCATGAAATGACGTTCTTGAACCTTTTCTTCTGAAAAAGAAGAATGATTCGTTCTTGAACCTTTTCTTCTGAAATCATTTATGGAAAGAAAGGCTTGTTTGGACCCCAGTAGACAGATCCATTTTCATCTTTCTCCTTGGACCAGGTGGAGATCTTCATCGTCACGTCCTTGATGGATGTCCTGCCTGTTGGGGTGATGGATATAAGAATATATCCTTCCTCCCCAGTTTGGAAATCTTTAAGTTTTCAATTTAGTTTTATGAGACTATAACCACCTTGCCTGATCCCAAATATTTTTCAGTTTGTTGAAAGTCCGAAACCAACAACAAAACCAAATCAGCTTTAGATTAATTGAATATTGAATAGAGCATTTTGTCCAACTCTGGACTGAAGAGACTCAAAGAGCTGCCAGAACAGCTGGGACCAGTTCCTCGTGTACAACACAATGCATTTTACCACACAGTCCTCTTCTCAAAGGTTCTCCAGTGTCCTCTCTGCCTCCTCAACCTCTTGATGATGGTTGTGCATGTTTATAGAGAGCAGAATATGAAGAAAGCAAACATTTTTAAAATGCTGTGCGTCCTGTATCCGATGTTTTAGCCCAGACACATCCCTCCTAAGCCCAGCTGTTGGTGATCTCCATGAAGAACACCTTGGCATCGCGAGCTTGATCCACATCTTGCTGGGGTTAATGGAAAGACTCTCATTGCCTTTGAGTTTTGCGTTACCCCCCGGTGAAGCCCAATTACCCCAATTTTTCTGAGAAGCGTGGGATTCGCAGGCAAAGCTGACTCCGTCACATCTTCTGTTCCATCTGTCGATGGTCATCTAGACTCTTCCTCTGTTAAAAAACTCCCCTCAACACTTCGTAGGGTTCATTTTTATCTCCATGGAAGCCCTCAGGCTTGTACAGAGCTTTCCAGATGGGATCTTCTCAACGTTTTGTAAAACAACGGTGTCATTTGCCTTGTTTCTCCCCAAAAATTGCTTCCCTCATCCACCTGGAGATGGTCGTTGACTTCTCGGAGGCACATACCCACTTGTGGGCTTGACATCAGAAGCGGCCAGGCTTTTTTCTCTTCCCTCATTTCCTTCTGTTGAACCCAGCAGAATTTATGGCAAAACTTCCTGTTCCTTCTTCTCAGAGATGACTCATTTCTAGCTAATTTTAGGTTTGTGATGAATAGGTGTCTGCTCTGTGCCAGTCACATAACTCAGCGTGCAGCCAAAGGAGATGGAAGATCTTCTGAAAGACAATTCATCTGACCTCTCTGCAAACTTTGGAAGGTGCTTTTTTTTCCGGAGGGGATGGAGGGAGACGAAAGAACCAGCAGAGACTCATCCTTGATTTTTAAACAGCTGAAGGGATGTGCTGTGAAAGTCTGGAAGTTGGCATGAACAGCAGATGTGCAGGAAGGTCCCTGCAGTTCACAGAATCACATGGGGTTGGGACCTCTGGAGATCATCCAGGCCAACCCCCTGCCAGAGCAGGGTCACCCAGAGCAGGTCCCACAGGAACGTGTCCAGGTGGCAGGGGACAGCCACCTGTTTTCCTCCTCTGGAGGTGCTGCTCCGGGCTCAGGAGCATCGCTTCCTTGATGGATTTCTCATGATCCATGAGAAAAGGCAGGTAATCGGGTGGGAATCTAGCAAAGAGGAAAACAAGTAAGTCTTTATAAACTTCGGATTCATCAAAAGACAGTTTGGTTTTGCGTTGGAAACTGGGTGGCTTTCTGAGCTGAGACGTGGATTTTGGAGCGAGGCGGGTTGTGTCCCATGCGGATGGAGACATCTCCCACACTCCTGGTCCTCGTGTCTCAGCTCCGAAGCCACAGGCATCCTCGTACAAACCCATCCCGTGGCTCATCCTTGGGATACCCCTTCCTCTGTGCACATTTTGTGGCTGGAGGGTCTCAAAACCTGTTTTTCTGCTCCGGTTCTGATGCGTTGGCCAATCTTGACTTGACTTATTGAGGCTGATGGTTTTTTTGTCTTCTTCATTTCAACGGGAGTCGAATGAGTAGAATGGAAATCGTGCCCAAGTCCCATGGGAGATGGAAACCTGCCCAAAGTGAGACTCCAAAGCCATCCCCTGTGCCGGAGGGGATCTGCCGTTACTGGGGGGGGAGGCCGGGGGGGAACTGGTGGTCCCTGGTAGGTGGTGCCCCCTTCCAAGCGAGCATCAACCCGGAGGTGAAGATCTAAACATGAACCTTGCCTTTGGGCACAAGAAGGCATCCAAGTGGTTGAATGTCAATAGAGGGAAAGCAGGAAGAGGACATTTTGGGGACCCTGGTGGCTGAATGAAGCACCAAAGTCACTCACTGGGATGAGTTTGGGTGGTAGGGATGCTTAAGGAGCAGCTTCAGGGGGAGCAGGATTCTGGTGGCAGCAAACAAGCTCGAGGTGTCCCCATTTTTGGCCTCGGATCTACAATGCATTGAGGTACACGGCGTCAGGGTGGCTTTGGGTGGCAACTTAGGTTCTCAAACTCTCCCAGCTCACTTAAAAATCACCGCGGCACCTGGGGTTCAGGCTTTCAGCTTGAGGGAGTTGGGGAAAAAAATAGAATTCATAAAATTGGCCATTCCCTCAGCCTGGCCACTCTTCGGTCTCGCTTTCTCTCTCAGGTACGTTTTACCTACCATCCCAAAATTTCACCATAATCTCCTTTTTTTTTTTCCTCCCTCCGGCTTCACTGAATTTCACTGAATTATTTTTAGAGTTGGAAGGGACCATAGAGGTTCTCAAGGTGTTTTTTATTTCTCCTTCCAGGGCCCAGCCTCCCCAAGGCTCAGGTGAAAACGGCGTCCCTTGGCTTGGCTGGGAAAGCCAGGTCACCTCTGCTGCCCGTCTCGGTCCCCACGGCCCCGGAGGTGGTGGATGAAGGCCACAAGCAGACGGAGGACACCACCAACGTAAGAACCCGCTTTCAAAAAAGCTCCTAAAAAATTCCAGCAGCCGGTAAAACTCTTGCTGGTGACTTGAGTGGATTTTGGCGTGGGCGACGGAAGGGGGGAGAAGCGAGGGCTTCGATTCTCCGGGAATATTATCCAAGGGACAATTCTCACGGCCTCTCCTGAGATACCAGGAGAGGAGAAGGAGGGGGTGAGAGGGAACGATAAGGGCAGAAAATAATTTCAGCAGGAAAAATGAGTATATAGTAATACCAGATAATGGGGAGAAAAAGAACGTTGAGGCAGGAGATAAGGGAAGAGGCGGAGAAATTAGAATAATCTTTTCGCTCCTCTTAAGGCTCTCTTAGAGAAGGGTCTCGCCTGAGCCAGAAGATGAAACGGTGCAAAAGAAAAGGAATAAAGAAAAAGAGAAATATTTTAAATAAGTGTTGTGTATCCCCTCTTCCCAGCTGCTTGCCCGAGAGAATTTTTCGCTCGGCAAAAATAGCAGCCCCAACTTCTTATGTTAAGGACATAAATCCTTTTCTGTCCTCAGCTTGGCTGAAGGGAGAGACAAAAGACTTGTCGTTATCAACAGCGTAAAAATATCTAGTGGTAGAAGGATTGTCTCGTTTTGTTGGGAAAAGGGGATCCAGGATGATGTACGAGACTTGGAATCTCCTCCTGGAATGGGAATGGGAAGGAAAACGCCCTCGGTGGTAAAATTATTGGCATTAGGAGTAATTTCACACGGGATGTGTGATAACACAAAGTGTGATTCCAGCTCTCAGTACCATATTTTATCAGAGCAGCAGGATGGAGGTCCCAGAAGAGACTTGTGGATCAAGTATGAGAGGCAGCAAGCTCTTCAGGTGGTCAGAATTTGGAGAGAATTGGTTAAAATTGGGGGAAGTTTTTTGAAGGTGCTCTTTCTGGAGGTGCTCTTTGAAGGTGCCTCTTCCATCCCACCTTGGGGACTGCAGGGCTTACACAGCACTTTCAGAACTTGTACTGGGTAAAAGGGAAGCCGGGCAGACGTGGTGCCGAGGGACGTGGCTTAGTGGTGGACTTGGCAGTGTTGGGTTGATGGTTGGACACCATGATCTGAGAGGTCCTTTCCAACCTGGACAATTCTGTGATTCTCTAAGTATCTAATGTTTGAGCTCCCTCTCATTGTCTCAAAGTGGGGGATCCTTCCTCTTGCTCTTGCTTTGGTAATTTTTGAGGATATGGATTCCGTTCTTCCAGCCTGGTTAGGTGCCTCTGAAAACTGTTCCCAGTCATAAAATCATAAAATCATAGCATAGTTGAAGATGGGAAAGACTTCAAAGACCATCCAGTCCTGCTCCCAGCCATCAGCAGGGACAACTCTCACCAGACCAGGTTGTTCCAAGCCCCCTCCAACGTGGCCTTCAACCCCTCCAGGGATGGGACAGCCACAGCTTCTCTGGGCAACCTGGGCCAGGCTCTCACCACCCTCACAGCAAAGAGGTTCTTCCCCACATCTCATCTCCATCTCCCCTCTTTCAGGGCCAAACCCTTTCCCCTTGTCCTCTGTCTCCCATCCCCGATCCAGAGTCCCTCCCCATCTTTCCTGGAGCCCCTTGAGGGACTGGATGGTCTCCCTGGACCCTTCTCTTCTCCAGGCTGAACCCCACCCAACTCTCTCAGTGTGTCCTCCCAGCAGAGGGGCTCCAGCACCTCCGTGGCCTCCTCTGGACCCACTAAAGGTGATGGTGGAAACTCCCAACCACCAGCAAGGGCTGAGAAGTTCCACTAAGTGCTGGTTTCCAGCTCACCTGTTGAGCCTGGAGTTACCCAGCCTCTAAGCATCAGTCCATCCTTGAAGGTCCAAGGTCCCTGAGGACCACGCAGGGAAGGTGTCCCAGTAGGTTGACCCTGGGATGTCCCCACCATGGGGGTTCCCATCCCACTGATCCACGTGTGTGTTTTTTCACTTGCAGGTTTACGAGCAGGACGATCTGAGCGAACAGATGGCCAGTTTGGAGGGGTTAATGAAGCAACTCAACGCCATCACAGGCTCAGCCTTCTAACGGCTCTTGACGAAGCGCTAATTATCCCGGAGCATTGCAGCAAACCAGGGTTTCACACCACCCCCAGAAAAAAAAAAAAAAAATCATTCTTCTACACCATTCCTTCATCAGCGCAAGGAAAAACCCCGCGAAGCCCTAAAAAAGGAATGATAACATGAAGAGAAAAAAAAGAAAAAAGAAAGGAAAAAAAAGAGAAAAAAAGGAAAGTCTATCGCTGGAAACGTGCGGATCCAGCACCTCGAGCGGCCAAGAGGGTGGCCGAGGGCACCTGACGTCGTGGCCCGCCGTGTCATAGCCAAGGCCACCAGCCGGCTCGTTTTGACCTCCTAGTCTTCGTAGATGCTCGAGTCGTTCCTGACTAACTCCTGGTTGACTCCGTAGAGGTTTGGTAGCTCTTTTGTCTAGGTCTAGTCTTTACCTCATGCGAGTCTGGTTGGTTTCTTTTTTTTTGAAATCTAACCCGCGCCGTCAACGAGCCGGGGGTCACTCGTTTGGGTTGTGGTTTTTCTTGAAAATAGGCAGTTCCTGACGGCAGAACCACCCGGAGGGAATCATCCACCACCATCACCACCACCAAAAAAATTCCTGGAAGTTCTCCCAAACAGCACAAAACGTAAGGGACAAATCACTCATGTTTTTGGTTGTCTCCGTGGCTCATCTCTCGCCGGGACAGGACAGGACGGGACGGTTGGTGTCAAATCCCACCATTTTAGGACGCGTCGGTAAATCCTCCCGTCGTTAACGTTTTACGTACGGCAAACGGAGAAACCAGGAATGTAAGAAGAAGAAAAAAAGAGAAGAACACACAAAAAAATAAGTCTGTGTGGGTCCCCCCCACCACCAGCTTGGAACAAGAAGATTGAATATACCGTTTTAGCCCTAAATTAATTAGGAGGGCTTTTTCCCAAATAATTCCTGGTTGGGATGGGCGGTATTCCGTGGGAGCAGCGAGCAAGGAACGTGGAGAGCAGCAGGAGACCCGGAGCCATCTTTAGGGATTCCCTCTCCTTGTCCTGGAGCTCCAGCCGGGCGTTACGGTGTTTCTCCACAACCGTAACGGGTTGAATCGCCTCAAATATTTTGCGTGCATACATTTTGTTGCTAAATTTGAAGCTGCATCCGGCGATTACGCAGCTGAATCACCAAAAGGCAGCTCGTTTGCATATTTATCAGTTAGGAGGCTGCAAAACCCAATAAGAGAGTTTCAGCCGAATTATTCCATTCAGCTCTTGCCTTTGATTTCAAGCTTGAGTGGGTCATAATTTTAAAAGAGCATGGAAAGGATAGGATCTTTACAACCTAATAGCTCCTTTTATTAGGTGGGTAATTAAATGTGAATCTCTGAATAAAATATTTTGAGTAAAAACGGCGCTGCAACAGAAGGAATAACTCCGCTTCTTTCCCACGGCTGGGAAGGAAATCCGATGTCAAGGAGGGATTCGAACGCTTCCTTGGGAACTCCGGTGTGTTTGTGAAAATGCCCCTTTTAAAAAATGCCTCGTTATTCAATTTACTAAGGTTTTTTTAATGACATATTTAATCACGTCTAGGTGGAAGGCCGAGCTTTCCGCTTAGCGTCGTAGTCCCGAGAGATTTGGGACCCAAAACCTCTTGAATTCAACGAAAACGCACAATTTTTTTTCCCGACGAAAAGCCAGCTCAGCTCTTAGCCCCTATAAAATCACCGCCTCCCTTTTTCCCCTCGAAAAAAGGATGATTTTAGCGCAGCTCTCAAATAACTCCCCGACCCTATTGGCGGAGATCGACGTCGTCGAAATAAGAACATAAGGTCAAACCCATCTCTCGCTTTATCGGGGATAAAGGGCCAGTTAAAAAACTCAATTATTCCGTTTAAACGCTGAGGTTTTGGGGTTGTTGGGGTTTTTTTTTAAATTTTCCTTCACCTCCCCCAAGCTACTAAATTTGAGTTCCTCCTATGGAAGCTTGGAGACATTCCCAACCTTCGTTTGGGGGGTGACCTTAGTGCGATTCCTAATTAATTGGGAAGCAGGCATCGCTTTTCAGCTTTCACCTTCCGTGTGAGCTGCGTGACTTGGAAAATTCAAATGAGATTTGGGTACTTTTAGCAGAAATTACATATTTCTGATTTCGTATTTGCGGTGAGCTTGGCCGTGAGAATTCCTATGGGTTTTGACAGAAATATTTGTACCTCGGCCGTGGGCACTCCCGGAAAAACGTGAAGGTTGGTGGTACCACGGAAGATCTTTAGATGAGGGCTGCTGTAAGCAGGTGGAGAAAAAAAATCAGAGCCAAAAAAAGATACATTTTTTTCCTTTCCCCCCTCTTTTTTTAGCTTCAAGACCTAAAAATGGAGCAATATCCACAGGTCAAAAGGCTGAGGGCTCCCGAGTTCAGCATCTCTGTGGACTTCCCATCTGGGGAAGAGGTCCGGTCACTTGGAGAAGCTCTTTAATTCTTGGCAGAGGGTGGATAATCTGCTTGTTCTCCTTGCCTGTGGTCTTGATAACGTCACAGTTTAGGGCTGGAGATCGCTTCTGCCAAAATTTTGGCCGTAGGGTTCATGGTGTCACTTCTTGGGGAGCGAGGACCATCGGGTGGGATGTGGGTGGTTTTGTCAGCGTTGGGTTGACGGTTGGACTCGATCTTAAAGGTCCCTTCCAACCCAGACCATTGATTCCGTGATACTCCCTGTACTGGTCTGGCTGTTTGTCCACCCTCCTGTTTGGGAACTGGTGATTTTTTGCATCCACGTTCCTTGAGTCTCATTTTTTAGTAGGTTTTTTTTTAAAGGAGCATCTTTTCACCAACCTCTTTCCTCGGCCACCTCCGTCAAACCCAGCTTAGGTGAGATGTTGCACGTCGGGCTTGAGTCCCTCCTTGACATTTCTCCAGTCTAAATGATTTTTTGCAAGTGTTTCTCCAAAGCTTTTGGGCATGGTCCTTCCACTTCCAGCCCTTGGGAAGTGTCAGGCTTCTTCTAAAGTCAGAGCTGATGGTGTAATTCCTGCTGTAGCTCATCAAGGGTTCTCCAGGACACCCTCCTAGCTGCTACCTAAGGGTGAATCCACACCCAAGATGCTCCCGTCAACCTGCATGGACCGCCTTCAACCATCTCCATGGTGACACCAGGAGCAGACGTTCTCGGGGTGAGAGCTGGGACGTCACCAAGGAGCTCGGAACATCCCCAAGTAGGTGAAGGAAAGGGAGACCACTGGTGGGGAGCAACCCCTCGGCCTCACATCTGAGATGGATGGATACCTGGGAGCTGGATGGAAAAAGTGGAGTTCTTTCCCCAAAAACCACGGCTTCGTAGGTGATCCAAGATGGTTTTTCCCATTGGCTTTGTTTCTCCCCATCCCCTTTAGCTTCTCAGTGTCCTGTCTGGCATCCAGCCGGCTTCTTGGAGGCTCCATGACCTGTTTTTGGGGGTTTCTTTGGGTTGGTTTGTTTTTTTTTTTTTGGAACGTTCTCAACAAGAGGCATTTGAACGCATCCTCATCTTGGGCTCGGGGCGGCTGGAGGGCAGGAACCAGCCCCCCACCACCACCCCCCCCCGGGCACCAGCCTGGCTTCACTGTGTGCTCTCCGTGGAATTCCCGGGGCGAGGAAGCAGCCCCGGGAGGAGAAGGGACGATGCTCTTTTTATTCTTGTAACATAGAACCTTGGCGATTCCGACGTCGGCGAATCGCCGCCTTGTTCGGGATGGGACAGTTTTTGGGGGGGGGGGTGGGGGGTGGAGGGGTGGTTTTGGGGAGGGTGTACTTTTTCTAAGTAATATTTAATTTATTATCTAGGGGGTTTTCTTTGGGATAATTTATGATACAAGGGAATACCTGGCTGGAAAAACCTCGAGCAGGCTGTTAAAGCTGCAGTGTCCCCATGTCCCCCTCCCGGTGCGTGAGGGTCAAAGCGGGACGGTGTCACCCACCCCCGTGGTGTCACCCCATCCCGTGGTGTCACCCACCCCGCTCCAGCCTGCGGGTTCCACGTCCTGGCAGTGGCGACCGCCGTTCAAAGGGCTTTTTTGCAAGGTGATTCCAAAATTCTTAGCCTACTAGAGGTACGTTGGTCTTGATAGAAATGGGTTATGCTACAGCTTTAACTAGCCTTAGTTTAAATAAGGAAAAAAAGAAGAAAAAAAAAAAAGAAAAAAACATCTCCGTCGTTACAAAAAAAAAAGCCTAAAGGTGGCAATTCGGAGCCTATAAACACTTTCTTTAAATTGTCAGACTCTAGCCTTGTTAACCAAATTAGATTAGTGGCTGCAATATTTAAGTGTAAATCTTGTTCTATGAGAAAGGAAACTTGCTTACGGTTTAAAAAAAAAAAAAGAAAAAAAAAAACAAAAAAAAGAAATGACTGTTTCTACACACAATCTTGTATACTACTACGTGAGGAAAAAAAAAAGGGGTTTTTTTGTAATGCACTGTAGAACAGTCTCATATTCATTTTTTTATAGAAATGTTATTCCAATGGTGCATTTTTTTTTGTTTAATAAATAAAGTTTTGATACAAATTGCCTCTCTTGGTCCGGGGCGTTGTGGGTATCGGTCCCGGGACAACCCCGCGGCTCCCGCCCCGGCGCGCGATGGCTTCCTCGGTGTTGGGTTGCTGGTTGGACTGGATGAGCTGAAAGGTCCTCTCCAACATGGACAATTGATTCTGTGATTCTCCGTCTCGTCCGGCCTTGCAGCATCTGCCGTCCCGGTTCCTCCTGCATCACTCCCCTCCCATGAAATTTGCAGGTTTGGGGACAATTTGAAGATGAATATTGGGGTACGCTCTGGATGCTGGAGGAGCTGTGTCCATCTAGGGAAGGCTTTGGAAGGGAAGAAGACATCTTGTGTAGGGAAATGTGATGCCACCATTAGTGGTTGTCCAAGAAGGTAATTTCACACACTTGCGAATCAGCTCCGTGTCAGTAGAGAAATGGAGATGTCAAGAAGATGGATCTCAGGTAGAACTTCTTTGGTGTGAGGGTGGTGACAGCCTGGCCCAGGTTGCCCAGACAAGCTGTGGCTGCCCCATCCCGGGAGGGGTTCAAGGGCAGGTTGGAGGGGGCTTGGAGCAACCTGGTGTGGTGGGAGGTGTCCAGGGGTGGGACTGGAAGGTCTTTAAGACCTTCCAACCCAAACCATTCCATGGTTCTGTGGTGTCCCACCACTGCTCTGCTGGATACTCGTGATGCTCACCTTCCTTCCAAAATTTGGGTTTGAGGCTGGTGACGGGACCAAGCATGGGAGCGGGCGGTGTGATGGGGCAGTCCAATGAGGTTGGACTTGGTTGGACTTTTGGTATTTCCACATTTAAATGTAAGAAAAAGGAGATGTTAATTCTATTTTTCCTTCAAGAATTCTTACCGTGTTTTAGAAGATACTGTGAAAAAGTCTTCTGTGGACCCCAAATGCAGGTTTTGGGGGGGATTTAGCCTTGATGGTCCTTTGCGAATGGTGGATCCTCCTCTGTAGGAAGGGAAAGGCTCCTCAGGGTCCTGGGCCATCTTGTCTGGACAGTGTTTTGCCAAGAAAGGTTGGACCAGATGATCCTTGAGATCCCTTCCAACCTGGGATTCTGTGATTAAATACCTTAATAAAAGTGTGGGCACCGCAACGGGACTTTCCTCCGATGACGTTCCTAAGACGGGAGATGTTGTACCCTGGCCGGGGGTGAAGCTCCAAGCAGAGCAGTAGGTTGAGGTGCCTTCCTGTTGGCCAACTCCTGTGCTCTCCCTTCCATGGAAGTCGAGCTGACCTGGTCCCTCAGACCACGATGAGATACAGTGAAGCTTTTATCTCAGGAGCTACAAACCTACTTCAGGTCAGGTGGGAACAAGTTTTTTGGTGTTCCTTGTAGAATGTATCCATTTCTTGAGGTCTGCACACCCATTCAGAGCTGCAGGGATGTCAGCTCTGGAAGCCCACCAGCCGTTGTCTGAACCCGGGGGACAGTGCAGGGCTTCATCCCACATTTCTTGGCAGGTGGGAATTAATGTGAGTGCTTTTGGGGATGGATTCCATGCCTCGTTTCGCCCCCAACACCCCCCCTGGGCTTTGATCATCGCCCCACAGCTACCCCCAGTGAGCTTTCCCCTTCTCATCACCTTCTTTTCCATGAAAAATTGCTAAGGCACAAGTGGGAATGACTATAAAATCATGACAATGTAAGGACAGGAAGGTCATTCCTCCAACGTAACGACATTACGTTAATGTGTGTATTAATTTTAAGCATCTGGGCATAATTTGAAAGAAGGGCTGGTTGATCTAATTTAACAAATTGCACCCTTTCTCAACTCTGAGATGAAACACTTGGGTTTTTTTGTTTGTTTGTTTGGGTGGTTTCTTTTTTTTTTTTTTTTAATTTGGGCAATACCAAATTTAGTTTGTAACATGTGGGCCGTGAAGAAAAAATTTAAAAAAAATAAAAAAAAAATAATTAAAAAAAAAAGGAGTAGGCATGTAAAATTCAGTCTCACTTTATTATGACAATGTGCTACTCGGCCTCCCAGCACCCGGTGCCAGACATGAATATTTTAGTAGCCAAGGAGGAGCAACGTGAGCTGGGAGCATAATGATGGGTGTAGCCTGAGAAGATCTTGTGGTGCTGGCACGGAAGGAGGTCTCTGCTCATCAGGGTAGGGATGCGATGGGAGATGCACCAGGAGCCCCTTCCCAGAGGATGGTACTGGAAAAAAGGGCTCTTCCAGTCCCTCAAGGGGCTCCAGGAAAGCTGGGGAGGGACTGCTGATCAGGGAGGGGAGCCATGGGATGAGGGGGAAGGGTTTGACGCTGGAAGAGGAGAGGTTGAGACAAGATCTGGGGAAGAACTTTGCTGTGAGGGTGGTGAGAGCCTGGCCCAGGTTGCCCAGAGAAGCTGTGGCTGCCCCATCCCTGGAG
>JAOTQQ010000019.1:1307472-1321189 GCA_026546715.1 Gallinago undulata | reverse complement strand
TGGATGGGGCTTTGAGCAACCTGCTCTAGTGGGAGGTGTCCCTGCCCATGGCAGGGGGGTTGGGACTCGATGATCTTCAAGGTCCCTTCCAACCCAAACGATTCTATGATTCTAATTTCAGATTTTTAGATGAAAGCTTGTCATCAGGCAGAAACCAAAGGATGGTTTTCGGGCTGCACTGACCAGCCATCACTGTACCTTCACTCAACCTCCACAATATCAGGACTTCATATTTTCCGAGTGTTTGCTTCTTTTAACTGGCTCTTTTGATCCAAGCTGTCTTCACGTTGAACAGGACCAGGGAGAAAGTGACCTTCCCGGGCTTTGGGGATGAGAGACTTCATGCCGAAGATGTATTTTTTCTTTCTTTGAGGGTGTCCCTTGTGGAGGAACAGCAGCTCTTCCTATAGCTTTTCTGGCACCCTCTCAAGTGGGAGGCAATATCTCACAGCTGACAACGTGAAGGGCTGCAGGGAGGTCTAAAATAATGAAAATGTTTACTAACAAGAGGAAATCATCCATCATTGCCACTAGAGCTGTTCAAGTCTGAATTCCAGCCGGAATCCGGAATGTGCCAAGTACTAGATACTAGGTTCAGCGAGATGAATTTGTATTTAATCTTTTGACAGATTCTGCACGGGTTTTGCAGAGGAACGGCAGGCGTGGCTCTGGAGCAACCATAGGGAAGAGCATAGGGAGAGACGTGGCAAGGTTAATTCCTTCTGTAGTGGCCATGCCTTGAACAAAAAGGAAAGAAAATTTTTATTTTTGCTAAATAAGCCATTGCGTTTTCTGGTCAGGAACGACAGCAGCTGCTCGTGACTCTCTGCATCAGCTGGGAAAAAAAGCAGGGTATTAATCACATATGGTGGGTCAAGAATCCTCTGGGCTGTCCAGGGCTTTCCGACGCTTTCTGACCTCAGAAGCTCTTTGATAAGATGTTGTAGGCACGATCAGGGTTACAGCATTTTGCCAAACACTTAGGAGAAAAACAAGGAAACGGCCATCACTAGGGTTGCTGGGGTTTTTTTTAGGAAGAAATCATGTCAAACAAATCTAATTTCCTTCCATGACAGGGTCATGGCCTTGGAGATAAGGAAGATGCAGGAGATGACTACAAAAACACTCAGAAAGGCTTTTAGCACTGTACCAGCTGCCATTCTTAGAAGTGACCGGTTTCTCCTGGGCTCTGCCTTGTGTCTGCTGGAGCCCGAGAGGAATTCAGGATAAAGACTTAGAGTGATAGTGCTTTTTTTTTTTTTTTTTCCCTGCCTTTTTATCTGAAATGCATACTCTAGAGAGAACTCAACCCGCAGGTGTTGCCTTCCCAGGTCACGGCACCGCTACACATCGGCTCACGCTTCTGGGGAGGGTTACGGTCTCGGCACCATGATTAATTTGCCGTGATTAATGCCTCAGCTCGAGGTGTTCTTTCAACTAGAGTAAAGAATTTTGTAACAAGGAGAAGAGACTACAGCTGGCTTTACCATGTTAAAGTCATGGAGACCCATCCTCTTATCCTCTTCTAATGCGCTCTGGAGAGGGTGTAATAGTTGAGTTGAGTTGAGTTGAGTTGAGTTGAGTTGAGTTGAGTTGAGTTGAGTTGAGTTGCTCAACCTTGAGCAGAGCCCTCCTTAATTGCACTCTTCTGCACAGTAAAATATCCAACGTTATTTTTTCAGATGGCACACCAAAATTAAATAACTCACCCGACGTAACGCAAATCAGGTTAGAGTTCCCATTCTGGGCTCCCCAGTTCTGGCTCCTTCTCCCACCATGAAACACCCCCCAGTCCTGATTTTATCACAATATTGCTTGCACCCTCCATGATATGGGTAAAACACAACATCCAATTCCCCAAGCAGCGAGTCCTCTATTAAATAGTGAAATTTGCTTTACGACTACGAGGACAAAGTTCCTCAGTGTTTTTTTTCCAACTGGTTACCTGCTTGGAAATCACTGATTTTTTTATTTTTTTTTCTGAGGCTATAAAGTTTGGTTTATTTCCTAGGATAGTGACATACACAGTTAAAGAGATTTTATGTAGCCTTTTATAAAATGTTTTGTGCTCTGAACCAGCTAATGCATTATATTTTTGTCCCTCTTTTAGGGAAAAAAAGGACAGAAAAAGTTAACGGTATGGAAAGATGATCTTCCAATGTGATGATGACTTTTTTTTTTTTTTTTTTACCAAAGTTTCCAATTTTAAATAGAGTTTACAAGCCAAGCCTAGGCCTTTGGCAAGGTCAGTGTCATTTTCTCAATCCACCTTTAAGAAGGGCTTCATCCTGCTGTGGTCCCATGGGCTGGTTGCCACTTGCAGCAGGAGAACACGAGCTGTGCTCCAGGAGCTTGGTTCCACCTGGAACCGAGAGAGAACTGGAGAGAGCCCAGCTCCTGTGCTTCAGGACTTCTCCTCAGCCTGCCAAAGCACGGCAAGGAGAAAGGCTGGGCTCCCAAATTCCTCCACGAGCCAGACAAACCAGACACTGATCCAAATCTCAGCACAATAGCTGCTTACATGGAGCCAGAGCTTTACTGGGCAAACTGGGCGTTGTAGAACATGCATACCAGGCTGATTCTGGGACACTGGGAGAATACTCTACATTTTGAGCTAAATTGCATAAATAGTGCCATTCATTTCAAACAGCTAGTGCAGACTCTTCTTTGTTTTAACACATATTAAATCTAGCCTCAGATATACAAATTAACCACCTGCAATTAGCAATTGCCCTTCTTGAAAACGAAGTGCGTGGAACGTAAAGAAATGTTCTTGCTTGATGAAGGATTCGTCAGCCATTCTGAGATACCCTTGGCTTTTGTAGGCTTCGGTATTGATAATAATCAAAGCCTCAGCGAGGCAAATACACACAGGTTTTTAACCTGATAAAAACAATACAAATAACTGTAAGTGCACTTCCAAGCTCTGACTCAAAAATGAATGCTCAAAGATGGTTATTTCCCACTTGGCTTAATAAACAAGTTAGAAAAGGCTTTTTGATCTTTCCTAACCCAATTTAATAGACAAAACACCTTCCTTTTGTTTAACCAGGGCGTCCCAAGTGCAAAACACAGATTGCTTTATTTATGCTCCTATCCCTAATAAAAACATCTTATTCTGAAGAGCAGCAGTTATGGCTTCATACCAAAATGTGAGATAAAGCATGAACAAAAATAATTCTTCAACTGTGCATCACAATTAAACATAAATCTAGATTTATTTCCTCTTAACTTAATGGGAGCTAGAAGCCTAATTCTTCTGTGTTCCCTCTTTAGCTAATCAAGAGAAAGAGAGAGATTTCTCTCTCTGGCCATGAGTCAAAACCCAACAGAGTTACCCAATGAAGGTCTCTTCATTGACCGCAGCGGGAGTCAGATGGGTCAGACCAAAGCTTTAGTCCAATATAGCCTCTTGGCATTGACAGTATTGAGTAAGAATCAT
Organism: Gallinago undulata; assembly: GCA_026546715.1. Classification (NCBI taxonomy): domain Eukaryota; kingdom Metazoa; phylum Chordata; class Aves; order Charadriiformes; family Scolopacidae; genus Gallinago; species Gallinago undulata. Next base: position 1,317,747 of record JAOTQQ010000019.1, on the reverse strand, counting down.
TTATATTGGCTGAAAATCATTTTAGTTATCTGTATTTCTTACATGTCTTCTCCACTGGTCAATCTTGCCCCAGGTGAGTAGTCACTCAACTGATTGTCTCCCTGGTCCGGAGTCGGGTGCTGTTGGAGCTCAGCAATGCTTCATCATCAACCAGGGCTAAATCACAGAGGATGCTTTGTCAGTACAAGTGGGGTTTTTTTTTTTTCGGCTTGCTAGAGTGAAAAATATTGTATTAAGTGGAAAAAAAAAAAAAAAAAAAAAAAGGAAAATTCATGCTGATGGTCCCAGGCAAACACATGTTTATCTCATATCCTACATCAGAGCAAATGTTCAAGAGCAGCTCGTGTTTCTCTCTGAATTGGCTCTGGGAATCGCACACCCCCCAGAGAAAGCTGCCTGCAGGCAAGCTCAAATTAACTGGTTTTTAACTTATTTTTTTTCTTTTTTTTTTTTTTTTTTTTTTTGACTAGGCTAATTTGAGACCATTCTGCCTCCTTTCCCAAAGTCTCCACTCCTCTTAAAAAAAATCTCTGCACATAGTCATTATGTAAGGGGCTTATATTTCAATGCTTGATTAAAAAAATACCTAGAGGTAATTCTGGTTTGAAACAAGTTCACAGAGCTGTTTTCTATCAGTGGCCCGTTCAAACAAAATGAAAATTAAATGTGCATGAGAATTAGGCATCAGCTCCCTTAAACTGCCATTTTATGACTGTATACTTTAATTGGACATTGCAGATAAATCCTTTTAAAAAGCTTCAAAACAACATTTTCATCAGCCCAGAGCAGCTCATATTTTTTTTTTTTTCCAAGCAGCTGAACAAACACATTGGGTTTCTTCTTCCTCAAAGGTCTTTAAATCCTGCTCCACTCTTAAATGGAGCCGGCTCGTTACATGCATGAATTAAGCAAAGCAGATCCACGTAAATTATATATTGACCGAAATGGAGTAGACATCATTTCGTGCAGAAGGGAACAGATGATAGAATATGTTTTATTTGTTGTGATAAAAAATAAAAATCAGTCCCTTGTGGCCATCTCACCAGAGGGTTGGGGTGGATGGTTCCCCGTGCCTCCTCCTCCTCTTCCAGAACTTTGTTGCACTGACCCAGACTGGAAGGGCTTTCTTCTTCTATGTATTTCAACCAAAGCAAATTAGCTTTAATGAATTCTGTTGGTTATATTCAGCCTTCCTGAATAAATATATATATAGCTTTCAAAATTTTAATTGGCCACCATGAAAATGAAGGTATATCTGCACTGGTTTTCTGGTCTTCTGTGATGGGATTAGAAATTCTACGCTAGAAATGCCAGTTTCTCTTTGCTGGAAGAGCTACCACATGGCCATTTCACACCTGAGCATACTCTCCTCCCTTCAAAACCAGTTCGAACCTAAGCCATCCCAAAATATTCACAGTCCTGAAGGAGATAATAAGACCCATTTTCAGTTCTGTCTGGTTTCCAGAGAGCAGACAAGACTCTAGGAAATGGAAGTAGGTAGGATGTAGAATTTAGGGTTTGCTCTACAAAAAACCTCTATGTTTACAACACAGCATTGTCTTTTCACCCATTTTTTTGGACTGTAAACCACAGAAAAGACTCAAAAACCGCGATCCGGGTACTGGGGCTTTCTATATGAATTACAGATCAGCTCAGGAGCTACATACTAACCAGCAAAATGAATAGAAAATCACATCAGCTATTCAGTAGGAAACCTCTAAATTAGTAGCTTCTTACAGCCACGAGCTACTTGCTCAAGGCTGGAGAGAAATTTTCATATGGTTAAAAACCCAGCCTTGCGCGTTTCGAGGGTGTTTAAAAAGAGATTAGTCAAAGTGGTTTTAAATGGACCTCACCAGAAAATAGCCCGTCTGTTTCCACTGAAATGCCCTGTATTTCTGCACCTGAATTTTTTTCCAAAATTGAAATAAGGTGGTCATAATGTCAATTGCAAAATATCGGGACGCGCGGCGCTGCAACCGAAGAATGAAAATTAGATTCCTCTGTGAAATCAACACATCCATTTTTACAAGGTCACTTCAGTAACAGAAGGAAAAACAGAATGAGACAGTCTATTTCAGTTTTGCATATTTTCAAAACTAGCTGCTTTTATTATTTTTTTTTTTCCCCTCCAAAAAAGGTGTAACCATATGGAACATTTCAATTTAGGGAATGCTGGTTTTGTCCTTTTTCTTTGCCCAGCCTTACTTACAGGCGATATCAGCAGGCAGATTAGATGACCTAGTAGGATTTTTATTTTTTTTATTTTTTTTTTTAATGTCAAGCTTTGATAATCCGTGGATGATGACTCCGTGAATTTGGCGGTTAGAGGTTTAGCCTTCCGTGATCTCGGTCTATTCAGCCCCTCGCTTTCAATCGAATGATCAATAACTCATTAGCCAGCACCTATTTAACTTCAGAGCAGCGGAGCAGCCCTTCCAACCAAAAAAATGGAAAAACATTAAATTCTAATTTTATGTAACAATTTACCCGCTCTTTTGATGCTGCCCCACCTTCCTAACAAAGACCAGAATTTTGTTCAGCGTGTTGTAAGGTTCGAATCGCCTCTTTGTGACATTTGAAAGTCCTAGAAGCCAACGCTGTGTGATCGTTCTTGTGACACTTATTTTTTTCATTCCATCCCGCTCCGATGCGATCCCTTTACCACCTCTTCATATATTTTTCTCGAGCACTTCTCACTTAGATTCCTATTCCCTTTGTTTTTTTCCACCGCGGCAGTGAACTCGACTGAGTTGGAGGATCTAAATCCGGCTTCGTTTTTTTCCGAAGTACATGATAAGCTTTTCCTGTATCATCATTTCCATAGGGAAGACCCGTCTACATAAGTGTATCCACCTCTTCAGTCTGGAAGAACTTGCTGTATTTGCAAAGGGTAATCTAAAATACATAAAAATACATACTATTTTTAAATCCTACTAGACAGGGAGGTGGGTTTAAGAGTCATTTAGAGGCAGTGTTGGGGGATATGGTGTAGGGGAGAACTTTGTAGAGTAGGGTAGATGGTTGGACTCGATGATCTCAAGGGTCTTTTCCAACCGAAATGGTTCTATGTTGCTATGGAAGCAGATTCAACAGTATGGATTTTATTCCAACTCTTCTGACTGTCTACCTGCCTTCTTTCCAGGGAATTATTACTTTTTGGGGGTATTTTCTCCCCAGGAGGTGGAACAAAGAGCAAAAGGATTGTTTGTGGGTTTTTTTTTGAGACAAAAATCTCGTATTCCTCCATCTTCGGCAAGTCGCGCTTTCAGGCTGTAGTTCTTCAGCATCTTGAGCACCACCACCACCACGGTGGTTACAGAATCTGGCCGTGGCTCAGCACTGAAGAGCTGAGAGGATGAGCAGACCTCATCTTTGAAAAGCAGAGCCAGCAATTCCCCAGACGCCCTCGTGTGCCGCTCGAGGTTGTGCCGCGGATATTTGAGAACTAAATGGGCCATTTCAGAACGGCTCCCAGAAGATTTGCTCCAACTTCTTGGCAGCAGCCACAGCACACCCTCCCCTTCCCAGCAGATACCTAGCAAGAAAGCTTGGAGTCAAAAAAGAGAAAACCAACCCTCAACTTCACTTCAAAAGATTTGCGGGTTGTTTTACGGGCAAGTAATTAACGACTCTCACGGCGGTGGGCTTAAGTGTAAGGTAGGAATCGGATGCACTTTTGTGAGGACAATCTTGTCGGAATATTAATTATCTTCTCCTTAGTCACAACAGCTCGATCGCCCACTTCATGTGACATCCAAAAGCGTTCAGCGTAATAAAAGAAGTAAATTATTGTATAACATTAAAAATAACCAGTATTTTTAACAAGAAATAAATCATTAGCTACCTACCTTTCAGAAGCGTCTTCTGTGGCCTCTTAGGCCAAGGTAGATGTGGAATTAATACGCGGATCGATGAAAGAAATACACCTAGCAAAGATAAACAGCGTGTCAGGAGGGCTTTGCTACTTAAAATCGAGCAAGGACGAAAATGAGGGAGTAGATCAGCCACATGGGGTTGGTAGTTTTATTCACAAAGTCATGTCTCAGCAGTTATTTCCAGTTTGATGGGGATTATGCTCCCGGATAAGATATTCCATACCGAGAATATATCCTATACTCTTAGATACTACAAGAACTATAAGGGATTTATACAAGATTTCTTCCAAACCATGGACCTTTCCAACAGGGGCAATGGGAATATGACAAGAACTCCAATTGCCTGACACAGCCCTTGTTTCCCAATCTTTTCCTCCAAGGCCGTGTCCTTAGGTTGAAACAAAGCACCTACTGGGTAGTGGCCAACTCTTCCAGTCTCTGCAGTGTGCCCTCTCTGCAGTGTGTTCTCCACCCTTAGGTTCCAAATTTGGGCTCATTTTCCTTGTGATGGCAAAATGTCTCCTTTTCCCCCAGAGTTCTGCCTCCTCTGATGTGGACCCCCTCGCCATTCTCCAGAAAGGCTATATTAGGGGGGAAAAAAGGGATTTTCTGCTGTTTCACAAAGCTGGTAGGACTCTGGTGTGCATAAAGGTTTAATACACCTTCGCATCGCCAAGATCTCCTGCCTTTCACAGCATTACCGTGGGGTGGAAATGCAGACCCTCGGGTGCTGTAGGATGGTGGTGGATCTCTGAAAGCATATCATTTCCAAGTGAAAGAAATTGAGCTTTGCTACCCAAAAGACAGAACTTTCTTTTCCTTTATCTCCAAAGTTGCTGTGTTTTCCCCTCAAGTTATCTCAAAGCCTGAAGTCCTGCTGCAGCCTCCTCCAAAAAATAAAATAGAAAGGGCCAAACCACCAAGAGAAAAAGTCTGCCTTGATTGCTTTGATCAAGATTTCACTTCTTCAGAACTGAAAATTTCCTTACTGGAGGTTTTTCTGCAAGCTCATCCCTTTTTTATGCCCGTAGAGAACTTCTGGCCCACGTGTTTCCTTAGCAGAGCACCAGCCTAAATCCTCTTTCTTGGGGGAGACACTTGGCACTTCCACCACTTGGATTTCTTATTTTTTTGGCCATAAGTGTTCCCGTCGACACTCGGCGACAGTAGTGCCCTTGAATCATCTTGAAGCTGCATGAGCACTTGAGAGATGAGGTTTTCAGTTAATTAGATTTTGCTGCCTAAACAGTGAACTTTTTTCATCATTTTCCCTTACCACCTTGGCTTCCAGCTTAGCAAAATTTGCAGAGACTCTTAATTTCCTTTTCCTTTGGGAGGTGGTAATGCAGAGAGTGCCTTGCTCAGCATTTATCTATGACAGCTTTACTCCAACTTAGGGTGCAGCCGGAGTTACGCTCCTGCCAGCCTCTGCTGTTGTAAAAACCCTAGAAAAAAGTCTTAATGATCATGGAATCATGGAATTGTCAGAGTTGGAAGGGACCTCTAAAGATCATCTAGTCCAACTCCTCTGCCAAAGCAGGAACGCCCAGAGTACATCACTCAGGAGCATCCAGGTGGGTCTTGAAGGTCTCCAAGAAGGGGACTCCACGACTTCCCTGGGCAGCTTGTTCCAGGGCTCTGTCACCCTCACCCTAAAGAGGTTTTTGCTCATATTTGAGTGGAACTTCCCCTGTTCCAGCTTGTGCCCGTTGCCCCTTGTCCTATTGCTCTTGGCAACAAGGGCACATTGCTGGCGCATGGAAAGTGTGCTACCTACCAGGACTCCCAGATCCTTCTCCTCAGTAGTGCTTCCCAGAAGATCCATCCCTAACCTCTATTGGTGCCTGGGGTTCTTCCTCCCCGGGTGCAGGACCCTACAATTGTCCTTGTTGAACCTCATGAGGTCCTTCTCTGCCCAACTCTCCAGCCTGTCCAGATCACACTGGTTGGTGGCACAACCCTCTGGAGTGTCAGCCAGCCCTCCCAGTTTGGTACCATCAGTGAACTTGCTGAGGATACACTCTGGACCCCTCATCCATGTTATTTATGAATATGTTGAAGAGGACTGGGCCGAGTATTGACCCCTGAGGGACACCACTGGTCACAGGCCTCCAACTTGACCCCGCTCCATTAATTAGAACCCTCTGAGTCCTGTCACAGAACCAGGACTCAATCCACCTCAACACCCCCTCATCTATCCCACACTTCCTTAATTTTCTAACGAGGATGTTATGGGAGACACGATCAACTTAATTCTTCTTGTAACCAGCTGTGTTTGGCAGCTTGGTTTAAGTGCCCTGGAAATATTTCATTTCACTGGAAGGAACAGTTAACGGATTTGAAAAATCCCACCTCCAATTTCTGCACTTTGCTGGGGAAAAAAAAAAAAAAAAAGAATAAATAGAAAAATGGGAAAGCCAGACCTCGAAAAAAAAGAGGATGCTGTAACTTAACTTACCTTTGCTCCTCTTGTCTTCACCTGTTTTCTACTGCTTCTCTGCAGATGTGGAAAATCCACAGAAACACACAGAATATGAAAAAGAAAAACATAATTCTTTGCAGCAAACGCTGACAATGTTTTCAAAACTGGGTGTCGCATGAAATAAATAAGAAGAAAACACGCACGATGGCAGGTAGAATATATGCAGCTGTTAGAAAGGTGAATATAAGCACGTCAGGTTGGGTTTGGAGAGAGAAATGGGAAGATGCAGGGAAATGACAAACCTGCCTCGAGTGGCTTCAGCGTAGACCATTCCTCTCAGCTTGACAGTCCCCACCTACTTCATTGGAAACACTTAAGGCTTTTAAACTTTGCTTTAAGCATCTTTTATGACTCCTGTTGTACGTAGAGACTACGTTAAGAAATTCTAAACATGGTTTTCTTAGTTCTGACGTAGTAAGAAGCTCCCAAAGGACACCTCTCATTTAACCACAGGCTGTCCAATTAACCATGATGAAGTATGTACCAGATCTCCGAGGACACAGCTTGCTGAACCATCCCCAAATCTTTCCTGCCCATCCGCTGACCTATCGGATTGTGGCAAGCGTCCTTTCGTTTCCCATTAATCAACAGAACAGCTTGCTTAATAATTTCCTGGCCTTTGGTCCTGTAATTTAGGTTTCTTAAGGTTGTTTTTTTTTTTTTTTCTTTTCTATCATAAGCCTAATGGGCACGTTCAGGATGATGATGAAGAGCAAAGCTCCTGACAGATGGTGGGTATCTTATGAATTCGAACAAGTGAGTTTGCAAGATCCATGAACAATGAGGTGCATCTCTGTTTAAATCAAATGTGGAAATGTTTTGGGTTTTTTTTGATATCTTCTTTTGGCTTAATGTTTACTAAAATCACATCTCTTTGTTTCTTCCGTGAAGAAGTCAGCATTTGCAGGAGTTAATCATAAAGTTCCCGTAGTAATCTCACCCTTTGATTGGTGTCTTTAAGAGTGTGATTGCTGGATTAATGGGCGATCTGATTTTGTTGGAAATTCCTTATTATTGAATCAATTGTGACCTTAATCTGGTGATTATGTGGGATAAGTTCTAGTTAGTTTAGTAAAAGGTTTTAGCTGACCACGTTTACAATTTCTGCAAAAAATGCCATTGATTCCTCACTTGCTTCTTTACTTATTTATGCTGAAACTTCACTATAAACTCCACAGAGATGGTTTTCTTTTCAATTTCAGAATGGACTAGTAAGCCAAGGCACTTTGCCATGCAAAGTTGACAGAGGTACCATCAAACCACATCGTTGCATGCGCTTAATTTCATGAAGGCAGGACAAACATAGCTCTGCGTAAGAACTGCATCCACGGGGCTGTAATAATTAAAATTTAACGCCTTTCCTTTCCACTTACCTGGCTTTGGATCAAGTGTTGCATACAAAAGATGAAACCCATCAAAAAACTTGCCCCCTTGCACTTGCTCCGGCGTGAAGGCAGACTCTGCCTCTACCTCTGTCTCCAGGTCTGCCAGGAAGACTTCTCCAAGGGTGTGAAGTTCGACGTAGGTTACGGATTTGATGCTTTTAGAGCACCCAAGTTAGGCAGTCTGATCTGGGGGAGAGCCTGAAGTCTGCACAGGATCAAAAATTTCATCAGCTCCACCATCACCACGCTCAGGGAAAGCGTTTTAACACTTGAGTTAATTCCCATTAAGCATATCGGCTTCTCTCCTCAGACAGTGTAAAAGAGCATCGATTCCTTGGCTTGAAGAATAAGTGGTTTTGTGGCCATTGGAATTCTAGTTAAGGACAATGCTGAATATTTAAAATTTAGTACCATGTAAGCTTTTTAAAAAAGTCTCCTTAAAGTATCTTTCCTTTTTCAGGAAGTCTCCTTTTGTCCCAAACTCATACATGAGTACAAACACCAGAAAACTGGATTTTTTTTTATTTTTTTTTAGCTGTTTCTGCTGTAATCATATGAGTTTAGTCTCCATTCTAGGATTTATACTCTCTTTTTTTTTTTTTTTTGGTAAAGAAGATGAAATTGAGTAATCTGCCTAAATAATATTAAGGCTTTTCAGCTGAACTTAAACTTGTTTATAGTAGTCAAGAATAATAATCAGAATAATACGGGGGGGATGTGTAATGGTCCATAATACCCCCTACTGCAAAATACAGTGGAGAAGTGAGAATTTTCATGCAATATTAAAATCTGGTTTTCAATATTTGAAATTAAAATTAGTCCTAATTAGGATTTAATTTAATTAGGAAGGGGAAGCGAGAGGTTTACTGCGGAGAACCGTTCCTCCACCGAGTATCTCCATGGACCTTCAGCGGCAAAAAAAACTAGGGCCACGAGTGTAACAATAAAAGATCTCTTTAATAACTTCAAAATGCTTGGCCCCTGGAGTGGAAACCAAATCTTGGGGCAGGCAACTGAGCTGGCTCAGTTCCCGTGGAAAGCTGGGAGCCCCCAGATAGAAACTTAAACCAGATCTAGGCTGCACCAGGGGACCATCACCATCATCTCATCTCAAAATCCAACCCTTTATACGGGAAATTATTAAAGACCCCTGAGCCTGGTGGAGAGTACAAAGGAAAATACGCCTGGTTTTCAGCTCCAGGTTGGCTGAAGTGGGTCTACACTTTTTTCCAGGGATTGATTCCCGGCAAATATAAGTTTGAATGAAGAGCCCAGACACCAGAGATCCCCTTTGGAGGTGTTTTAACTTCTAGGCAATAAGTTCCTTCATCACCCTTCATTGGAGAGGCCTCCTGCTGCGTGATGCTTTGCTTCAGCATGAGAGGAATGGCTCAAGGCACGCTCCCACCCACCGTACGTCTGCATCAATACCTCCATCTGATGTTCTGAATTCCTCCCAGGAATGGTTTCTAGCTGTCTGTAAAAAAAATGGGGTTTCAACGCCCGTCTTCCCCCACCTCCTGTGCTGGTAGTCCCAAATCCTGACTTTTCCCCTGAGAAGAGGGTCTATATCCCCTTATGAAGGGGTTACAACCTTTTTGGCTCTTCCGATGCAGAACGTGAGACGCCTAACACACGGCACCCCCAGGGGGAATTAGGATAAAACCATCATTTCCCAGTGAGCAGGTGCTGGTTGAACACGTTCACAGCTTTGGGAAGACTCAAATACAGGGAGAAAAACTTCAGGTGAGAAAAAAGCAAAGCAGCACTGGTGTGGGTTCATCACCTCCAGAGAGTGGCATCAACTTTTCTAGCCCTGTTTGGGACACAGAACACCCAAAATTCTACCCAAGCCCTTCATCAGATTTACCTTGTTTTCATATAGATGAACGTTGAGATGAACATGAGGCCCTTCCTCCATCTGGCAGCACCTTTGAAAGCCAAGGTGCCACCAAGAGCCCACCACCCCACCCCAGTTTTGCTCTGCATTGAACTCCAAACCGTTGTTTTTAAATAGAGTATTTAAAGCCTTTTTTTTTTTTTTTCTTTTCTTGTTGCTCAGCAACTTGTCTGTAATGAAGGATGCCCCGCTGGCGGGCTTCCTTGCGGATGGAAGCCCGAGCATCAGTCAAGGTAGCCTCCAGGAAGGTGTAACGCTGGCCAAGGCAGCGAAGAATTATGGTTTTGTTCTATTTAACGTCGATGAAGTCAGCAGAGGTACAAAGCAGCCGTCGTTCTGCAACATCAGGCTATTCAGGGTATAAAAGGTGATGGACCGCTTCAGCGATCCGGAATTAAGGAGAGGACTGCGGCACGAGCAGTTGAGCAGATGGCGCGTGTCGTGGTTCCCGTCCAGACCGCTGCCACCGTCCCCGCGAGGAGCTCGGTTCACACCGAGGGCAGCCCTTTGGGGTCACAGGCTGTGTCTTCTCATAGAATCATAAAATCATCCAGGCTGGAAGGGACCTCCAAAGGCCATCTAGTCCGACCCCCCCGCAGTCAGCAGGGACACCCCCAACTAGACCAGGTT
>JAOTQQ010000019.1:1290767-1306771 GCA_026546715.1 Gallinago undulata | reverse complement strand
ACCACCCTCATTGGAAAGAACTTATTCCTAAAATCCAATCTAAATCTGCTTTTCTTCAGTTTAAACCCATTGTCCCTTATCCTGTCACGCAGGCCTTTGTAAACAGGCTCTCCCCAGCCTTCCTGTAGCCCCCTCAGGTACTGGAAGGCCGCTCGTAGGTCTCCCCGGAGCCTCCTCTTCTTCAGGCTGAACAACCCCAGCTCCTTCAGCCTGTCTTCAGAGCAGAGAGGCTCCAACCCCTTGAGCATCCTCATGGTCCTCCTCTGGACCTGCTCCATCAGGTCCATGTCCTTCTTCTCTTGAGGGCACCAGCCCTGCACACAGTGCTCCAGGTGACGTCCTTTATTCCTAACATCTAATCAGAATTCTGTGTGTGCCAGCTTGTGTCCATTGCCTCTCACCTGATAACCACCCTGACAACCACTCTGAGAAGAGTCTGGCTCCATCGCCACTGTGTCCTCCCATCAGGTAGCTGTAAATACCCGTAACATCTCTGCAAGACTTCTCTTTTCCAAGCTGAGCGAACATAGTCATCTCCATCTCTTCTCTTAGGTCATATTCTCCAGGACCTCCCAACCATCTTGATGGCCTCCACTGTGCCCACTCCTGGATGTCAATGCCTTTCTTTTGATGCGAAGCCCAGAACTGGAGATACCATTCCAGCTGCAGTTTCATAAGCGTCCACCAGAGAGGAAGCTTTCCTCGCCATTCCTGGCCTCCGGAGAACCACAGAAGTCAGTAGAAGACTTTACCCTCATTATGGTGGTCAGTGATGCTGAGGTTGAGCACAAAGATTTGGGAACAGACAGTAAGAAATGGCTAAAGACATCTTGGCCCTGGTTATATTGTTGCCAAGACAGCAGCAGGTAAGCCTAAGCCAATTGGAACTGTGATTTTTTCCTTTTCTCTTCTATTTACAAAGTCAATGTTTATGTTGCCTAAGCTGGTTTCAAAATCCAATCAATTGCAGGTGAATCAAATTTTAATTTTAGACAGAAAATGCCTCTGCGATGGAAACAGAATATCAAACACTAAACCTCCATATTGTGTCAATAACCCACCTGTTTGCTAAGACTTCGTGTTGGCTGTAAGAAATGTGACATTTACTACACAAATTTTATTACTTTCTCCCCATCCCCCTCTGGCAATAGAACTGGGTGTTTGTTTTGTTGGTTTTTTTTTTTTTTTTCCTTTAGAACATCTCTAATTTGAGCCTAAAAAGAACTCCGTTCTAACAAGCTGAGATTTCAAAATAACGCATTCCGCTGTTCCGCTTGCAAAAATAATCTGCTGTTCCCGTGCAGGGGCTTCATCCATAACATCCCTTCTCTGCCACTAAGTTGTTACCATCAAGCACAGCTTGAGACAACAATTTCCTTCGAAGCACCTCTGGTCTGGCAGTCACAACTTTCTTAGAATTCTTCTTTAGGCCACGTTTCCTCGTGTCTATAAACCTGCACTCAATATTTTTGGATACTCGATAGATGACCAACTATTTTATGGTCATCAGCACCCACACGGTGCTGAGGTCCACTCTTTTACATCCTTTTTTCCTAAGCCACGTGTGGTGTAGCTGGTCCGTTGACCAGCTGCATCACCGTGAGGATGCCCGGAGCCATAGAGAGGACATCCACCTTACGGTGAGAAGACCTGGAGTGAGAAAGACAAACCCAACCCCAGAAATCTCTACCTCAATGCCAATAAAGACTCACTTCCTAGCTCTAAAAAGAAGAGGGAGGGGGGGAAAGGTACAAGAAACTCCATAACACACAAGTAAAAAGTGCTATGAGATCCTTCAGTGAAGATCGTTGTCACCACCACGTTGTGTCACTGCCTTCATCTGTCCACGCATGGGTCTCCTCCCTGTCTACTCAAGTGGTAGAGCTGTACTCGGTTTAATCATAGATGAGTCTTTTTTTGGAAAAAAGAAATCTTATCAGAACCACTCGTTCCCCTCCATACTCTATCTATTACAAGACATCGTAGCTGCATGGAATAATTCATAATGAGCAGAGACAAAGTTAATTCCCAAGCCCCCAGCTGAACAGCTGTGCAAGATTCATCTGAGCAGAATTGGAGAGGTTTTTTTAGGAGAATTTCACGTGCTTTTGGCGGTAGACTTCAGAACAGCTTTGCTTTTTACGGAAAAAAAAATTAACGTATGCTTCTCTTCAGCCATAAAATACGCCCATATGAACGTATTAGTTCCCTAAGTGAAAAATGTATTGGAATCTCTGATTAAAAGGGACAAGGCTATCCCTTATTGGTTTTGACAGGTTGGATATCGCCGTGCAGTTTCTTCCCCTCCTCTGCCAGCAGAAGAGCTACTAGGAAACCAATGGATGGGCTGCACTACACTGCAGTGGGGTTTTTTTAATTAATTTTATATTTTTCTTCCTCTGGGATTGAGCATCATCTTACTTTACCCCAGTGCAGCCAAACGCAGGTGTAAACTCCGGTGTCCCACCTCCAAGGGGACAATTCCCTGCTGCAAGCCCTGCTCTCCTGGCAAAGGAGACATGTTCTTCCACGCGTCTAGATGGCTCTGGAGGTCATTCTGCTGGATGAAAGGGCTTTCATCCTCCCTCCAATTGGGCATGTGACTTACCCAGACAGTTATTAGTCAAAGTTACCCAAAGGAAAAGGTGAATTAGAAAATTTGACCTGGACTGACAATGCTTTAAGCTTCTCCACGACCTGTTGTTGATGGAACCCGCTCCTTCGGGGACAAAGCAGGAGGCTGGAGAAGCAATCCATGATCCCCCGTGGCTGTCAAGCCCTTATTCACTAACTGTTGTCTGACAAGGATGAGTTTTGTTTAGGAAGGCAGAAAGGAACCCAAAGTTTGGGTCTTCTACTTCAAATCCCAGCACCTTGGCGGGTGGGGGAACCGGGGCGTGCGGCTATTGTGTAGGAAATAGGCTGTAACAACTCTAACGAACCCAAGTCAGAAGAATTGAAGGTTTTCTTTCAAAGCTTTCCCACTCGTTTTGAATTCCCCGACCTGAGAGCTAGCTCGCTGCCATCTAAAGAGCGCATTGTTCCCTAAATGAGGTTTCAAGCTGCCACCGGGTTTTCATTAGCAACCTCATGATCGGGACCGTCCTATTCATCGCGAAAGTTTGTGCCAGCGTCTTTTTCAAAAGCCTCTGTTGAATTGCGTTCCTCCTGACAATAAACACATTCCTGTCATTTTGTTCCAAGTTGGCTTGGTGGTTTGGGTTTTTGGTTTGTTTTTTTTTTTTTTGGTTTGTTTTTTTTGTAGTAGAGAGTAATGAGGAAAAGCTGTAACAAAAATGCTTTTGAAAAAAATTATGCCCTAACAGAGGCTAGTGCCTGGATTTAAACTCAGAAGGACCCAGCTCTGATTCTAAATCGTTTAACTGAAGATGGTCCAGCGCGTAGAACAAAAGGCAGACCTGAAATGACATGGTTTTTTCTAACTCAATTTACAGCTATCATTTAATCACAACTTATTAATTGCCTTCCAAGATACCGAGATATCCTCCAACGAGTTCAGATCCTTTCACTCTCACTAATATTGTGCGGGAAGAGAAATCTCTAGAGACAAGAAGAGAAGTTCTAGGAAAGGGAAAATACTTGCTTAGGGAAAGGAGAAAATAAATGTTTACCTAGGAGACAAGGTCAATCACAGACTCACAGAATGATATGGGATAAGAAGGGACCTCTGGAGATCATCTCCTCCAACCCCCTGCCAAAGCAGCTCCACCCAGAGCAGGTCCCACAGGAACGTGTCCAGGTCTCCAGAGAAGGAGACTCCACCACCTCTCTGGGAAGCCTCTGTCAGGGCTCTGCCACCCTCACAGGAAAGAAGCTCCTCCTCATGTTGAGATGGACCTTCTTACGTGCAAGAATCTGCCCGTTCCCTGTTGTCCTGTCCCTGGGCACCACTGAAAAAAGCCTGGCCCCATCCTCCTGACACCCACCCTTGAAGGATTTATAGACCTTGATCAGATCCCCCCTCAGCCTTCTCTTCTCCAGACTCAAAAGACCAAGTCCCTCAGCCTTTCCTCAGCAGAGAGATGTTCTGGGCCCCTCATCACCTTTGTAGTCAAAAGATATAAACCACAAGGAACCATCCTCATCATCCAGCCTGAATAGCCCATTTGGCCTGAATAGACCAAGGGCTGGCAAACTTCTCCTAATTTCTGCACTAGGTTTGCTCACGACAAATGTTATCGCAGCGTGTGCTTCTCCAAATTGCCCTCCAGCTTAAAGAGCTCTACAGGTAAACAAGGTTTTGTTGTTCATCATTCCTCCTCCCAGTGCAGGGAATGCTCCCATACGGAATCAACACGCCGCTCGGGAAAGCTGAACTTAAACCAGAGAGAACAAAGTGGAATTACTCAAAGACTGTTTCGAGCGAAATAAATGTAGCTATTTAAATTTTGATTTAAAATTGATTGAAACCCAATCCTCCTTAGAATAGGCTGACAAAAAATTGCCCTAACCATCAGTGAGACCAGAATTTCATATCACAATGCGTCCCGGGGAGCACCGAGACACAAGTGCATGCTGCCAAACAACCTTCTACTCAAATCTTTTCCATTCCTCCTACTTACCTGCAAAAATAATCTATCAAAGAGCGTCTCCTGCAGAGAGCTCAGAAGTCACACATTTCAGGCTATTTTGAACTAGAGGTAGGAAGAAAATCCCAGAGTCCTAACAACCAGGACCTGACTTAAAACACCTCTGATTGTGACAGGTCTGACAGGGATACACGAAGAGCAAGCTGACATTTTCTTTCTTTTAAAATGCCACCGAAACGTTGACACAAGCGCAGACAAAGTGAAGGCTGGGGTTGTGTTTCTGATACCTCCTTGTTTTTCCAGACTGGGCTGGAAAAAAATGTCACCTCTGGCTCGCTCGGTGTCAACCAAGATGTTCAGGGTGGCAGCAGAGCTGTAGGACCAGAGCAGGGACAGCTCTGGTAGAGGAACTGATTTATTAAATAAGCTGCAACGCCGAGTCCAGCTGGGACTGAAGGGAATTGAAAGTGAAATTTTGCACATTTTTCAGCACCGTAGAAAACCTCAGGGCTTGGGAAAAGGGTTTTTAAATGGAACCCAGTCTCAATGGTGCTCATAAAAGGCAACGAAAAAGAATCAGAAAATGGTTTCCTTGTTCTGTAGTCATTGTCTTACCAGAAATAGATTATAATATGGGAGTTTTGGTGGGGTCACGGTGATGGCTGGCACCAGATGGACCAAAGAGCTTGCCATTTCAATAAGAAAACAGATAGGTGGAGCAATGCCACCCACGTTTCCTATCATGGGATGGAGGAACCTGCTCTTTGGAAGAGCCGGTGTCCTCACCGAGTGCACAGCGAGGACAGAACACGAACATTTCACCCTGCTACTCCAGCATCTCTTGGACCATAACAAAAAGTGACAGTTCACAAAGTGACTGCTTCACAGTGAGACTCAGATCAGCCAATCTGGACTTTCCAAGTCAACCCAGGCTCTGTAATTTCATCTGGCTTGTCCTTCACCCAGTCCACAATATGTGAAAATGCCACCAAACACATGGACATGAGCTGAAGCGACGGTCATGCCGTTGGAGTCGCTGGAAGTTTGGTTCAATGGTTACTCAATTTCCCAGTTAAAAACTGGCACCTCTTTTCTCACTAGAACTTACCTCGCTGCGCATTTCAGTATTTTTCTTGGTCCCTATTAGTTTCTTGGACCCTATTTTTGCCAAAACGGAGTTCTTGGACCCTATTTTTGGCAAAATGGAGTTTTCCAGACAGGCCACAATTTCTGGCCTCAAATCAGTGGTTTGTCTCTGTGCTCTTCCCTTATAATGCAGAGCCCAGAACTGGACCCATTTCTTGCCTTCACAAATGCTACACAGAAGACAATATCACCTCTTCATTCTCATGTAACTCCTCCTTTTAGAAATACATCATCCTGCATTTACACTGTTCAGACAGTATTTAATCAAGGTACTACACAGATATTTATCTTCTCGTGCACTCGAATAATAAATAACTACCTCATTCGTTCATCATTTTTGTTGCTACCCTGTGAATTTACTGTCATGGAGTTCCCCAAGAAGGGCAGCTCTACAATTGCCCACAGTAGCCAAGTGGTCTTACATATTTAGATGTCTCCATAGGTCACATTTTGGAAGAAAAAAAAAAAAAAAAGTCATTTTTATTGACATGCTTCTTTGAGGATTTTCTTCTACATCGTAAATTCAGAAGTCAAAAGATGCGATTATAGGATCGTTCATCGCTCCTATTGACTTCACTCTTGGCTATGGAGTGGTACAGCTCTTAAATGCCTTTTATTGACCAGTAATGGAGAATGCAAATGAAAAATTGGTTTATGGTGCAATGCATGCTTAGATTTTCAAACCTATAAACTCCTCCTGACAGCACCATCTTTTTCCTGTGCCTTTATATAACGTGATGGAGAATTATTCCGTGATTCATCCAAGCTCCTAGTCCCTACGAACGCATAAATAATTAATAACAGTAAGCAGTTAATTAATTTTCCAAGTAATGATGTTGTTACTGGTTTGCCACTTTTGGGTAGGCACTAGAATTATTAATAGATCAAGGTGATGGGCAAAGAATAGTCAACGAGGTGGAAGATCAGACCATTCCTGAATAAAGCACAACTTAACACCGCTCCGTGGGAAACGGATTCATATGCAAAAATTGGGACAGGATATGTTGGAAAACTAATTATTTAGAGGAAATCACTAAACCCCAGAGCCCTGGAGGGAGCACTGTGGGATAATCTCCACGTAGCCGCTTTCAGGGGGGGGGTCACCACCTGTGCAATGCCCCTGTGTTGAAAAAGGCTGATGGATTTTATCGGGGCACGCTGGGCACACAAAAACACTGAAATCCCACATGTCTACCTCCGGTGTGACGAGCGCTCACGCCCATAAAGCAAATCAGGCTTTGCTTCACTCAGGTGCAAACGTAAGGCTATTACGGCGATTTCTGCATCCCACCACCTCCCTTCTCTCAGGAGAAGCTCTCCCTTTCCTCATAGCGTTCTTCTGCTTCCTCCAGGGTTATAAACATTTCCATTTCTCCCTGTATTTTGCTTCTCACGGAGGCGGACGGTGCTCATTTGGCTCTGTCAGAAGCGTGGCTCTCAGCAGTCCTTTGGCCACTTTGCACTACTCAAAGGTCACCGAAAGCATCTTAGGATGAAAAGCAGCAGTCTGAGGTGCAAGAATGCCAAAGCGCGGCCTCTGTCATTAACCGGGTACTTAAATTCGAGCTGATATCACTTCTGTAAATAGGCTGCTGCAAAACGAAGATAGGAAATGCAGGAGAACAGAATGATTTCCCTCAAAGAGGAGTGCCTGCCCTTTCCCTTCCTAATCACTCATCGCTCACTAGGCTGAAATTTAGACGCCTCCTGTAAATGTCCTACCAACCTAAGTGCCTAAATTACCTGTTAAACCAGCAGAGAAGGTTAGAATCACAGAATCATAGGTTGGAAGGGACCTTTAGGATCATCTAGACCAACCATCAACCTAAGTCAGATGAAAAACCATCACTTAACCGTGTCACTAAGCACTATGTCAACCTGTCTCTTCAATACCTCCAGGGATGGTGCCTCAACCGAGGTTAGATGCCTCTGAAGGTGTCCAAAGATATCTTATCCCCGCAGCACAAAGCTGAGTGTAGGAAGGTTGGATCCCAACCTTAGACCTCCAATGGCCAGTTAGTAAACAGTCCACATATTCTGTGGACTTATTCTCACCACCAGCTTCTTTGCTGTGAGGGTGGTGAGACCCTGGAACAGGTTGCCCAGAGAACTTACGGATGCCCCATCCCTGGAGGGGTTCAAGGCCAGGTTGGATGGGGCTTTGAGCAACCTGGTCTGGTGGGAGGTGTCCCTGCCCATGGAACTGGGTGGTCTTTAAGGTCTCTTCCAACCCAAACCATTCTGTGATTCTACAATTTATCTAGGAGCAACGGTTGCGGAGCCACGGCTCTGGCTTTGCTTCAGACCCTTGGTCAATGTAGCTCTCGTTCATGCTACGAGGACTCGTGATCTCATCTGTGAGGATGCTGCAGCAGGAAAAAAAGGAAAAGAAATACAGAAAGAGATATTAAAAGCAATTTTCAGGTGGAGTCTACAGGTTGAGCGATTCCACATCTCTGCACCATAACGCCTGATAACCCTCCCACAGGCAGAAGAAAGGCAGGGCATCTCGCAAGTCACCCACCATCTCCATGTTTCATCCTTCTCCCTCTAAACTCTCCTGCTGTCATCTCGAAATTAATCTTCTCGATTTCAAGGCTTTGAGCAACCCCACCTCAAATCACATTTGTGCTGGAAAATTAACTCTTCTTTAACTGGCTGTCTCATTCCTTCCTCTCAAGGAGAAGTAGGACCCCTTAATTCTCAAAATTCACCCCCAGGTCCCATCTCTACAGTTTTTGCAGACCAGACTCTCTTGAAAACATAAGACCTCAACAGCCAGATATAAGAGTTCTTGGTTCCCACCACTTTCTTGCTGCTATGAAGCATCTCCACAGATGCTGATGGAGCCCTGAAATAACCACCACCACCTAAAACCGGGTTCAACATCAAACCAGAAACATTCAGATTTGACTTTAGTGCCAGCCCTAGGATTTCTGGGGTGCTTTATGCTTCATTTCACCCCGTCTTCTGCCAACGCGCTCCCATTTCCACATCCCTATATGCTCATAGTTTTCCCTTTTGGGACCTGTTTATACAAGAAAATGTATAACTCTCACATTATTTGTTAAAGATAAGGAATATAATTATTGTGCAGGATGGGAGACAAGACTATTACCTCTTTCACTGCAGTGATGTTTGCTATTCTCTGTTTTTAAAAGAATGACCACAGTCTTTTCAGGGTATTAAATTTGTTTGCTTTTTCCCCGTAGAATTACCAAAGAAAAGAGATGGAAGATTAGAGAAAGAAAAAAAAAATCTCATGGAAGGGAAGTTTAACGTAAATAACAACCTACGTATTTGTTTGCATTTCTTGATAAAGCTTAATTATAAAGCCTTCATGGATGTAGCTTACAAATAGACATCTCATGTAGCTGCAGTAATGATGCTGGTAATCACTTTTCTTTTCTTTCCCCCTTCTTTTAGGAGATTGGAGTCTGACAAAGACTGGGATAAGAAAACCCAAATTGGTTCCAGTTAATTTGCATACAGTCAGGCAGAAAAGAAGAGCAGGTAAATCTTTCAATGCAGGATGCCCCAAAGCTTTCTTTGGTGTCTGGGCAGATAGAGCTGGGTTGAGAACCCTGTTTCATTAACAGAATTCATATCAGACATCTCCACTGAATTAATTCTCTCCAGATATTACCATTCCCCCAACTGAAGCCTTTTGAGAAAAAATATCCTAAAAAAAAATAAAAGTAAACAATGCTTTCAACAAGAAAAAGCCCTACACTTTTTTACTTCACAGAGGTTTATTCCACACCTTCTCTCTTTTCTTCCTCCTCTAAACTTCCCCCACAACATTTTCCTTGTTATTTCTTATAAACCAGCTTTCCTTTGTTTTATTTTAGCACTGAAAAGGAACTACCAGGAAGGGGGGCAAACCCTTACAAGAGTGGTTGGGTAAAAACTTGGATTATTCAAGCAGTTCCCTCCACTAAAGTCAACATCCGCTTGTCTCAAGGGTAGCAAACACCCCCATCTCTTAAAATAATTTTTTCTAATAGTTTGGAAGGGAGAAGCTTGTGGATTCCAACACTTCTTCAGGAGATCAAAAACACCAACCAAGGACAGATGTAGAATTCAGTGACCTAAACTCTAAACTCGTCCTAAGTCGATGGCTAAGTGTCGCTGCCAAGTGCTTTGGGGAGGCTCAGAAAATGAAGCTACCGTGGGACTAGTCCACACAAAATAGCAAAAAAAAAAGAAAAAAAAATGGGATTTATGTAGAATTTGGGCTCTCTGCCTGGGGCTTGGTGCTCCTGCTGAGCCACGAGGACCGGCACCAGAAGAGACAAGAGGTGACCTTTTCTCTTTTACTCATCACAACAGGATCGCCCATCAAATACACATTTTAGGCAAAGACACTTGAACAAAACTAAGTGTGTGCTTCTTTGCAAAAATATTTCTTACTCATTCTTTCCTGGAGACTGCAAGTTTTTTGAGTTCCTCGAGGTTTCGATCCACGTCCATCCCAACCGCAGCTGCAAAACATTGACATGTTTTTTATTGTTATTGTTCATGTGCTCTAAGCTCTGCGACGGCATTAATCCTCTTTCCAGAAAAATAAGATATCTTTAATCCCTGACCTCCTTCCACTTTTGGGGTGCTTTGCACAGTGGGAGGGAACTTGAGCCATACATCCATTATGGATTGGAGGGGTTTTGCTACCATAACTTCAATAGTTTGCCCAGTTTAATTTAGATTACAAACGGACATTGGGAAAAAGTTTCAGGGAGAGAAAAATCAGCCAGACCCTTCCTGCTGGAGAAGAATTCTTCTAAGTTTAAGATCTGAAAATTATGGGAGAGATTTTTGCAGAGCATTAGATATTACAGGGCTTAGTTTCATATTCCCAATGCCCTCGGTATATCCCTTCCTGGGTTTTGCCTTTTTTAATTTCAACTGCTTTTCAATTCTCCGGTGTTAGGGAGAGAAATGAATCACACCAAGGTGGTAGATCACCTGTTTTAGGAAAGATGAGGTGGTGATGAAGTTACATGGTGAGATAGAGATTGAATAATAATGATTGTATGTATAACCCAAGTAGATATGGAAGTCTTTTTTTTTTTTTCCCTCTGTTCCAGCACTGTGCGGCATCATTTTTCTTTGGAGCCTTTAACATTTTCAGAAGAGAAAAGAACGTTAAAAGAAACGTCTCATATTAAAAATCCAGCCATCGTGCAAGTCCTACAAATCAAAAGCTGAGCTGACAACACTGGCAGCCCGAAATCACATCCCCTTTTTGATTTAAATGCTGAGCTCTCACATTGCTACGGGAACTTTATAAATAATTGCCTGCTCATACCCGTCGGTAATTTTTGCCTCCTGGTAATTTTTTGCTGTGCTCGTAGGACCAGGCTGAAAACTCCTTCCTTTTGTTCAAAAATGAAATACCTGTAAATTGAGGCAGTTCCCCTCCACGCAAGACCTCGTCGAGTGCTTTTGGTGGTAGCTGCCACTATTTCTACCTGCTTTGCTGCCAAAAAATAGCATCATCCTCTCCGGCCGTGTTCACAAGTACACGCTGAACACGGGCACTAGACATGGTGGGAAATTGCCTTTTATTAAAGGCAGCACCAGTACCTCCCAGTCCAGAAAACCTCCAGCCCAGCAAAAAGCAGGGACACACTGGCCAGGAAAATTTAATTTACTGATGCTAAGTGTGATATATTGCTATAATGCAATAATGCTATAATATAATGCTGTAATATACCGATGCTGGTATCTCTGGAGAATTTCAAACTGCTGTCAGAATAAAATATTTTTTAAAAAAAGACCAAAAAGAGTCTTACTTTCCAAGTTTATTGTGCCTCCGGAACCGGGCTGAAAGGTGAGGCTGCGAGATGCTGATTGCATTAGTCATTCCGCGCCGTGCGGGAGCATCTTTCCGGGTCCAACCTCTCCCTAAAAGCCGATGAGCCACGTTCTTCACGCACTGTTCCTCCTCATCCATATGCTGATGAGCACATGATGAACTATTGGTGATAAAATACAAAAACTGACCTAAAAATTTACCATTTTTACCTCCCTTTAAGGCCTTCGTATGTAATCGTTTCCAAAGATGTCTACTAAGATAATTTCTAAAGAAAAGAATATATCGGTTTTGTAAAAGGAGCATACTTATTCCCCAGATGTCTTTTGATCCAGAAAAAGCCATGCAGTCTGATATTTCTGATTAAAATGGAGATTCAGGAAGGCACGAAATAAGGAAAGAACCCATATAAAGTCTGATTAAATGAAGAAGTGATAAATATTACACCGATCCGTAACCACTTGTGTAATAACCATCTCAGGCCCTAAGAAAGGTGACTACCAGGCTAGACGTTTGGTTCAAAAAAAAAAAGGAAAAAAAAAAAAGCTTTTTGCTAGCTCGGGATGTCAATCACAGTTAAATTAGCCACAGGCAACGTTGAACAGCATCTTCTGATTCTATTCGTGATTCTCTGATTCTCTGAGCTGTAATTCCTCCCGTCTGAGGAAATACATTTAATAAAGCCTGGGAAACCTCAAAGGAGCTTTAGTAAAATCTTCATGAGGGCTGAGGAGGGGGGGAGGCAGAGGGTGGCACGTGGACATCAGCCCTTCCCTAAGAGCAGTGACAGAAACGCCGCGTCTCCTGGGTAGACCTGATCTCCGAACCCCACCATCGCAGGGCAGGGACCTCTTTGGAGGATTTTCCCCAAAGCAAGAGGCAAGGAAGGAAGGCAGGAGGAGAAGAGGTGAGCCTGGGCCATGTTCTTTACCGAGAGTTTCTCGAGGAGGTTTCACGAGCGCCGCACCATCTGTAACGCCGTCCCGAGAGCCTCGGCCCGGGAACCACCGTAAAAGTTTATCGCAGCTGTGGAAACCAGAGCCAACCAAAAAAAAAATCCCCCATTAACATCATCCCATCCAGCAAAAGACGCCCTTTGAAA
Organism: Gallinago undulata; assembly: GCA_026546715.1. Classification (NCBI taxonomy): domain Eukaryota; kingdom Metazoa; phylum Chordata; class Aves; order Charadriiformes; family Scolopacidae; genus Gallinago; species Gallinago undulata. The sequence goes on along the minus strand of JAOTQQ010000019.1, from coordinate 1,294,158 downwards.
TCCTCTGGCTGGTTGGCAGCCATTCCTGGGCTTTATTATACGCCAGGGAACTCATTTTTCTGATAAACAGAACTTTGCTGCTGTTTTTTTTTTTTAAAAAAAAGGGGGGGAGAGCAACAACTTCATCAGAGCAGCTGGCATTTTGATGACACTTCTCATAGCTCACCTCCGCTGCCACGTCCTCCCCTCTGCCAGGAGAGGGAACAGCAGCCACTTTTTATTTATTTATTTATTTATTTTGATAGGCAGCATTTTCCCGTAATCAAGTATTACATTTTGAGAAGCTGATTTTCTGAAGCATGAAATGGGTATATAAATACAATCCCATGACCTGTAACATCCAATTTCAGAATCTTTTATCGAGCAACAGCTATCTAACAGGAAAGTAAAGCTTCTCATTTCTTTGAAAGTGAAACGTAAATATTCAAAAGCATTAATCATGCAAAGTGAATTTGGGAACCTAACATTTATTTCAGATGTTTTGGTGTATTTGAATAAATCCAAAATGCGATGTTGTTGTTTTATTGTTTTTTTTTCTTTTTTTCAAAGCCTGGGCATGTGTATCAAATTGCTTTTTCACCCCCTTCCTTTCTGCATCCTGCACAGATATAAAAACCAGATCAAAGACACCTCTTATGCCCCATACCCATGTTTGGGGAGGGCAGGATGGGGGCCATGAGAGGTGCGGAGACACCGGGCACAGATTTTAGAGTAATGAAAGAGCCTGTGCCAGGGCTCAGAGCCCACCCTGGGTTCTACCTACACTCACCTCAATGCTTTTCTACTAAATCAAAACACCTCTGTTTATTCAGTTCTCCCAATAAACTGTGCTTTGTGGGTAGTTTTGGTTTTGGATGGTTTTGGTGCATTGCTTTTTCTCCATCTTCAATCTCAAAGGAGCTTGGTTTTCCATGAACAAACTGGTTCCCCTGGTTCCCCAGACAACTGGTTCCCCAACCCAAACTGGTTCCCCAAACAACCTGGAGAAACTCCTTGGGTTGCAAGGGTCTGTAACAGTCCCAGGCTGGTTGCATCCTTAAATAGAACAAATAAATACAAGTTATTTTTGCCTATCACCCCTCCTAAGCAGAGATGCTCATTGCTAACCCATCATCTGAGCAACCTGGGCTGGTGGGAGGTGTCCCCGTCCATGGCAGGGGGTTGGAACTGGATGGTCTTCAAGGTTTCTTCCAACCTAAACCATCTTATGGTTCTAGGAGAAGACCAACCATGTGGGAGCTCAAATATATGCACAGTCACAGGCTGACCCAGCCTACTAAATAGATCTAGAGTATCAATAATATTCAGTGAAATAATCACTTTTCTGGGGTCAAAACTTATCTCACGCCCCAATTTTCTTTACCTAATGGCACTGCTGCGACTGGGAATCACGAGAGAGGGAACAACACGGAGGGCAAAAGGTCTCCATCTCCTTAAACAAATTTTATCAGCTGAAGAAGTGTTTGTGAAACTGTTTCCTCTAGCCCATTACGTAGGTTAATTGGCAAAGGAGGGTTAGAGGGCGCTGACCTAAGCATCGAAATTAATTAGATCTGCAGGGTCCTGAGATGGGCTCGGCTTTGACGCTCCTCATCAAGACAACACTGCACAGGTCAACATTTAAAAGACAAACAGTTATTTTTCTTTCATTATCCAGTATTTACCTTTTTTTTATGATTCTGTATGAGCATAACAGGCCAAAGTTAACAAGGGAATGCTGGAAAGGTCGAGCTGGAGTTTAGTTTAATTGTCACCCCATTAAAAACTGAGTTTCAATAGGTTCCAGTTTGACCCAATTGATTGCATTATGCAAAGCTGAAATAAAAAGAGACTGGGCCACCACCAGTGTGGTGGTACTGGGGTAATACTCTCTCATCCGGGTGAGAGAGGGCAACGGAGCTGGTGAGGGGTCTGGAGCACAAGTCTTGTGAGGAGCATCTGAGGGAGCTGGGGGTGTTCAACCTGGAGAAAAGGAGGCTGAGGGGAGACCTTCTCGCTCTCTCCCACTCCCTGAAAGGAGGGTGTAGCCAAGGTTCCTTGGTCTCTTCTCCCAAGGAACAGGCGATGGGACAAGAGGAAACAGCAACAAGTTGCACCAGGGGAGGATTCGGATGGGTATTAGGAAAAAATGTCTTCACCAAAAGGTTTGTCAAGCCTTGGAAGAGGCTGCTCAGGGCAGTGGTGGAGTCACCATCCCTGGAGGTATTTAAAGGGTGGGTAGATGTGGTCCAAGGGACCACTAAAGATTTAGTAATGGACTTGGCAGTTTTAAGTTGATGCTTGGACTTGAAGATCTTAAAGGTCTTCTCCCACCTAAACGATTCTATATTTCTATGAGAGTGACTTCATCCGGATGAGAAAGGCCTGCACGCTCACTCGCCCCCACGACAGAGTGTCCAGTTGGAGCTCCACAGAAAGGAGTTCTTCAAAAACACCGGTGAGGATGCCTGCCTGACACTCACCTTTCCAGCCCCATGAATAATCGTCGAGCGCCAGCTGTTGCACAACCCTCTGTACGGCCGTTGGATGAGCAGACCTGGAAGAGCTGATTATAGATGTTCTTCTTGAAGGGTGCAGTAATGGGAGAAAATGCTAATTGGGCAGGAAGCAAAGACACGTTGCCTCCGAAATGTGAGCTGCCACTTTAGATTTAGAATTATTGCGGCTCCCGGGAGAACGGGACTGTGCCCAGGAAAGGGGGAAGAAAAGCTTCCACTGCATGACAATTTGAGGAACTTTCTTCCTTTCATAAATCCTCTGCACATGTAGAAAAAAATTGCATGCAAAAGAATATTTCCATTGAGGTTCTGCAGAAGACAGCGAGGGAAGAGAGACATAAAATCTCTTTTTGTTTGAAAAACGAAAGGAGAGATTTATTTGGGCTCAATTAAAATTAATTAGCATAGCAATACCATTTTGACTTTGTCAGCTTTCGCCACAAATCTTATCATCTCTCTGGCTACCAAGGAATATTAATTAGATGCGAGCATTTTTTATTACCTTGGCTGGTTAAACCCGTCGTACTGGTACCAGCACATACTGGGGAACTAGAACACTCAAACAATTTGCAGATCTAGCTTGGATTCAAGTTTTTTTCTTTTCTTTTCTTTTCTTTTTTATTAAATTAAATGGAGGCAGGAATCGTCTTCAACTCCCCTTTGCAAGAGGAGGCTCATCCCTGGGTTGAGCTCAGAGGGAAGGGCAGTGGAAGAAGAGGAAGCTCATAGAATGGTTTGGGTTGAACCTTAAAGCTCATCTAGGTCCAACATCTAGATGAGGACACCTCCCACCAGCCCAGGTTGCTCCAAACCCCCTCCAACCCGGCCTTGAACCCCTCCAGGGATGGGGCAGCCACAGCTTCTCTGGGCAACCTGGGCCAGGTTCTCACCAC
>JAOTQQ010000019.1:1273409-1290638 GCA_026546715.1 Gallinago undulata | reverse complement strand
AACCCCTCCAGGGATGGGGCAGCCACAGCTTCTCTGGGCAACCTGGGCCAGGTTCTCACCACCCTCACAGCAAAGAAGTTCTTCTTGAAATCTCATCTTGATCTCCCCTCATCTTGTCATTTTTAATAAACATAGATTGCAAGCACAACTACAATAATTTGGTTCAGCATTTTCACTTTTCATACGATTAAATCACAAAATGCTTTGTGATGGAAGGGAAACATCTACCTACGCTTCGGTGGAGAAGGGAAAGCTCGTGTCAGAGCAATCAACCCTTCTCCTGAGGAAAAATAACCCTCATATGTGTGCTACTGTTGGCTAGTTTGCTTTCCAGTCCCACCAGTCATCCTACAGGCCAAAGAAAGCGATGCCAAGAGCTCAACTGGTGCTCAAGGAGGGACAATACATGTGTTGACATCTGTCCTCCGAGGTCTCCTCAGGGTAAGAAAAAAGCCAGGGAAAGATGGAGCTGCTTAAAATTGCTACGGCACAAAAGGAGGAGACAAGATAATTTTTGCCAGATCAGGCAGTGAATTTTATTCGTAAGAAATTCTACTTCTAAGCCATGTTGGTGGAATGTTTGTATTGTTGCTTTCCTTGGGTTTCGGTGGGGGTTTTTTTGGGTTGGGTTTCTTTCTTTGCTTTTTTTTTTTTGTTGTTTGGGTTTTGGGGTTTTTTTGGTTTATTTTTATTTTAAGGAGTCAGAAGGATATTAGTGTCTCTTTTTCAAAATAAAAGATGCCCCAAGGCAGAGGTCCAAGACTCTTTGCGAATGTCCTCCGTCACAACAAAACATTGCCCGTTTTGGTGGATGTTCTATTCCACGAAGGAGAGAAACCATCACCCGAATTTCCTGCTTCGGCGCTTGAACCTTCAGAGCCTGAAGAGCAGACAGGGAATTTTGGGAGAGTGGATTTTGGTCCCTCCACCAACTTGGCTCCCAGCGAATCAACGGCGAAACCTCCTGTAAAAATCATCCTCATCCCACGGCACAAATAAAAACCATCTCGGCAAAGCAAAGTCACCCGCCTGTTTTACATTCCATCCACGGCTTCATCAAAAAAAAAAGCTGTTGATGAAGGAAAAAAAAAAAATGTTAGTGTGAGCTAAGGGGCTGTGATGAGCAGCTCCGCTCCTTGGCGTTATTCACGTGCTGTGGGGTTAAAAAAAAAAAAAATAAAATATCCCACTTCACAAAAAAAAAAAAGAAGTGGGAGACAGGGTAACCTGGGACAGACACTTTGTGATCACGCCAGCTGGGGGTGGAGGGGAGAAAAAAAAAAAGGCATATGGGCTTTATTTAAAAAACGAGGGTTTTAATAAGGCGGAAAATTAGTCATTAAAGAAAAACACCACCAAAAAACCCACCCCTCCTCCCCCTTTTTAACATATGCAAATCTAGGGCAAGCCTCACGGTACCCAATTTTGTTGGTGGGTTTTGTTTGTTACTTTTTTCAGTGGAGAGCTGTATCGCCTGCAGAGAGGTACGCATTGCGTCAGCGCAAGGAGAAGGCTGCGGGAGTCATCGAGAAGATCGGAGAAGATCTGGAGAAGATCAAGGTCTGGAACCTGGTGCAGGAGCCCGCAGCCTTTCAGCGTAGCGTTTCCTCTGTCCCAAGGTGCCAATTTCACACCGTTCACACATACCTACAGAAGGCACACACGCGTCTTTCGTTGGGAAGCGAGAAGCACGGGGTCTCCTGCATGCTGCCAGTTCTCCTTGGGGATGTCCTCCTGGTCCACAGCAGAGACCGGAGCAGCACATGGAGGGAAACCTCAGGGATTTAGGATCTCCAGACCCATTTTGCAGATATACCTGAACTGTAACTCGCAGCAGAGGAGCCCAAATGAGTTCCTCCAAGCTCAGGAGGAGGTGCCTCCACCAGGTGAGCCCATCTACAGCAGCTCTGCCCCAGCTCATTAATTTAAAGTCAACTCAGGTGCCTACAGCACATCTTGCCATTAATCCCACGCCGCTCCTGCATTTCAAAATATTAACTTATCAGGGGTGAGGAAGGTTTAGCAAGTTTGTGGTCCCTTCTTTCCTATCTCCTGCTGGAGGCAGGGAGGAGGAGGTGATGCCATCTGCAGGGGGAAATCTTCTATGCCCTCGAAGGGAATGGCTTGCCTGATAAAATTCAACAAATATTGATATGTATTTATCCTGCTCTCTGTTTCCCTGAATCCCTTTAAGAAAAGAAAGCAAAGGAAAAGCAGCTGTTTCCTCCCCAAGTGCAGAAAATATTCAGGAAAAAACACAAACCCCAATAAATGGGAAAACAAAGCATTTTACACTCAGATTTACAGGATTTTATCGTCTGGACAGAGACAAAAATGATCTTTGATAACGTAGGAAGGGACCCTGATGGAAGAGCGATAAATCTAGACCGAGACTCGGAATTTACAGGGCTCTCAGGTTTCTTGCTCCCTCCGAATTTGATGTTTATCTTAGAATAATGCCTTACCTCTGCCTCACTACTCAGGCCTGAAGCCGACGCGCTGAGTTCAACAGCATCGCTACGGCTTTCCCAGCGGTGTGAATGAAACCAGCCCGAGGACCGGAGCATCTCCCGGTATGAAATGTGTTTTAATATCGTTATCTTTGCCGAGAGACACATTTCTAACACCAGCTCGGGAAGGTTTTTTTTTTTTAATAATTGAACACGGCAGAGGGTAAGACGTTGATAATTTTTCTGACTCGTGGGTACAGGGAAACAAGTTTTATCTGTTCCGTAGCGCGGTCGGTGCTTCCCTCCTTTTCCCAGCAGCTGGACTGGAGAAGGGACAGGGGTGAGCCGAGCTGGAGGAGATTGATATGACTCAAATTTTTCCCTCTGAGGGTGGTCAGAGCCTGGCCCAGGTTGCCCCAAGAAGCTGTGGTTGCCCCATCCCTGGAGGGCTTCAAGGACAAGTTTGATAGGACTTGGAACAACCTGGTGTGGTGGGAGGTGTCCTCCCATCATGGAACTGGATGTTCTTTGAGGTCCCTTCCAACCCAAACCATTCTATGATTCTGTGACTCAAACTGGGGCATCCCACCCATTTTGCCCAGCAGAAATAAAGCCTTCCCTTGCTTCGAAACAAGACGCAACGGGATGAAGGGCCTAATTGCAAAGCTGCTGAGACCAAACTACCTCACTCCATACAATTGCCTAGGTTGGAAGAAACCTTTAAGATCCTCTAGTCCAGCCTAGTTTAGGGCAAACCATTCAGCTCATCTTCGTTAGGTGCAATTAGCTGCACCGTGGTAGAGCTTTCCAGTGTAAGTTATTATTACGTTCGGGCACTGAAGTCAATCATCTATTTTTATTTAAATCTTATTTTTCTTTAAAAAAAATAAGAAAAAAAGCACCATGAGGGCTTTCCTTTACCACTGTTTCCAGGGGATTTCATAATGCACCACCTTTCCCACCCTTTGAGCTCCAGCTACTGGAGAAGTTGAGGGTATTTTTTTTGCCAGCTTGTTTCTTTTCCCCATTTATTCCTCGATAACGAAGTGATTAAGTGACTAACCACCGGGCGGGGCGGGAGACGAGCAGATGAGAAGTTGGCAGACTGTATTTAAAGAGGGAAGCCGGGTGGAGAAACAGAGGCTTCAAGCAACTGTGTCTGCTCCAAAGGAATGCCAGGAATAATGTGTCAGAGAAAAACACACAAGCCCTCGCGTTCCGTCGTGGCAAATGCTCATTTCCCCAGCTCCACACAAAGTAGTTTGGGAGAGTTATGTCTGCGCTGGGGAAACTAAATGGCACCGGTAAGTAAATTCCATATGGTCCTCCTTGAATTGTTTCTGCGAGGAGCCGGGTTAACGGGGATTGGGGATGGGGATTAGGGATGGGGATTGGGGTCTGGAGGCAGAACAGCATGTGAGGATCACCCCAGTAGGGTACTGGAGGTCTGCTGGTGTGCAGGGATGTCTCAGCAACAGGGGATCCGCACCCCGGGGGGCTTTCAAAAGCTGGAATGAAGAGCTGTGAAGGTGCGAAGACCCTCCCTTGAAGTTTCTGCTGGGTCAGCGCCCCAAGCAGAGAGGCAGGTCTCCATTTTCCTTACAAATGGGGGTTGAATTCTCTGTGTTCAAAACCTCAGCCCCCTTGGGTGACAGCCTCTGAAAGTCAACACTCTCCCGTAACGGCTGGGACCTTTTGATGAGTTGACCATTCATCTTCTTCTCCTTCACAGCCTCCAGATCTGGCTGGGGAGGAGGGGAGAGCGGCACGGGCAGCTCCTTAAACAGGTAGGGAAGAGTCACAGGAGGGAATTTGGGATGCCTGCCTGGAAGACACGTGTGTGAGAGGCACTGGGCAGCTCTGGGGTTGACAGTGACACCCCAGGTTTCAAGGACTTCATGTGGTTGCAAAGCATTTGAGCCAGGGCACAGATTTTTTTTTTTCATTTCATCCCCATTTTAGGTACCAAAGGGCAAGCCCGACACAAGAAGCATGGTGTAAATAAATTACAGTCCTTTATTTCTCGTATTTAGCGTCTAAAGGGGGTTGGTTTCAGGCTCAGATCTTGGCAACTACTTAGCAACTGATCTATTTTGCTTTTAAATGCTTCTCACAGCCAAGACTTTTCCCTTCTCCGAGGAGTGGCACGCACAGTAATTGTAGGTTTATTGCAGATTAATCATCGCAGGGTTCAGCTTCCTTGAAGGTATCCAAATGAATTTAGGATTTCTCATCCATTATATACGTATCTGGGTATAATTTGGGTCCAGTCTCGCCCTTTCCTTGGACTGAAGCACACTGCACGTAGATCTACAGGCTGAATGATACAGTAAATCTCTCCTTGCCTATAAAACATCATTGGTATGAAACATCACACAGGTTACAAGTCATTTAGGGTAAGAATTTAGGATAAGGCTCTACGTCGGAAGTGTATATTAAAATAATCAGTAGCCGTACCCAGAAAGCTGTTAGCCAAGTTGTCATTCAAGAGATCTCCCAAGGGGCAGTTCTCATTGAAGTTCCTCAGGTCTCAGTTCACACCACCTAAGTCCAAGTACCTTGAGCTGGGCAGTCATGTTGTACAATAAATAGAGATAAATGATGCTTCCACTGACAGATTTGGACCTTTGGAGGCTTGGATTGCTCTTTAAAAGTGCCTGCCCCTAATAAATTTCGGCACAGAGGTGAAGACAGCTGTAGCCCTAGCTCTGATCCTCACCAACGTGCCGAAAGCCGGGTGAGATGGAGCTAGACCTCAACACCGCAGGAAGGTTGCAAAGGTGGGTAGTTTTTTCTGGCTGGAAATAGAGTTTTTACCCCCATGGCAAAGACCTGTTAAAGACCTGGAAGCCTTGGTCTACCTATTGCCATTGCAACTGAGAGGAAGAATTTGCCCGTAATGGGCAATGGGTAGGGATGTCCACCAGAGAGTGGATTCCCTCCGAGCAGTCAGGTGAGCTGTTCTGATGGAATCAGGTCAAGCAACTTGAGTCCACGTTCCATCTTCACAAGCGAAAGGACTTTCTAAGGTCACGTCTATCTGCTTTGAAGGCCTTCTAGATTAGGGAATAGTTGAGAATTGGACCAACGATGACACCGAGCTGAGATAAAAGCTGGCAGATCAACACGCCTTTCAGCTCTCAAATCTCAGTTCACGGATGGATTGTCTGAAGAGATCAGATGGAAATAAAAAATAATTTAAAAAAAAATCAATGCAAGATGTGACAGAGCAGCCCCTGTAGCTAATGTTCATCTGCTATATGCCCATCAAACATTATATTCATCTACAAAATTGGAGTCGATACAAAAGAGAATTTTACCTGGGTGTGTGCAAGGAACACAGGAACATAAGGGGGTTTAGGTTCCTGAATTTAGCAGATGAGTTCCTAAATACAGAAGAATCCAAAGCTTTGGCTTTCATTAGGTAGGCTTAGTTCCTGCTGTCACGCTCCAACCGGACAAAAAACCCTCAGCTTTTGGAAAGAACCTGCTTCGTTTTTCACCAAACTCCCAGCATTTGTCATCCAACAAGCTCATGTTCTGTCTCCCTGCTTCTCCATACCAGCAGGTTCCAGGAACAGCTACAGAAATTCTCATTCTGCAGGTAGCAAAGCGACGGCGAGTGCCAGCTTCAGCCTAAGAAAGTCGGTGACATTTTTTTAATGGCATTTCATTTTATTAATTATTAAGAATCCTTGCCCATTTTTTTCTTAGAATCAGGTTAAGTGATATATTTCTTGACAAAAGTAATTGCCCTCCTGTAATAAAAATTCCAAGGGACTTCAGAGCTCTCTGATAAATGAGGGTAGGGCTGGGGGGGGGAGCAATATATGAGGTTTTTCCCTTTGTACTATGGGGTGAAATGCAAATTCCATGGATTTTCCCTCCCCCCCAGTTAGTAGATTGTGTCCCCATCAACCCTGGGGGGCTGAGAAAATTATATCTATCGTTGCTTCTTGGCTGAAAGTGACTTTCACAGGTCTGCAAAAAGGATGGAGCACGAGACGATGCGTATGTACCTGTTAAGAACTCTAAGAGATTTTTTCAGGGAAATGGTAGATTATCCAGGATGAGAAAAAACTTTCAGAACAGATAAAATATTAGTCAGGAATGATACCGGTGTAACAAAGAATCATTTTTTGGCCCATTTAGCCTTTGAAAGTCGTATTTGAGCAAAGACCAGAATCAACACAGCATCCCTTCTATGTAGCCTCTTGAGTAAACCACGTTAATTTTGAGCTGGTTTTGTTCATTTTGGTTCATTTAGGTATTCATCAGGTTATGAAATTTTTTATTTCCTCATCAAAATAGACAGATTTATTTATTTATTTTTTTTCTTCTTAGCTCAGAGAATTTAGAACAGGGTCGAATCAACAGAGTAATCGCAAATCTCTGTCACTTTCTAGAACTCATTTTTCACTACCAAAATTAATAAATACTGTGGTGGTTTTGAAATGACATGTATTAGAGATAATGCCCTTCATAAAAACGTGGCATGTAACGAAGCCATTATCACCGAATGCACGAGAACTTCATTTTGCTTTCCAACACAAACAAGAACTGCTCCTCAAGGGATTTGCTAATAAGATTCTGTGTTGAAAGGAGTTGATTAGGCACAAAGATAGAGCACAGCAACGAATTCCTCTCTGTATTGCTAACGAGAGTTTCAAATGAAATACTCTTTCTGGAGTAACAGCCTAGATAAATCCATTTGAGATTAATACATAGGGATGGAAGGGTCAGTTGGGATAATATGACAACCATAAAAATATCTAAATTTTTCTAAATTAAATAAGTTTGCATGTGGAAGAACTTGAGTGTTATTTTTTTTTTTTTTGACATTTCTACCATGTGGCTATTCCATTGCAGCATCACGTTGGGACCATTTCCCTTGGTAAATCCATGGTCAATGCCCACCTCGCCTTCGGAAAGCTCTTTCGGAGTTGGAAAGAGCCAAACCAGCTTTGATGGAGGAGAACCCAAATCAAATCAATCACCGCAGAGGAACCGAGGATATAGAAATAAGTGTCTAATTCCAGGCATTCAAAACTTTGCATTTTATCAGCACGTTCTGGACACACATCACTTGAGTATGGTGATTTCTTAACCTTGTGTTCTTTTCCTGGAGTAAAATCCCCAGCGTTCGTTGGCACCGGTCACACCGCAGACACTCAGGGAAGGGATATGGATAGGTCCTTTGGTGGTGGCTTCTCCCACCACCTCCCAGGAGTGTTGCTCCATCCACGTTGTGTGATATGAAGACTGTAATTCTCCAACAATGGGATAATTTTTGCCAAGGAAGGTTGAGAATAAATTTACCAGTGGTGGAAGGTGCTAGTAAATTTGCCCAGTGCTCCCCTCTCTGTCAGCTCAGATGTTTCACTCCATTCACCTCGTGTAAGGGAACACTCCGACGTGTTCATCTACTTGCTTCAGATGGCCTTTTTCCCTGGTTTTCCATATTTTTCCAGCATAGCAGTTCATTCCTTGCTGTATTTAAAGCTGCTTATCACATTGCCAGCTCTTGTCTTCCGTCTAATTACGTCCCTGGACTTAGTTTATCTGTTTTGTTGCTCACCTTTGCAGTAACACGTTCTACCTTTCTAGCACAATTTTCTTTACGGCCTTTGCAGTTTGCATGAATTGCTTTCTGTAAGTAGTCTTTACTTCTCTCAGCACGGAAAATGCATTCCTTGCCTGCAGGCTACTGAATGTGATCTTCATCACAAAAGAAAGAACATTTTGCTATCATCTAGCCTGATTTGTTAGTTCATCTTCAGAGTATCAGCTCATGTATTACTTATGGCCCTCTGCTGAAAACAGACAAGCCGAGGGGGTGGATTAGTTCCTCTGCAGGCTTCAGAGGAATTCTTGCAAGTGGATGCCCAAGGACCTACTACAGGGAAGTGAATTAATGCATGCACACCCTATTTTAATACAGCTGATTGATATTTTTTTTTTTTAATCTGCTTGAATTTTTGATGAGCTGGTCTGGCTTACATTAGCTTGATTGCAGCATTTTATTACTCTCCATCATGGAGGTCAATAGGATCCTTTGGAGCATTTAGGGCCTCAAAGCTGGAGTCACGAAGGGAATACAGGCTCAGAGTTGTACGAATGCAGGGAGTACATGGTGAGAAGCCAACCAGGATTCTGATGGTCGTGGCCATGGACAGCCTGATCTAGGTAGCCCTCCTAGTGCCCCTCTGCTTAGTGGAGGCTGGACCACAAGACCCCAGAGGTCCTTCCAACCTAAATTATTCTGTGATTCTTAGAGCGAGGTGGTGTCAGGTGGCTCAGGAGCTGCAGGACTTCCAACCCAATTAACAAAGATTATAATAGGGTGGCTTTGGTGCTCTTCAACCTGATCTTCTCTGTAAAGATGAGATTACAGACCTGATTGGTGTCTGCTGCTGAGCGGAAGCAAGACAAGGACCCAGCATCTCACGCTGCCTGCATCATGGACAGTTCTCCAGAGATCTGGTGTGCACCTGGTTGACTTGGAGCCTGGTTAACAGAAGATATATGCCCTTCAACCACCTGGGTACGGTCAAGAAATGAGGACTAGTTTCAAGATGCCGGGATGAACGATTACATTTCTCAGCAGCGCTTGTTTGTCTTCCCTCTCCATCCTCTTGTCTCTGTGAACTGAAGTTACCCGGGGTGAAATAAATACCAGACAAATGTATCAGAGCTCTGTCAATGGTGGTGGGTGGAACTGTAAGAATGAAAAAAAAAAAATAAAGAAAGTAATTGTGCTGTGTCTTCACAATGCATTTGACATTTTCCTTTTCCTTCTAACTGTCACGGCTTTAAATATCTCCAAATATATTTATCGGGTCTTATTGTATTGTTGAGGCACTATGCACAGGTGAAAGGGATCTGAGAATCTGCCCAGTGAAATGCAGACTGAAATCACAGAAAAAGGTGAAGACTCAGAGCATCTCGTAGAAAACGAAAAGATGAGAACACTTTCCAAGGGCTGAATTGCTCACCAAGCCCAAGAGCGGCCAAGAACGAAAAAGTAGTGGCATATTAGGACAGCACTTTATAAATAACCTGAGACCAAAGTTATATATGTTATATATAAATATCTATATGTTCCAGAGAATAAACTTCATGTGGATCGATGGAACGGCATCTCCGTTCACCGCTGTCCTCCCTGGATGCCTCTATGGTGATGGCTTTGCTCAACGACTGCCACACGAAGACAGAGAGAACTTGTCCCAGAAAAAAAAAAAATTACAAGAAAATGGAATAATAAAAAAAAGGATTTTAAATAAAAAAGTAAGAACTGCAAGCAAGCAATACAAGAAAAGCGACTGCACTCCTTAATCTTTATTCAGGAGCCATAAAAGACTCTGTAATCTCCGGTGGTTTCCTGTGATCCCAGCCTTCTTTCGAATATATACAATATGTCCCGTGACAATACAAGGCATGACCTTCTTGGGTGGCATGATGAGGAGGGCTGGGTATCAAGAAAGTGGTAGTAGCCTCGCGTCGGGGAGTTCTTTTGCCAGGCACTGCTATGGAGGGGCAGCAGGGATTGCTTGGCATTCCGGTCAGGTCCAGAGGTTCCAAACTGACTCCGACAAAATAAGAATGAAACAGGAATCTCTAGGTACCTTCTAGTGGCAAAACCATCACTGAGGCAGAAACTGAAAAAAAAAAAAAAAAAAAGTTAACGTCCGGTCCATTTAAAAAAGCAAATTTGGAATCATAGAACGGTTTGGGTTGGAAGGGACCTTTGAAGACCATCTCTAGTCCAACTTCTGCAATGAGCGGGGACATCTCCAATTAGAGCAGGTTGCTCAGATAATTTCCCTTTGTGGCACCCCAGCGCAGGCTGATGGCAGCTGGTGTTTGTTAATATAAACGAAGGCACGATGGCACACAGGAACACACCGTAAAGACCAGTCAACGGAGGATTGAATGCCTAATCCACATTAATCCCCTGTCCGTGTCTCACCAGTTTGGCTCTAGGGATGTTATGGCAAACTGCAGAACATTGTCCTAAAGTCAATCAGGTGCTTTTCCTTCACCCACAGAGGCAGTCAGCTCATCACAGAGAACAGGCAAGTTGGTCAGAAGCAACCTCTTCCCCTTCGTGTCCTTCAGATGCTTTGAAAAGCCTCCAGGAAGGTTTTCTCCACAGCCTTCCATGGGATAAGGTAGCAAGACCTGTATCTCACAGGTTGCCTTCTCGTAGATGGGTTTGATTTTTGCCCTTTTCCAGCCAGGGATGTCTCCCAGCCACCATGTGGTTTCATAAATGGCAGATGGAGGGTTCAAAGCCATATTAGCCAGCTCCTTTGGCACCTTCAAGTGCATCCCATCTGGTCCAACAGACTCTTATGTAGACAACTCACTTAGGTGGTCCCCAACCACTTCGGTGATCCCCAATTCAATCTCTTTCTTCTGTACAAAAGGCATCACTTGCCCAGACTGTTCCTGGACCTTTCAGGGCAGGACTTGTCAGTAAAGCCCCAAAATTATACCTATAACTGACATATAGTTTAGGCATAATAAATTAATATAGTGCCTGTGCATAGCGTATATAGTTTCTGTGTTCAAATAGTTCAATTAGCCTAATTAAAGCAGTCCATTTTCCTACCTAGCCTTAATTTACGTGCACAGATTTCTCCAACGTAGCCCATTTGCTTCAGCTGCCTTTGTGTTTACGTGGCAAAAGCTTCCCGTGGTCTGATTGTCCTGGCAAGGCAGGTCTTAAATATTGATTATGATGTGCATAACTCTGCAGGCAATTAGCAGAAAAAAAAATTAAAAATTTTTTTTTCTAAAAAATTAGAAAAAAAAAATTCTGTTGAATTAGAGACTGCCTTCTCACTAAAAGTCCTTGATTTTCAGTTTGTATCCACTTCCACCTGCCCGTATTTCTCTAAGAAACAAAATAATGGTAGAAAAATAATCGAAGACCTAATCTAAATACAGAAATTCAGGAAAGGCTTAAAGATCCACAGCAAATTCTGGCCCTACAGGATTTTCAGAAATGGTGATTTGGCTCAAAAACTACACACAATGCTTGCTGGACAAAGACCCAAGAAGTTCTACCTCCCTAAACTTATCTCCACGGTACCCTAGGCACATCAGAGACAGGTTTTTGATTACTCATGTCCATTACTGGATTGTGAGAGGTTGTCACTGTCATCTGTGTTACCCTGAGCACAGACACAACCACGGAGAATGTACACACGGAACCCATACAGGTAATTTCTGATTCCTCCATTTTCCTGCAAGAACATATTTCCACTCCATATCCTCCAGTGCCCCTGAACTCATCTAATTTAGCACAAATGGGACAACCAAAGTGCAGAACCATAAAGAGAGCAGTGAATCAGCATGACAATACTGCCACCAATAAGGGACTTCATTGTTATTTAGGATGCCCTGGTCTAACTGACTTCATTCGTATTTATGGTCGTTGACAGCAAGGAAATAATTTTCATACAAATAACTGTGAGCGTATGAGTCAGGAATTCCAAGGCTGGAGGAAGCCCTTCCACCTGACTAGTTCATCACACTTTTGAAATCTAGACCAAGGAAGAGAGAAGTCTCTTGTTTCCATGAAAACATCTCATGAAGGCACAACTCTACGGTTCCTGGTGAGAGTCAGAGAAGGTTCTGGTTGGTGTCCATCATGCAAGAACCTAGAGAAGTGCACTTTGCCAACCTGATGCACTTCAGAAAAAAAGAAGTAAATTTAAGGCAGTCATTCTCAATATTCTCTTGATGACACCCTTGCCTTTGAACCTTAATAAAACATTTGAAGAGCAACTTCCAGCTACAGCAAAGCTTCTTCACCCGTGTTTGTCTCAAAGCCTTCAGAACCAATGTAGGCAGTAGGGTGTGAGTACTAATTTCTTCAAATTTCACTGGTCTAGTTTAATTTGTCATAGCTATTAATGAAAGACATCGTGACCTTTTTGTTAGAAGTCCAGTCTTCTCCTCTCATCAGAGCAGCAATAAAAAGGAGAAGCTCACAGCAATGTGGTCTTAATGAATCTTCCATAAGGTTGATTTTTCAAGGAAGGGACAACTGGGACCATGATTATTTCAGCAAAGACCTTAAACAGAAAGAGGAGAGAGCTCTTTTAATATCGTTCAAGGTGACCTTCGGGCAACTTGGCTGAGAAGAGTCTACAGTAAGACAATTTTTCTGCTGAATAGGTTGAAAATACGAGCACTGTCCCAGAATTAAAGCCTAGGACAGTAAAACAGATAACATGCATCATTAGGAAGCCCAATATTCCCATGCCCTAAAGACAATCAGAGAGAGAAAGTTGGAAAAGCAATTTTGCCAAGTCCTCTCTTTCATAAATCAAAATTAAAACCACGGTTCTGAAATTACGAGCGGTTTTCCTCATTAATTATTTATTTAATGAACCGTGCAGGCTCTGTTTTAAGCCAAGTTTAGAAGCAATGTTTTATGCTGTGATTTTCAAAATATTACCCGTCTAAGTTCTGACTAAATGATGGGGATTTTTAGGATCCTAACTTTAAGATTTCTTCGAAAATCTTTGTCTAAAATGCTGCAGGCGGTGTGAAGTTGAAATCAGACCTGTGTTACGGTGTCAGTGTCAGTCTTGTTCAGTTGCAAGAGCGCATCTTAATCGCCGCTCTTCAGCCATGGCAACCAGGGAACACATCCAGGAGCCTTAGGGGGAAAATCTGAATTTGAATAACCCAGAAAAAAGTATTCTGGTTTTGATCACATACCCCACTTTTCATCATGCAGAAATCCACTGACAAGCCCCAGTGCTTGGTCAAGACCTGTAAAATATTATCTGTTAAGAGCAAGAACTGATCAAAATTTCCAAAAACTATACCCCGAGGCATCACAGTTTCAATCTGATGTCCAAATATTTCATCAAACAGAAGTGCAGAGCTTCATCTCTTTGATGAATAGTACAACCTTATTTGCTATTCATGAAAGATTTTCTTCTCGTTGAGAATCTTAGGTCAAATCCAGATTATGAGCACGTTGTTTGCCATCTGATACTCGCTGCTCTCATTTCAAAGCTCTCATCTGAGAAGTTTCACTCGTGCAATTAAGGGATGCTCTGTGTGGTGGTGGACACGACAACTTCCTCTGCAGAGCAAGTGAGACCTCAACAACGGCTGAGAAGCGCACGGGAATATTGGATGAAGGAACCATTGGATTTGCAACTTCTGGACTTCACACCTACCAGCAAATGTCAGGTAGTTGGTGGGTGTTTATCAGATGTCCACGTCCCTTCCCATCCACCACCATTTACATATTCTGCCGCTCTATACAATCGCAGAATATTTTAGGTTGGAAGAACTTCTGAGGATCATAGAATGGTTTGAGTTGGAAGGGACCTTAAAGGTCATCTTGTTCCAACTCCCCCTGCCATTTGGTATTGGATCCTCTGCTCCAAGCAGGGCCAACTTGAAAGATAACTCAAGGTTGCTTAGGAAAACCAGTGTTGAATCTGCCCAAGGATGGAGATTTCATAACCTCTCTGAGCCCCTACTCCGGTGTTCGAATGTGAAAACTAATCTTTTCATCAATAACGGATAAGAAATGATGAACCACAGCAAAAAGAAAAGAAAACAGACAACCACCACAAACAGGCACGGTCACAACTTGCCACAGGAAGAAACACCATCGGAAAGAATTGGTAAATCAACATAAAAGTAAATCATCCCAACCTTTATTAATTCCAGGGATATTAACAGCATGAGGAGCTGTGGTCCACCCTGACGTACCTTCTATCCCTCTGTGTGACTGCTCTCCACTGAATCACAGGACAACTCTCTTCCCTCCTCCTCCTCCCCGTTTCACAGGTCAAATATTTATTCCACCTTCTGCAGGAGACCAGACCAAACCCTGCAGCGTTTGATTAATAGAGCTTAAATGATGTTCAAACAACCAACAACTGGATCTTTAAATAAAGATGCCAGTGAATCTGCTGCCAAACGATGCAGATCACAAGCTTAATTTTCTGTCTCTAGGAAAGCTCTCACAGAATTGCCTTGATAAACCATAATAACCTCCAGCATAAAATATTTTTTTTTCCCCACTAATGTGTTTGAAGCCCTCGTTCCAGAACTTTACACCTCGTGTCGTTAGAAACCGTCTAATTTCCAGCCTTTCGTAACTAATTTACATCCATTTGATCTCCCGCCAGAATCGGCAGCCAGTTTAAATCATTTCCTCCTCCTTTGATATTTCTAGCCCCGGTAATTGATACATTTGGGCTGGCCACCAACGGACGTGGAAATAAATACACGTGTGGTCCCCCCTCTCCATCCCCTGCTCTCCAGCGGGATCAACCAAGAGTTGAGACGACGGAGAGGGAAAACGTTCCTTGTGAGGTCTGGAACAAAAGGCAGGGTGCTTCAGTAATCAAAATATGGGATGAAGATCTCTTGAAGGAGGGTCTGGGGGGCTGTCAGGCAGAAAAAAAATTGGTTTAGACACCTCCTGGGTGCGAGGAGCTGCCTTCCTCCCCTCTTCTAGGCACAGAGCTCCAAATAGATAGTTTCATTCTGTTTTGCTCGTCGGGCAAGTTGGACAAGCAGAGCGATTTCATTAATTGCCATATCTTCATTAATTTAGTAATTATGCTGTATGTTTCTATCTGCTAATAATGGTTCAGAGAAGAGTCAGGACATTTTTGCAGTCTCCCTTCTCGTTTATCTTCATTCATAAGGACCTGACAAGTTGAGTGGCCTAAAGTTGATTTCAAATGACTTGTTGTAATATACGAGTAAAAATGGTAAATTTTATTAGAACGTGACCTCGTTTCAGGGGAAAAGCTATTCTGCTTACCTTGTAAGACACAATTAATCAGTTTTGAATACCTTGAATATATTTATCTCCAACACAGAATATGAGATGGAGATAATAAATACATAATATGAGTATGCACAGCTCAAGAGGAAGAATTCTCTGATTTATTTACTTTCTAACTTGATATCGTTCCTATAAAAGATATAAAAGAGATAGACCAAGGGTAAAATACATTAATTGACACATACTTGATGCAAAAAAAGAAATGGCAAATCTCAAACATAAAGACATAGGTTGCTAGATAACGGAGGAGAGTTTGATTCTTACAGTAAGCTGTGTGCTTGTAGAATTAAAATAATTGCTTAGATTGATAGAATTACTTTGTTGAAACTGCACTGATTTAATTTTAAACTAAATTAATTTGGCAGGAAAAGGGCTTCCTTTTGATAGGGAACGTATATTTCTTGCAAGAATCTCTCTGATTTGATGTTATTGTTTAGGCTGAAACACGTTTGGAAACGTCTAGATATCTTCTTTAAATGTTCTCAACTGATCGTTTTTCCTCCCCATTTACCTTTATTTCTTTTCCCCCAGTGTTTTGAAAACTTTCTTTTCGCTCCCAAAACAACTGTCTAGGAAGGTAGAAAATGTAGTTTATCACTCTTAATGCTTTGGATTATAGAGAGAGATTTTTATATACATACATATAATATGTATATAGTATTTGTGTGGGTTTTATGTGCGCGCACATAAATAATCAAAATATGAGAAGCTGTGATTTGTAAAAGAATATCTCAACATAATATAAAAATTCTCTCTCCCTGCCAGAAGCTGGAGAGAAGCAGCAGATACGACACTGCAGTGCGTGGCACGGACGTTGGATGCCCATCAACAGGTCCCCAAACTTTGCCAGACCCAAAGGATCTCCACCCAAACGCCCTCTTAACCCCACACGGCAATTCTGGAGCGCCTGAGAAGATGCCAACACCAAGAAGGAAAATGCCAGTAGAGCTGGGACATCTTCAGGTCGTAACTTGGAAATCTGTCGCCCGTTCTGCTTTTGACTTCATCCTCGTGGGCATCATCCTTGCCAAGTGTAGAGTCTATTCTATTTTAGGCTATTTTAGGGCTCTTCAGGAAAAGAGGGATGAAAAACCCTTTGGATTTTGAAAACTTTTTTGGATTCTTTTCTTTATAACTCCATTTATCAAGAAGTAATCTGCGCTGGCAGGGGGATGGCGGGTCCAATCCTATATGATGCTGAGCTCCTTCTGTCAAGGGGCTAGACCGTACCGGGAAGCATCAAGCCATTAGAACCAAAGCGAGGTGCCTAACAGCATCGATTCCTTCCCCTCAAAGACGAGCTGTTTTGATTATAAATGATTAATTGAAATTAACGTCCCTCAGCAAATTTTGCTGAGCAACAGTCTTCTCTGACATGTAAATAATTCAGTAGATTAATCCACTGCTGAGGTATAAAGCTTCCTGACATTTCTTGCTGTTACCATTTCCAACCTTTCCGAAGATCTTTTAGGAGCTGCACCAGTAGATGTCTGATTTAATTGTAACTTTATGGGTCAAAAATCAAATTGCAACCTAATTCTGGGCAAGGAGAAGTCATAGGGGTCTCCTGTAAGTTAAAGGGGATAAGGGGGGATGAGGACCAGAGCCCAAGTGGCACAAAATTGGGTTTTTTATGAAATACACACTTTCAGCTCTTTCCTACCATTGATAGAAACGATGGGTTTAGAAAACCAAACGTCATACCTTTTATTTGAACTAAATTTCTTTACCCGTGACACAAATTAAATCTGAACCCCTTAGTACTGAAAAAAAAACAACCCAAACAATATATTTACTCCACTTATTTTTTAACTCATCATTTATGCTGGTTTGTTTGTTTGTTTGTTTGTTTGTTTGTTTGTTTCTTTCTTTCTTTCTTTCTTTCTTTCTTTCTTTCTTTCTTTCTTTCTTTCTTTCTTTCCTTCCTTCCTTCCTTCC
>JAOTQQ010000019.1:1249538-1260370 GCA_026546715.1 Gallinago undulata | reverse complement strand
CAACCTGGGCCAGGCTCTCACCACCCTCACACCAAAGAAGTTCTTCCCCATATCTCAGCTCCATCTCCCCTCTTTCAGTATCAAACCCTTCCCTGCGCGTTCCTCGGCAGGGCACGTGAAACTTGGAAGATATCACCAGGAGATAAACGAAGGAACTTCGAATTCCTTGGCCCAAGCGCCTTCTACAGTCGAAAAATGAGGGAAAAAAAAATAAAAATCTGGGGCTAAAAAAAAAAAAAAAGGACAGACTATCATTTCTTTCATTCACGTAAATGACAAGGAATGTCATTCTGCACATGGGAACAAATTACAAGGTTGTTGATTCGAAGTATAGCGTTATTTGTAAACAGTGTCATTCTGAGCTGCAGAGAATTATAGGGTTGGGTGGGTTTTTTTGGCAATATTTAATGGCTTAAGATAAAAATATTTGATTGTTGCTCAGGCTACTGGACAGGATAAATAGAAAAGCAGCCTTTCTCCTAAATGGCACTGGTATTAAGCTGTTATGTGCGCAGCACTGATTTGCTCTTTTCTAATAAGAACCACGTTTAAAATACTGCAGAGGAAACACAAATACCATTTTATTCTGGTTTGGAAAGATTTTTAGCTTTGTGCTGTTCCACCAGATGGCTATTTCAATTCACCGGAGACCTCTCAGGCACGTGAAAATTGTTTACGCTTTGATTTGCTACAACATACTTACTATTAATATTACAGCAGCGTCTCGGAGTGTTGGTCGTGGATCAGGACCAAGGGATCCGAGGGCTCTAAACATCCAAACAACTGTTTAAAATCTAAATATAGGAGCCAGCAGATGGACAGATGCTGTTAGGAAGTCATGGAAAAGCATGAGACAACACAAACGCTAACGATCTCGGAACGCCAGTAGCCCAACAACCACCATATTTTCAGTCTAGTGTTTTGAAGAAGTGACTTTTTTGTTTCTTCGAGTATTTGTTATTCAATCTGACTGTAAACCTTTTCTTTTTCTTTTTTCTTTCTTTTTTTTTTTCTTTTTTTCATTCTGAACTTGATTTTGTCTCGCTGGTGCTGCGGCAAGAGGAGTAAACAGATGCACACCTCTGCGCGGGTACGGTGTCTTCGATTAAAAAAGCTCTGTAAAACAAAGCAGGTTTCTTCTGCAGTGGGGGACTGTGCCAAAAAAAAAAAAAAAAAAAGGATCAATTCTGGTTTTGGGCGCTCATAAATCTCTGCAAATCGGGCTGAGAGACATTCTGAGCACAGGGCCCTCGTGTTCCCTTCTCTCTCGTCTCTTCTCGTGTCCTCGGGTGGCAACGGGAAAGCCAAGAGAGCTCTGGCTACACCATCTCTTCCACTTCCTTTGACATGGAGACAATGAATGCATCCTAAAGGTTATACAGATTTGCCTAGAGGCGTCTCCTAAATCCATGGAGACTTAGGATAAGCGTGAGCGGGTGTTCCTGGTGTACTTGCCACGTGGGCAACTGTGCCAGCCACCCAGGTTCCTGAATGCTCCATGCCTGCAGTGCCTTGCACACTACGATCCCAGCTTCATATTGAACAAGGCAAGAGGGAATTTGCTTCTGGGAAGGGAAGGAAATTAAGGAAAAAAACATCTCAACCTCTTTTCTTCCACTAGACTCATTTTCAGGATTTCTTACCACAAGTGCTTGATTTACACGTGTTCAATCTTATTCATACATCAGAGAAATTATAACTAAATCCCTCTGAAAAAGGATCATCTAAGTTGGAAGGGACCTTTCAGATCACCAAACTCAACCATGAACCCACCACTAACCCATGTCCCTCCGCACCACGTCTACCCATCAATTTTAAGTATCTCCAAGGATGACGACTCCACCACTGCTCTGGGCAGCCAACATCTTTCTCTTCCCCTGCTTGCTATTGGTATTATACCACTATGGCTCTTAAGTCTTCTATTAGACAGAGGTTGAAATGCCATCTGAACCTTCTGACATGGTCATGGGTCATTCCTGCAAAGCCTACGGTAGATCACTCCATAAAGACTGAAGTTCTCCATTTCTTCTGGGCTTTGTGGGTTTTGCTTGCTCAGATTGTAAATTTATTACACTGCAAGTTGTGCTATCATCAACTCTTGACCATCAGCTCTTGGCCTCCCAAAGATCCAGGAAGAAATGCTTCCTCTGTCAGAAGCTGGAAAAAGGAAGGAGCAACAAGAACCACCGAACACTCCCTTGTTGGGTTTTTTAACACAGTTGTGCTTTTGATGGACAATACTGGTGGGATTTTCTCAGACTGTTTGAGATACTCAGGATCCTTTTTTTTTTTTTGTCTCAGATGGGAAATTTAAGTTGCCCCAGTTGCTTCCACTAAACATATTCAGGCATATCGTAATGAATTTCTTACAGAAAAAGACGACATCTAAATGTGAATTACAATTACAAAAATGTATTCTTTTATTTTCTATCAATAATTTAACTGCCTGTAGTTTTAATTTCACAGGCTATCAAGTTCTCTTGCAACACACAGAATCTGCATCTTAATATACTACGTGTAAGAAAAAAAAATGCTATAAAATTATGTTTATACAATAATATGAATTAAAGCCATTCTGCTCTGCTTGCCATTGTGTTAATTTTGTATTTCTGGCTTTTTCCTCTACAAAAAGAAAAAAAAGCAAAATATCTTTACAAACTTAACAATGGCCTTAATTAAATCTCAAATTAAATCTCAGCGCTGTGCAATGAGCTAACTTTCTCGTGAGCAGAGAGGCCCGGCATGCCAACGGGAGCTGCTGCAGCTCTCGGAGGGAGGAGAAGCTGCTCACAAGGGGGATGGATGGGAGACCTCTGGTTGTTTTAGAACCTTTCTAGTACAAACGTTTTTACAGCTTGAGAATCCACCTGAGCATCTTCCTCTTATGGAAGATCCAAATGGCCCCCCTTGATTTTGATGGGCAGCAGATCAGGATTGATGACTAATTCCTTCTTCTCACTGAGGCAAACCATCAAAGAAGGTGCCTTCTCCTTGCTCTCCTCACCCATTTGAGGTAAGTCAAAAATCTGGTTTTTTCCTTCTTCACTGATGGAAAACTCATCCATTACTTCTGTGCTTCTTCATCTCCCACAATTATTGAAAGCAGCTGAGGGTTCTCATGGTTTTCACCCAAACTGGTGAGGATATCTCAGCCCACCTACATCCCCATCGATATTACTTTGGTATCTAAAGAGGTATGGCTTTCAATCTGCCCTCACCTAAGGACATTTTTATGATAGCAGCAGAAGAATGATGAAAGATAATTATTCATGTCCATGTTCTTATTTCAACAATAAACAGGAAAACAAATGACTGCCATAATCTTAGAATGCCAGGGCTTCGTCACGTATTGTACCTCATGCGAATGAGGCGCTTTCATAAAAAAAAAAAATCAAATCAATGATCCTAAGGATCATTTACCTTGAAATTTATTAATATCAAGCATGACTGCAACAGTTCCTATAAATATACATCATATAAATGCCTGGTTTATAGAGTTCATGAATTGGGCAATGGGTTTTCATCACTCAAAAATCAGAGCTGCCGAGGAAGAGGAGTCAGCAAGCTCCCCCGGACCCACACGAGCGGGTGAAGACATCGCTGAGGAGGTTTTGCTGCTGAGACACATCCATTAAGGAATTGTCCTATCCTGAAATGTTTCCTCAGATAATTCCTGAACTTTGGAGAAGAAGCTGCAGGAACCACACTGGTGGAAGATCTCGAAAGGTTGATTTTGCAAAATCATGGACACGTGTTTAAGGTCCTTAAACATCAGAGCCAACTGCGATGTATATTGAAAAACACATTTCTATTGGCTATTCTTTTAAATTGTAGTTTGTTCTTTTTTAATTTGTCATTTGTGGATGTGTGCAGACGAATGACAGGTAATTTGCAGAGGTCTTTGAGACTGGCGGCAACACATCAGCACTAATTCCCATGCAAGCCTAGGTGTGCAAAGAATTTTCATTATGATTCATCAATCGCTGTCCATCATTTATCTTCTTGTTTAAAAATATTTTCCTTATTTATTCAGAGTGAAAAGGAAAAAAAAAAACATTAACGTGAGTGGTGACATCTCATAAAACATAAATAATGAATAGCTCTACAAACCACCTCAGGCAGAAAATGCAGATTTAGTAGGTCTGTGACACACAGACTCAACTGGAGATCGGTATGGATTCTGCTTAAATGCTTTGGAGAAGAAGTTGGGCATCACAAAAAGAAGGTTTCCCTCCTATTCACAAGTTCTACTTGGGTTAGAAACACCAAAACAGCTTCGGTCATAATTTTTTCAGGAGTCCATGTCTTATTCATCACAAAAAATTAAAGGATATTTAGATAAGCAGAAGAACAGCGAAAAGCAGACCTGAATTCTTCTTCCATTCCTCACACGGGCAGGTCTCAACGAGGCAAAGGAATTAATTTCACTGAAAAGATTAATGAGGTACCAAATGAATTGACGCTGCCCGGATCTCATGTCGGAGTTGAGGATGACAAGTTGCCACTGCCAGGTCCCAATCGGATGGAGAGCTCTAAGGGGCAGGTCCATATTAACCTGAAGTATATCTTGTGAAAAGAAATTGAAAGTTTTAATACTGCTTCTCATCAAGAAAGAATCTAGGTTTCACCAAAAGAAATTCAAAAAACGAGATGAAATTATATAAAGACAACATTTGTGACAAATGAGATACCAACTGGGCTGGGGGTTTTTCTCCCCCCACACATTGGGGGGGGTGGCTTGGTTTTTGTCTAATCTGGAATTGCAACCGAGTACCGTATTGAACACCAGGAAATTGGTCCAAAAGACTGTTTCCTGAAGCTCCTCGGCTACAAAAATTTCTCCCATCTTTTCCTTTTCGAACGGTGTTTATAGGTTAATAAAGATTTATTTGGTAGCGGTTCAGAGTGCAACGCGAATGTGAAAGCTTTTTGAGTAACGCGGAAAACCCAGAACACAGCTAGACATTCCCCAGAGTCCCTGTAAAGTAGAGAAGGGGTAATGAAACTATTTATTTTTAAATAGTTCAGCACAACCTGTTCCTAATGACTATTTTTCACCGCTGGAGATTTCAACTGCAATAGCTATATGGGAATAACACAACCAGAGATGGCAAAAACCCAGAGGGCTCCTAAATCACCTGCCCTCCTGCCTAAAATCTGATTTAATTTCTTAAAGGAAAATTTCTAATAAACCCCACCAAAAAAAAAAGAATCCCAAAACCTCCTCAAACCATCCACAACCCTTAAAGCAGAAAAAAAAGCTAAAAAGAAGCCCCCATCTTTAGGAATTTAATGGTCACTATCCAATACACAAACCAAAAAGGAATCTAAAAACCTGAGATGAACTTCAACGCCTTGTTTTGCTCTTAAAAAACCCAAAAATATCAAAAAGCAAACATTTAAATTGCTTCTCCCTGCAAATATTTTTT
The DNA here is from genome assembly GCA_026546715.1 of Gallinago undulata. Taxonomy (NCBI): domain Eukaryota; kingdom Metazoa; phylum Chordata; class Aves; order Charadriiformes; family Scolopacidae; genus Gallinago; species Gallinago undulata. The sequence goes on along the minus strand of JAOTQQ010000019.1, from coordinate 1,254,941 downwards.
TCTACTTTCTTACAGATTTGGATATTGTTCTTATGTCTCTAGAGGGAGGAAAATAAAAAGCGATGGATGCACATTGAACATCAGGCTAAAAGTCAGAACTAAATGTAAATTACTCTCTTTTCACAGTCAACGGGAAGAAATTGGTGCTGCCAGAGGAGAAACGGGGTGGACACCTGTAGCTGGTTCACCCTCTTCCTCACATGCCTGTTTTCTTACACTGGCTGGAAAACAAGTGGAATGCCAGGAATGTTCTCAAAATCACAGAATCTTCATGGTTGGAAGGGACCTTTGAGATCAAGTCCAACCATACACACACATACACAAAAAAAAAAACAACCAAAAAACCCATAAAACCCAACTCAACAATCTCAGGCACTAGAGCATGACTTCAAGTGCCACATCTACATGTTTCTTAAATCCCTCCAGGGATGGTGACTCCACCACCTCCCTGGGCAGGCTCTGACCAAAATGCAGGACCTGGCACTTGGCCTTATTGAACCTCATCCCATTGATCCAACCCTGTCCAGATTCCCTCCTGTAGAGCCTTCCAACCCTCGAGCAGATCAACACTCCCACCTAGTTTGGTGTCATCTGCGAAATTCCTGAGGGTGCACTCACTCCCCTCATCCAGATCATCAATAAAGTGCGATTAAGCGAGACCCATCCCAACTCTTAAAAGTTAAACTCTTAAAAAGTTAAGAATCTTAACTCTTAAAAAGTTATTTGGTGTGTTATTCCATCATTCAGCAGTACACAAGGGTGTCTTGTTTTTAAAACATTAATATGCCACTTATAACTTGAAAATACTATTTTTAGTAGCCAGTGAGCCAAAACTGCAGAGAAATGCCCCATTTTTAACTTTATCTCCCCAGTAAAACTGACCCATTTGCATGGCAGGTTATGTGTGCCATACGCTCTAGAAAGCTTAGAACTAATGAGAGATCAAGATCATAACTACAAAGTTGTGTTCCTTCCCTGCTTACTCCTTCCCCTAATTATCCGGAGCTCAAAACAGCGTAAAAAGGAGAGCGAGGATAAAGGGAGGCACAGGCTGCTTGTAATTCCAGGGGCATTCCCATGCAATTCCGTACAGATAACAGCAGATGGACATAACAATTACAAAAGCTCGCTAACACGTATAAATTCTCACCGAAGAAGGTTTTTACAGTATTTTCCAAGCACTCCACATCTAAATGGCAACGCAATTCGGCTGCAAGAGAGAGTTATGGCTAGTCCAAAGCAATATGAACACAAAAACCCAAAATGTAGTACCTTCTGGTTACTTCCAATAAGTACAGTCTTTTTTTTTTTTTTTCCCCACATAAGGTAGGTGGATACGTATCAAATTCGGCAGCTTCTCTAAATTTCCATCTGCACGCGGATATTTTCCACCCTTCATCCCCCCGTTGAGAGACTCAACGGTGATGAGCAACCATGAGCTTTAATATACCTTTTTGTTCTCATTAAAGGAAAACCCAAAGCCATTCCAATCTTTTTACATTTTTTTACCTAAGCCCGATACCTCCCGGAGAAAACTTTTTACTGTGTTTGACCTTCCGTACGAAAAAGCCATATTAAATGCTACTACTTTTGTGTAAAAGTCTTGTTTTCTTCCATTTCAGAAGTGGACAAAAAACACAGGCATGTTCCACCACCACCACCGCGACATGGACAATGCACCATTTCAAGCAGTTTGGACAACCTTCATCTCTTATCTAGATGGGGACACCCCGATTCTAGCTCAGCCCCATAAGCTATCCAGGAGGAAATAAAAATAAATAATAATTCACTTTCTAAGAAAATATCAAGAAGTAGAGAAGAAGTGGGCAGCCTTCTACACGCAACTCATCCCACCACCTTCCTCAGTAGCCTCCTATCTATAGACACACGCAGCGGAAATACGTACGGATGCATTATAAAATAAAGCTTGATGTTTATTCTCATCGCTGTCTCTGCAATAGAAAGAGCTGTGCAAATGAGCATCTGCATTTCTGGATAATTAGTACCATTTCCCAGACCTTTTTCTTGCTACGGTGCATGCTAACAGAGGGTTACTGGAACTGTCGAAGTCCCCGTGTCTGTGTCTGTTCCAGGGAATTATATGTCTCCAGGCACAGGAATTTAATTGCCCATATGGCTGGCAGTTGGCACAGTCCCTGGCTCAGCTCTAGCCTGGGCCAGCGACCACTTTTCCGAAAAAAAGAAAAAGTTTCCAGGCATAATCTGGGAGTTCACCTCAGCCAAAGACCATTCCCAACACACAGCTTGCATGAAACCCTCGTATTTTTCGGGCCAGAGAGTTTCACAGCGTGGCCACGTGCTGTCCCACACCACGTGCCCGAAGACCAGAAGGTGGCTTCAAGCATTTTTAGTTTGTTGGTGGAGATGCAACACGGACTTCTGAGCTCCACAATCCAGTTCTGCAGGTTGGAGTGAGAGATGGTCCCCTTCCAGGCTTTTAGTTGTCTGAGACTAATAAAAGTGGATTTCCTATGGAAATTTGGATTGGCAGTTTAGGATTGTGGCATAAACATCTCATTGCAACCTGCTCTGCGTGGCCCTGCTTTGGCAGGGGGTTGGACTGGATGATCTCCAGAGGTCCCTTCCAACCCCGTATCATTCTGTGATACTGTGGTCTGCAAGGAAAGGAGGCAGACCCATGGAGAAGGAGAAGACCAAGCAAACAGTGGACATATCAGACTAACTCAGGTCTGAGTAAGTTCATTCATTCACCCAATGTAGTCAGTGTGGTCCAAAATTCATAAATATGTCAAAGATATGGTCATTACCAGCACCACATGTAGGCTAACTGATGACTTACCTACCTGGAACCACCTCTTTCCTATTCTTCCACAAAAGGTTGCACAAATCTTTGACCTCTCCTCCTGAAAAGTGAATTCAAATACACATTATTAATTTAAACTATGTTCCTTGAACTAATGGCTATCTGGATCCTAATGATAATGTTCCTCTGCTAATGGAAAGGAGGAATCCCTTTGAAAATAACACGGGTAATGTTTTGGAACCGACACTTTGAAAATGTTATACTCATAGATAAGTTCCACTGGGACTTCTATTTTTATTCTAGTCTTGCAAGAAGATACACTGAAAGTCTCCCATTTTAGCTTATTCCCTTCAATATCGCCAACAATCAATTTGCATTTCTTCTCAGCTGAAAATCAAGACTCTTTAAATGACCTAAAATTATCTTTTCAAAACACGGCGAAAAAAGCTATTGATTAACCTCCTCTATTACAGACAGAGGAGCTGATGCGAACACAAGCCAGTACCCAAACTTTGAAAATAATGGCCTGTAATAAGACACTCCTCTAATTTTCTTTCTTTACCATGGAAACTAGCAAACAGGAGAGAGAGAACTTCAACTTCACATTTTGGAAGAAACCTACCTTCAATTGAGAATCGCGAAATTCATTCAGGGAGGCAGTTCAAAACCAAACCCCTCCTTCACCAGGGATTCAGGGACTCAGCCAGCTGAAGTTGACCCCCTTTGGCCATGTGAAAATGCTTACCATACGCAACTGGTTTATTTTCTGAAGGTGGGAAGAAGTGTTTTCATCAGCAAATAGTCCCTAAAGACAGAGAAGCTCAGGTTGGTGGAAGGCCCTCCATTCAAAGAGGGTTTATGCCCGATTGCATTTCATGGCATGGCTCTCTCTCCCTCCCTAGAGCCTTAGGGACACGAGTTTGAACTTACTCAATAAATCCCAGGTGTATACTGGAAAATAAAGCTCTGCCAGAGAGCTCCTGGGACTGGAAGTGAGTTTAGGACGTTCTTTGGCGAGCAGGTAGACTCCAGATGGCAGCAGATCGAGCGCTGCTTCCGCAGCTGGACCGACCAGAGATCAAGAGGGAGGGAAAGATGAGTCTCCATTCACCAGCTTTTCTTCCAAATATTCTGTCGGGAGGCACCGTAGGAGGGAAAGATTCCACCAGACTACAAGAAACAATCCAGAAGGTCACTAGTTGGACTTGTCGAGGTTCATAACTCAGATTCCACGCGGACTAATCGTATCAGTCAAGCATCCAGGAGAAAAGATGGCAGGGTTGGCCATGAACATGGTCTCTGGCAAGTCCTTTGAGTTGTTGGCTAAGCCCTTGTTGAGAGCCTCCTGGCTGTTCCCCACGTGTGGCTGCTGATCTACTGAGCCACTAGCAAAGCTAGAACATGTTCCTCAAAACACCTCAGTTTTGGGACTCGCTCAGAGTCACTCAGGCAATCCAGCCCAGGTCATCACAGACAGCATTTGGACTTTCCAGGTCTAGAAGAAAAGCTGAAACCTGTTCAGATTCCTATTGCGCTCTTAAAATAATTTAAAAAAAAAAAAGAATCTGTAAATTTTGGAGGATTATGTTGGAGAATGGGAGGTGGGTAACTTCAGCATCACATCAGGTGAGATCTCTTAAAGAAATACCAGCCTTTTGAGTAGGGGTGGGAGCCCTGGTACAGCCCAGCTCGGGTCCGTTCACGTGCTGACAGCTCTTCTCAGCCCCTTTTGTACCACACAGCAGTGACGTTACGAGTTTTTAGGAGCTGCACAGTGAGCTACGACGAGTGCCTTGGTTGTGTGTCTCCCAGTGGAGAAGTTTGGACTCGTGGGAAGCTTCACAGGAGCTTCCATGAAAGTACACGGCACCCACCAACAGCAGATGCCCAGAAGTGGCAGAATTCCAGCGCCGAGTGCTTTTCCAAGGCACCTCTATTTCTATTAAACCACGGCCAGTAAGAGGAGGGGATTTTCAGCAGCCTAATTATCACTAGCTTGCTGTCAGATGGTTCATTAACCTTCCTCCAAACACGCAAACATCACAAATCATCCCGATTTAAAGGTCTCTCTTCTTTTGAGATCTCAGCCCGTTTGCCATAACTGTTTGGAATTAGAGTATCTATTTTTAAAAAACATAAGTACCTCCTTTTCTGAGGAAAAATAGCAGTTACAGAACTAAGTAATTATTTAGAAGCACTTTCATCCCTTCTAACAAAAGGAAAATTGCACGGCTTTTGTTTCTACATCTAAATTACCTTAAAACTTGTGTCTGGATTTAAGCAATTAGGAATCAGCGCGTTTCCTCTGCATCTGTGAATTGCATTAAATAAACTGCAAACATTTCCGAAGGGGCGATTGTCGTTGTCCGTAATTAACGGCATTTCCAAAGTAACACGCCGGCAGTTCCCCTTGTTATTCCCAGATAATCGTACCCTTACGTCTGTGTTCCACCAGGCTCATCTACCCCCAAAGTTCGTGTAGTTCTACTAGTCCCTGTAGGCCAACAGACAGATCCCAGATTATCTTCTCTGATCAATGCTTGTAAATCCTTCAAGGGTGGGTGTCAGGAGGATGGGGCCAGGCTTTTTTCAGTGGTGCCCAGGGACAGGACAAGAGG
>JAOTQQ010000019.1:1225314-1245770 GCA_026546715.1 Gallinago undulata | reverse complement strand
TGCTGGCTCATGGGCATCCTGTTGTCCACCAGGACTCCCAGGTCTTTCTCCTCAGAGCTGCTCTCCAGCAGGTCACCTGCAACCTGTCCTGGTGCAGGGGGTTGTTGCTCCTCAGGTGAGTCTAGATGCCATCTACCCATTACCAAAGCCAATACGAATGTAACCAGATATTCAAATGAAATGGAAATAAGGAATATGACATTTACCTGGCCAACATATTTACCTGATGGCCCTGAATCCAAAAATCCCAATTATTTACACTAATACTTTGTTTTCTTCTGGTATGTTCTTTTCAGTGGTTTTTATGAGAAGCACAGAGCAACAGTGTGGTTCTTCTAAGTGTGTTTTCTGACAGCTCCCAGTTCCTCCCCACATAAAATTAACCTGTCACTGCTGTGGGCAAGAGTTCCACAGAAACCATCCAGCACCAGGAAGCTGCCCAGACTCCAGCTTGACCTCTTGACTCTGCAGACAAATTAATGAGCAGCTCAAAGAGCCTGAAAACTAATTTACTTGCTGCAAAGTTTTAATTTTCCGCAAAGAAAGCGTTTTCTAACTAATTAGGAGTGCTGTTTAATGATAAACAAAACCAAAAAAGAAACCCAACAGGCTCTTCTGGTCACTGAGACCGTGTGTCTGGGCTACCATTATGAAAACACGTGGGATTTTGGGACCAACTCCACCCAACATTTTTCATTCGTACTTTTGATACATCCCTTACGAACACAGCCATAAGAAAAACATTAGCATTTTGGGTATAAAACACGGCCTTTCCTCGCTCCTGAGAAACTCCTGAGTATCAAGAGGGTTTTTTTCTTTTGTTTCGTTTTCCCATCTCAAAGGGTGGAAAGAACCACAGAGGCTGTGGAACTTTCCACTTCGTGAAGCTGGAGCCCGCACGACGGCTGGGTCAGGGGGAGGGATGTAACTAGAAGGGTTTATGGGACGACTGAAATCAGGGAGAGACTTTAGGGAATAAAGGGATTTCCTGATACCTCCAGCACATCAGAGATCTCCTCCTGGGGTGGGGTTCCATGCTGAAAGACTGCGTGGCTTTCTTCATCGAACACTTCGCGATGAGCGAGACCCAAAGCTTATTCCTTTCACGCAGCAGAGCCGCTTCTCCTCATTTTCCAACCTCGGGGAGATCAGAGAGACACATTTCTAGGCTGAGCAAAACCTTGAAGCAGAAGTACTCGACATAAAGTTAAGCTCATATAACTTCAGAGGCTGCTGGCACCACTAGAAGTGACAACATTAGCATTAGGACTTATGGAAATGTTGAGTTTAAGAGCCAGCTTGTATTTTTTTTTTATCCCTACAAGATATATAGCGTGTGTTTCATAGATATCTCAACATATTTTATGCTTAACGTTGAAAACTGTATTCAGGTATTTTTAGCATTGCGTTGCTGCCTTTCCTTCTTGGGGGAGGGATAATATAGAAGATTTTATGGAAGAGACCCAGAGACAGCAGTAATTCTTGGGGTTCAGCTGACATTTGTGAACCTCTTGAGCTCAGCTGCTCGCGTGGTTTATGAGATGTGCAGAGCCACTTGAGGGACTTAATAACCCCCTACCTGTCTGGAATGAGAAATGGCCTTTCTTCAATCTAAATATAACATCTGCCCATCTCTCCTTTCTGCCCCTTCCAGCCATTTTTCCTTCCGTGTGATTGAGGGCGGGGGGGAGCTGGATGAAGGATTTTTATTTTTTTGCCAATTTTAATCAGGAGAAGCGAAATCACGGAGTACTTGAAAATTAATCTTAATAAGAACCCATAATTAGATTGTTGAGTTCTATTTTAGAATGAAATTCAAAGTTATTGACTGACATGGGATGGATACGAAGTGCCCAACTTTGTGCAGAGACCTAGTTGGAACGCCCACAGAAATCAGTCTATCTCTTAAAAATGAAGGTAGGATTTGAGCACCTCCTTCAGAATGGCAACCACTTAGGACACTAATTAATCCTTCCAGCTTTGTTTGAAGAGTTTCAAACAGTGGTGGACCTGCAGCTGGACTGATGCTGGGAGAAGACTGCTAGGAAGTTGGCATTTCCAACTTCCCGAGATGTTGGCATCTCCGTTCCCGAGATGCACATCATGCCTGTCACCTGGGACCTCACAGATTGTTCTTCTAAGGAGCTACAGCAGCCAGTTTAGCTGCATCTGCAAGGTTTTTAGTAATAAGTGTCTCCATCAGGTCATAAATGCACATGAGCATCCCAAAACATAGAAACAAGCTTATCTTTGATCTGACCAGGCTCATTTTAGATGATTAAGGAACCAGAAATGACAAACAGCTATTTCAGACCAATGGTGTTGTCATCCCAGTAATAAAATCCCTCATTGAGGACCCTCCTCACTTAGATACAGATTTCAAATATCTCAGAGAAGCAAACTGGCAAAGTACTCACCATCACCACTTGCACGCCCCCCTAGTAGGGATGGGAAGCAAGGTGTGAGGTAAAGAGTGACCCAAGGACTGGAGGTCCTTGACATTTAGCATGAGTCCTCGATGAAGAAGCCATTTCCATGTCTCCCTGGGAGGTCAGCACCATCATTCCCATCTATGGGAGGAGATACGTGATGAGTGGAAGTAAATTCCAGAAGGGATCCCTCAAGGGAAGCTGGTGGGGTCAAGCACTGGCAGAGAAGACTCTTTATCAGGGAATGTAGTGAGAGAATGAGGGGTAATGGTTTTAAACTGGAAGAGGGGAGATTTAGATTACATACTAGAAAGAATTTTTTTGCTGTGAGGGTGGTGAGACCCTGGCCCAGCTTGCCCAGAGAAGCTGTGGCTGCCCCATCCCTGGAAGGGTTCAAGGCCAGGCTGGATGGGGCTTTGAGCAACCTGGTCTGGTGGGAGGTGTCCCTGCCCAGGGCATGGGGTGGGACTGGATGATCTTGAAGGTCCCTTCCAACTCAAACCATCCTATGATTCTAAGACAGCCCATGTGTCCCTTTCTGTATCCCTGGTGTGAACATACAACATGGGATCCATCTACACAAGATCAGTCCTGTTTAACAACAAAGGGACAGTCTGAGTAAACACACCTGGACTTATCTTCACTCTTCCAAGGCAGCCCACCAGCAGGTTTTACCATATGGTTACAGGATGGAATACTTTGGACAAGGAGAGGTCATGCCCAGTAGAGTGGATCTATGCTTGGCACACAACACGTCCTCTCCAGAAGAGACAGAATTCTAACCAGGCCTGCTCAGGTGCTAAGGTATTCTGGACATTCCTAGTCGTAACATTCATCGTAAGACCCAACTGAAGGCAGCAAGAGCCACGAATGCTTCTCCCAGCTCCTGAAAACGATCTTTTTTTTTTCTTTTGCAATTGGCTGCTAAAGCTGCTGCTCGGCTCCAGGCACCAAACCCAATGAATCAAATATAATGAGCCCGACGTGTCACCTCACAAAACACCGAGAAGCTTTCGCAAAACCACCCTCGGTTCCGTGCCGTTGCCTCCCTCCGACTCAGAGTCGGAGTTTTATTGGTTTGTTGCTATAGGCTTCACAGATGGATAGCCACGTCGCTTCCAATAAATGCTTTTCTTGGTACCTCTCTCGTCTCCACGGCGCTTCCCGACACGGGAGATACTCCAAGGGTACCGTACGAGCGAGCAGGATCCAGGAGTTTGGGGAACAGGATGAGCTCAGTACCTTTGCTGTACCTATATATATATATACACAAGTACACGACTCTTAATATCTATTCAATAAGAAGAGAATATATTATTAATAATATTATTAGCAATAAGCCTTCGCTGTCATGGGGAATCTATCACCTTCTCTGAAGGTATTGGACTTCTGAAAGAATTTCATGCCTCTGTTAGGTGGAAATCTCAATTATCCCCCCTCCTTTCAGCTTTAGCTTAATTAGAACTTCTAATTAATTTGCACCATTTGGTTTATATTTCTTCTCAGGCTGTCGCACCCTCCTGGAAAGTAAAGAGTCTCATTTATTTCCATTTCCCTCCGAGCCTGAAAGTAGCATCTTTTTCACCAGAAAAATAGCTTCTACGTTTCCTGTATTTGAAATAAATGCCTTACCCACCATTTTACTCTGCCATAACCATCTTTACACTAATAAGCAAATAATTCTGGCCTTAAATATCACCAAATATATACACTAACTACATCCCCCACTGTGGCATGAACCCAACGTTATTTTCTCTGTGCTGATGGGAAAGTTGGTTGAGAAAGTTGGTTGAGTCGCTGTCCCAGGACTCGGGGGGAGCGGTGCACCCCTCTCCTCTCCCATCCACAACCTCTATTATCTCCATTTAAACACATATTGCTCTCCCAAATGCCAACGTGCAACATCTCCAAGTCCATATTTTGCTTATAGAACCATTCGTATTTTATTTAGTCTTTAAATAGTATAAAGAAGTGGTATAAGATGTCCTTCCATATCTTCTCCTCCCCGGGTCCTTCAGCTTTCCTGTGTACTGTCATTTTCCTTTGAGCCAAGTACCACAGTTGAAATTTCCTCATTCTACTTTAGTTCCAAAGGGCAGGAACTCAGCCAGACTCTGTTCTTGAGGTTTTTTTTCCCCCCACAGGAAAATAAATGGATTTTTTTTTTATCACCTCCTGATCTCACAGGGTGTATCGTTTCCTGGGCTTCATCAGTAACTGCGTAGCCAGAAAGACTGTGAACGGAGACTGGAAATATTAAATGGACACGGCCCACTCCGCTCCACCAGTGCGCTCTAGAAGTGGTTTTCCAGATGTGCACTGGAAAACACCTGTCTTGGAAGAGTTTTGGAAGAGTTTTGGAAGAGTTTTGGAAGAGTTTTGGTGGAGTATAAGAGTTACACACCAGAGTCGACCCCAGGAGTGGTTTCTCCGTGGAGAAACTCGGTTCCAGGGACTTGGACTCCCTCCAAGTACCACGCTCTGCCGTGAGACGCGGGAAGAGATACGGAGAAGAACTGCGCCGCAGCCAAGAAAATCATTAGCTTCGTTAGAAGTGGATTAAAGCACCTAGCTAATAATGCTAATAATGCTAATAAAATAATAAAATAAGCTAATAACAATTAGAAGTACGGTGCTTTCTGCAAGCTTGCCATGGAGATCTTTATTCCCGCTCGCGTGGAGGACCCTGCGTCAGTCACATTCAATTTGCTACCGGTTTCAGAAGGAAAGCAGAGTTAGTTTGGTTATATTTAACTAATTAAGATTTATTCAAGGAGCTAAATCTCAGCATATGGCACGTGTTACTCAGCAGTTAGCGCGCGTAATCATTGGGTTCTTCTGCATCCCAGGAAAGGGAGAGTAAATAGAAAAGTAGCAACAGCTTCTTTGCACGTGGAGAGCTGTGGTTGCGTTCACTAATTAGCAGCAATGACCGCAAATAGATGAATATCCAAAATATAGTGACACTTAGGGCTGACAAAGTCATGCTCCTAAGATTTTCTACACTCAAACAACCCACTCTGGACCAGTAACTTGGCTGTTGAGTTCCCCCCCGAGGGCAGATCTCCAGCTGGAGGACGATGGTGCCCCAACTGCCAGGGTGAAACAACTCCTCTCTTCGGGCTGTTCCATCATGGGAGGATGAGTAGCTCCAGCTGGAGGACCTCTGATGGAATATCAGCTCTTTATCACCACGTCCAGGTATTTCTTATAGGGAAGGGTTCCCATTTTCAAGGTATTTTATCCAGGGACATTTTCACAACACCCTTTTTATCTACGTTGATACATTTCTCCCCAAAGAATTTTTTTTTCTATCTCTAGTCATCTTCTAACCACAACCAAGAACCTTCTACAAAATAGCCATCTACAGCGCAAATGTGTTCTGTTGGACACCAGACAGATTCCATGCCATACGAAGGGATGCTATGCCAGGAAGAAATAGATAGAATGTGGCTTTTTAGTTCACTGCCTGCCTTACTGCGCACGAGAAAGGTGCACACTCACGTTTTCACCAATTATGGAGCTGAGAAAAAAAATAAAAAGCAATTTGTTCGTTGGTCCAGGTCCTTTAACTTAAGCGCTGCGCTACCGCGTGGGAAGAGAGAGGCAAAAGGAAAGGAAAGAGAGAAGTAGGTATGGTTTTAGAGCCTGGAGAACACGATGAGAAGAGCAAAGAACTAGAACATGAAGTTATGGTCTGAGTTGTGTGAGGGAGCCCGAGGGGGAAGTCAAAGCCTGCAAGAAGCTCCCCCAGCCTATTCAATGTTGTTTATGTACAGATCATTTTCTTCTTTTTTTCTCCCCAAACATGAAATGCCTCTCCCTAGTTTTGATTGCCTTTTGATGAAGGAGGGCCATCTGATAGCAGGCATAGCCCTGGGTAAAACAGATTTTTCAAGCCACGGTATAAAAGGGAAAGGAATTTTTAGTAACCGGTGAAAGCAAAACAAAGGTAAAACACAATTCCCAAACCTAATTCCCAAACCTAACGCCCAACGTGTGGTCAGGAATCACAATTAGTTTCACACCAAGGATCTGCGAGGCAGAGATTTTCCACTGGGAAGAGTCACCAGCAGGGACACAGACACCTCCACAAGCCCCATGGATCCAAACACAGGGTTGGGATTCACAACAAGAGTTTCTCCAGTTGAGTGGTTTTTTCTTTCTGATGTTCTAATAGACCTAAATTAATGTTTTTCTTACATCCTGGTGCTCTCTATAGCAGCTCAAAATCTGCATCTCAGGCTGTTAAGTGAAATTTGAGGTTGGATCCCCCAACACACGTTGATGGCGCACGCAGCTGATGCTACCTCCAAAAAAAAATAGCTGGAAGGAGCATCGGAAGTATTTCCATCTGATGGTCTGATCACACACCCACCCGACAGCGATTCAGCCCCTCGTATCCCAAACTCCTCCAGTTCAACATTAATCTTTCATCATTATTGACGGTACATCGATAATTGATCAACCCAACCTCACTTTCTCCCACCATCGCAACGGTATGAGGGGAAGCAGAATTATCTCCTCCAAGCAGCCTCGCAAATTCTCATGTTGAACCCAAAACGGAGCATATTTCATCCGATCAAATGGTGCAAAAAAAAAAAAGCAAACAACCACAAACACCCCAAAAAACCTGCATAACACCATCTGTATTTGAACATAATGTTTACAGTGAAAAGGTTCTGAAATAACAGACGTTGGGTAGTTTGAGAAAACTAATTGATATATAATGCAGATTAGGTTCTCAATTGTTATACTAAACCCAGGCAATGCTATATTTATTTTTAAACATGCTCTGTTTTCAGTAGGGTTTTTGTTTTTTTTCCATCTTCTAGTCTAGTATTGGATAAGGAAACACAAGGAGTTTCAAGCACTTACCCAAAGAACTGGAACAAGGAATTCAGAGCTCCCTCCTTCTCCACAACTTTGGATGGAGCCCCCTTTGAGGCACTATTCATTGCTGTAATTCAGTTCATGGTCAAAAAAACCTGCCAAAAAAGTTAAAAATAAAATAATCAAGAGGCATTCAGAAGAATATCCAGTGCACCAGGCAGATCCAATGTTTGAAAGCTGTATATTGTAATAGGAAGAGCCATAGACACCACTTCTCAAGAACTCAGACAGCAGAACCCATCTGAGTGGATACAATTCCTCTGGGGCAAAGAGCTTATTATTCCATTTCACCACTTTTTTTCTTTTTTTTTTTTTTTATCTGAATTATTTGGAAGAAGCTAACATAAAGTGAAGCAGCACAAATGCAAAGGGAAGAAAAAGGACTCAGCCTGCAAAATAAAAACATCAGCTCCTTTCAGGCTGCAAAAAACACCCTCAGAGTTCAATCTGAAGCCAAATAATACACCAATTGCCTTAAAGTGCACCCAGATATTCATTAGGAGTATGAAGCCAGAAATCCAGGTTGTGCGTGGAATCAGCTGCAATCCACAAAGGATTGCTTTCAGAAATTAATTCGGTATATTTGAACCATTATAATCATTGTATGAGTCCTGCCTCCTGAGCGTGTGTCCTTCTCTTGGCTTCATCCAGTCTCATCTTCTAGCCCAAAGTTACCTACGTCCCCAAGCATCCTTCAACTGCGCCTCCATCGAGGATGATGGAAGCTTAGATCCTTAACTGCCACATACGTAGACGTATACATTTAGGTGTCTTCATAGAATGGTCTGGGTTGGAAGGAACCTTTCATATCATCGAGTCCAACCATCAATCCAGCATCGCCAACCCCACGTTCCTCAGGTGAAATCAGCTCTGGGTTCTTACTCACTTTTAATTGTTGGAAACGGAACGATAGCAGCAAGAAAATACTGGTGAGACGTAACTTTTCCAACGTGTTGCACCAAGCAGAGGAGTCCTGCCCACCTTCTGGGTAAGCGAGAGGAGAAATCCCCAGTTTCCAGGTAAAGCCAGCAGCCTGGATAAAAGGTAGATGAGCATGATGAGTTATGAGATTAGCAAACAATCCCACCAACTCCTCACATTGTACCTTGGCAGCGCTGGAATATTATTCATTTTCCAGTAACACATTTACCCATCCAAGAACAGAAAACAAACAACAAACTGTAGCATCGTTAGCACTCTGCTAATTAGGTGTCCTACACACCTACAGTTAAACAAATCCTCCATCTGCACAGAAAATATGTTTCCTTTTCTATCTAGGATGAGCTGGTAACGCTGGGAAGATTCTGACTGCATCCTTCAGGGTGCTCTGTCATTAATTTTAGCACCGTTGACCCCCCCTGGACTTCCCCAGACTAGAAAAGGGAGATTGAGGGGGAAATTCCCGGCCCCTAAACTTCAAAATGCACTTACATGGAAGAAGAACCCGGTTGTGGGAACGTTCAGGCTGGCCAAAAGCCACAGCAGATGGTGCTGGTAAAGACTACACCATCTACCATCGCTCCTGCTACAGCCCACCCCACCACCACCATGACTGAGGAGCTTCAAAGCCACCTTCCCCTCTTGCTCGCCTTTTCTTTCCTGGTGGAAGTGATTCTTTCCAACAGAAGTCCCGGGTTTAATCAAAGACAATCCAGGGTTTCAAAGCAAAGAAGGAGGATGACTAATTAGGCCATTCCACCTCTCTTAGTCATTCATTTTAATAATCAATGTCCTTATCGTTAACAACACGGAAACAATTAACAGCTTTGTTCATTTGTTGTCATTATGGGCTGGAAGCAGAATTCGTCGCTTGCCAAAACCAGAAAAAAAGATGTCGCTGATTTCCATCGGGTGCCAAACGATGAGTCATAATCATAATAAATGATTATAGAGAATAAAACACTTCTCCAGCCACCTCGCTGGCGTTATTGGACTGGATGACCCCAAGGGACTTTTCCAACTTGGATGATTCTATGATTATAACGCGTTGGAGATCAGTACGGAGCGTCTCGGGACATTCCCCATCCTATGGCTTTGGGTCCCGATGCTCAGAATTCGCAAACTTTGCCTCTTCTTGAAAAAAAAAAAAAAAAACCAAAACCCAACAACCCAACCCACTTGTAGCATCTGCAGGGTGTGATAACCTGACAGCTCCGAAACCTCGCTCCCAGCGCTCGGGAGCGTCAGGATTCAGCTGATGCCAATGATTTTTCACGTCGAACTCGAATTCGCCAGACGATGGCCATCAATCCATTTTAGCAATAACACCTTTATTTCACAATATAACACTTTAAACCATATAGATATATATATATATATCTCTCACCCCGTCCACTTGAGTAAACACACCGGGTGTCGTGCACTCCAAATTCCTGAGCCCAGCCTCGCAGTAACGTTGTGCCGGGTGGGTCTGGGTTTTTTTTTTTATTATTATTTTTTCATTTAATGGGCCAATATTTTAAAGTGATTTGTTTCTTAGTTACAGGATGCAGATCAGGATAACGCTGTAAATATTGTACCGCGTAGAGGGCAGTAACTCAGGAAGATTCAGTCACCTACAGAAACAAGACGTACTTTATCACCAGAATTTTGTGCCCGGATGCCGGAGCGTATTTTCCCCGCCGCGAGATTTATTTCGGAAGGAATCAGGTATTTGACCCGCGTTTGGACAATTCTTCAGAAGTACCACAGATGCCTTCAGAGCTGCCGGAGAATTCATATTTTACGTGCACCGATGGTCCAAATAGAACATCGCGGTTCACGTCTTTACCTGCTGGGAACCAGTTTATCATCCTGCTGACACTCTGGCTTCTGCACCGTGCAGCTGAGTAAATCATTTGTAACAAAGGAGTTCTTTTAAGGATAAAGGTTGGGGATTTTTATTTTTTTTTTTTCATCTGTTTGCACACTGCATGCAAGGCGGATTATCCACGGGCACGGTTTGATGGAAAATTGAGTCGGAAATAATTTACCTGCAGCGTCGGTGGGGTTGATGCTCATCCCTCCCACTAAGGATTCCTCAGGTCACACTAATATTTTGCCTGTGGTCCCTCCAAAAAATGGTCAAAGCTGCTCCGGTTGGACGCCGCGGGTCACAGCGCGTTGGTCTGTTCTCTCTCTTTCTCACGAGGATAAAACCTGAATCGAGTGGCTCCAAAAACGGAGCCGGGAAACGATTGGGGGAAAAAAGAGATAGAGGCTCTAAGTGGATGAAAGAGAAATAATGAAGTTGGGTTATAAAGGAGAGAAAGCTGGGCTCAGGGGAAACATGGAGTAAAGCAAAAATGACAATAGCTTCAGTGGAAAAATACATTGTTAGATATTTATCTAAGTTTTTTTAATCCATGTGGCAAGAACAATGGTTTTCTTTAACTATGGTTACAAAAATAACTTGTCAGAAAACTAATAGACCCCAACATTTTCAACTTACCACAACATTTTAAGCATCCCCCCCCTCTTAAAATTCTGTGTTCAAAGGACTTCTTTCCAAGGAACTTTATTAATTATTAGAAGATGCAAATCTTCCGTGGGGTTTTTGATCAGGTTTCTAAATGTCCAGCTAAACAAGGAGAAGAAATATTTAATTACAAAAATTGAATCTCCTGCAGTCCTTTCTCTTGGAATAAAGATTGCAGGATGAAGGGTTGTTGTGTAGAAAAGAGTCTGAAATAAATTCATTTCATTTTCACTTTTCCATATTAATCGTATTCATTCACATATCTGGAAGTAATTACAGGCAAAGAAGAGGAATTTAAATAATAACTATTAACTTTTTTCACTAGGTACATTAATTTTACGACAAGTCATTTGCCTATGATAATTAGTTTGGTGATACTGATGTACTTTCTTAATAAATCATACAAGATAAATGGACTCGAAAGTTAGATTATTTCAAATTAGAAATAAGGTTTTATTTATGTACGTAAGCGGTGAAAAATGGTGAATTCTGCCAGATGAATGGGACCCAGGATGGTATAAATTAACATTAACAAGGAGAGGTTTAGGCTCTTTCTTTGAGGCTCTCGGTCTGACGTTAATGTTTTGGAGAAGATAGAAAAGTCTTCATATGGCCTTGCTCAATGGAAACCATCTTCTTCAAGCTTCCACGGCTCAAATTTTCTAATTTGAAATGCCAACGTGAGCAATGTAACCAGGGCTGCCAGCACGGGATGTCCTCTCCATCACTATGGGACCAGTAGAGATGGGGAAGTACTCTCAAATTGGAGATGGGAATATATCCACAGAGGAAAAACCGCTCTCCAGGGTTACAATTAAATATTTTCTGGCTTCCCACCATCCAATCTCAGTCACAAAGGGCAGCTCATCCCATCTGGGCTGTACCCGCGCTGGATGCATCTTCTGGGTCCAGCATGATGGGTCTGGGGATTGAAACCCCCAAAGTGGAAAACTTGCTTAGTCTTCAGCATCTCATAGAATCATCATAGAATCACTTGGGTTGGAAAGGGACCTTAAAGATCATGGGGTTCCAACCCTCCTGCCATGGGCAGGGCCATATCCCACTACACCAGGTTCTCCCCATCAAACAACCCGGGAATTCACCGCAAGTTAGAGGAGGGGGGATGTCAACTGAAGATAACAGGAGTCCGAAAATTCAGAATTTAATGCAGCTAAGAGAGAGCTGGGAGGAGGAGGAAGTTATTGCGCCCTTATCTCGCCCAAAGGGAAGTTTTGAAATGTATCTGGAGTTGAGGGATGGGAGTTCTTAGGGAAGGAACGTGCTTGAATCAGAACTTCATCTAACAGGAGTCTGGTGGGTTGGTTTTTTTTTTCCCCTTTCAGTTTTTTTTTTTTTCCCCTGGGTTATTTTTATCTTGTGCCTACACGAGCTATTTATAAATCACACAGTTCATATGCCCTAAGGAAAGCTGATGGGCTAGAAGTGTCTCTGCTACATTTTGCATTGCTTTTTTTGCATTTAATTTTTCATCTCACCGTGTGAGATGCGCGAATAAAAATAAGGAAAATGAAAACAGAGGTTGAAGGAACGCGAACAACCCTATTTACTCCGTTTAATTTGCTGAAGTCCAGTTACCAGCCCGTTGCAAAAATAGTTAAAGACATCACATCAACCCTCTCACTGGCTTAGAAGTAAAATTTAAGGCTGGTTATTACTTCTGACTCAGGTTTTATTTGATATATTCACATACTTAAATTACAGATGAGTAAAAGACATGGACGTTTCTCCTTTCTCTTTCACCAACAAAAGAATTAAAAAATAACTCAGGAAATTCTCCATTTGGCAAATTCTCCGTACGCGCCAAAGGAAGCCGCATTTGGCGGCTCGTTTCAAATTTATTCACATGCTCCTACTCACGAAATAATAAATGCTTATTGCATTTCAAATGCCTCCAATTATACAGATATCAAAATTAAACCAAGCATCTGTTAATAAAGGTGCAACACGAGGCTGAGATTTGAGTCCACCGTGGATGCTCTTCCTCCCGATTTTGGAGCAAAGATTGGGCAAGATTTCCCAAGAGTGGACTTTTTTAAGGAAAAAAAAGGCAGTGGGATTCTGAACACCCCCCATAAACCAGCCACCTCTCAAAACTCGTGAAATGACTACGCCAAGTCCCAGGTAGAAGCAGCATCACCCAGTCTAACGGGGGAAAACGAGAGAGAGTAAATTCAGATGGTGGAAATCCCAAATTAAAGGAAACACGTGGAAAAAAAAAAAAAAAAATTTAAAAAAATAATAAAAAAGAGCATTTGATTTAGGAGTAAGAGAAGGATCACGAAGAGAGGCGCCGGCCAGGGAGAAAATACCAGGCACCCGACCGAAGGGCTGGGGAGAGCTCTAATTTGCAGAAGCCATTGCTGAAGGTGCACAAGGAAACCTGGCGGTCAACATATTGATTTGTTGATGGGGGGGCATCCATTTTTAGAGATCAGAGCACAGCGTCCGGCGTGGCGCGAAGAAGAAGGCTGAGACGAGAGAGCGCGAGGGAAGAACACGATGTACCGGCCAGTTCACAAGTAATGAGTTTTGGTTGGGTCTGAACATGATTTGTAAAGTCACGTCTGACTTAGGAAACCCAAACTGAAATGTTTAAGTTCAGGGTTGCTTTTTTTTTTTTTTTAAAGGCAGACCTTGGTGCTGAATTTAGACTAGCCAATTATCAGCTTTTCTGCTGCAGAGAAGCTTGGGATTGTGTCGGTTTTTAAAATGCTCTGAGGTTACTAAACCTAAAGTAAATATTGGAGTCAAAACATAAATGATCAGAACAATAAAATATAAATGATCAAATGATGTTGAGTAAGCAACGTATCATTCTGTCTTCAAAGCACGAGGGTTAATCATTAACGTATGAGGGCAACACCGCAGTCAATCCCTTCCATGAAAGAAAGACCTTGAAATACTTTTATTTCCTGGGTTAGTGGGGGCAGGGGAGTTATTTACTTTTGGGGTGGTGGTTTTTTACCAGGATTTATGATAAGGTCTTAAAAAGGCTGAAGACAAAGAGGACGAGGGCTCTCTCTACATTAGGTGTCTCAGGATGGGATCCAAAATGGCCAGCTCTAGAAGATGCCACCACCCAACATCAGCAGTTGGCTTCATTTATTCTGCCTGTGGTGAACCCCAGATAGTGGAGAGAGTTAAGGTCTCCAGGCGAACCGGGTTGGATGACCTTAGATCCAAGGTGTCCAAGTCTCAAGATCCTTTGAAACAGCAAATTGCACGTGGATTGGGTCCAGGGCAGCTCTCCCGTAAGACAGGAGACAGGACATCTCCATAGGCCCCGTTCCTAAGTCTTCTGGGAGATGTTAAGATCTGTGGGATACCCTTGGAGGAAGTCTAAGTCCAACTTGTGTCCCTGGCGCACGTTATCCTCCGCTCCTGCAAAAATAAGGAATTGCTCCGTTTGGCCCTGAAACGATCCCCAGTATGAATTACGATGTAGGCACTGGGGAGAAACTGGGGACGGGGACCACAAAATTTCAGTTTCAACGGGTCTGAGAACGTTGCACCCCCAAAACGTGACACAAGATGACGAAGCAGCCACATGCTCAGATTAAGCCCGAATAATTCCTGAGCCGGGAAAAGAAGTCTCTCAATGTATATGAGGTCCTGCAGGTGGCATTTTCTCCTCCTCAAAAACGTTAACTTTTCTTCTAAAGAATTGCAATTAATGCTTCCTGTCAGCCTGAAAGGAATGAGTCTGAGGGCACCTACCGTTGGCACATAAATATCGGCGGCGGCGGCGCCCGAACGCGGCTCACCCCGGGCTAATTCACTATTCTGCTGGCAGTTCTGTATTTAGTTTTTCATTGCTGCTGGTTTTTACTGCAGACAATATACTACTGCCTGGATGCTGTTTAATTGACACTGAAAAAAGGTGGCACGTCAGGGGAATAAAATGTAGGAAAAAAAAAAAAAGAAAAAAAAACCAACAAACCAACCAACTTTCTCTTTGGAGAGCTGAGCAATAAAGGCTTTATGGAAGAAAAGGGAAAAGGGAATTATTTTTTAGTGGAAGATGCCAACCCAAAAGGCCGGGAGAGTCTACAGTTCAGAAAACTGCTGAGAGAGTGTGTTTATTCAGCCCTGAAAGTGGAGGTTATGGGGAGATCTTGTGGTCTCCAGTTACCTAAATGGGAGTTGGTGGAGAATGCAGAAGCAGGCTCTTCTCCCAGACGTGCAATGATAGGGGGTGAGGCAATGGACCCAAGGCACAGTACAGAAAATCCCAATTTCCCAAGAAAAAGAGTCACTATGAAGATGATAAAATATCAAACCATATACTAGATTGGTGGTGGACTCTCCTTCTTTGGAGATATATGAAGATGGGCTGGCCAAGGCTTTGAACAATTTGATCTGCTTGGACCCTTCTTTGAAGATGCGAGAGAACAAGATGACTTCCAGAAGTCCTTTCCAACCTACATTATTTATAATTCCATGTTCTTGTGGCATCTGCCCAGCAACAGGATTGGGACAACATAAGAGGAGACAAAAGTACTCGAAGACACTCTTTTCAGGCAATTTTGACTAAGAAAATTTCAACAGTGGAAGCACAAACCTTTCTCCATCCAGGTTAGGCTGGAGGTGTGATGGGATTGATGTTTCTTTGGTCCGGCCTCTACAATCCACACTTCTCCATCTCATCAACCTCCTCACAGAGCTGGAATCTGAACTTCTCAAAGTTGTAGCTGCTGCTCATGAGAAACTTGAAGGAAAAAATTAATCACGATGGTTAATTTGGTATGTAGTGCCACCGTAACACATCTACGACACTTCTGGGGCCGACCTCACACTCATCTCCATGTACATCTCTATTCTTAGCCCCATTAAAAACAACAAACACCAAAAAAAGCGTTTGCCACCTGAGGCAAATGGTTAAAATTAGGTAAAGTAGATATTTTTTTTTTTCCCCCTTGAAATTTGGCTTCTGTAGGATTTAGATGCTTTTATTCATGCGCAAGTAATAAAGGAAAATTAGGTATAATTTTAACCCCGCTGTTGTCACATTTCCTGGCCAAAGGACTCATAGTAATTTTTTTTAATTTACTGCAGGCCACCTGAATTGGCAGAGAGTCCGATGAATACGCAGCCAAGATCCCAACCCATCCCTGGGTTGCACAGGCAGCCCCAGCCTCGATGTTTCTCCAAACACCCTTGGTGTGTGACAAACTCTTACCGGTGACACCGTGGGCGTCTGCCGGGGATGGCGGGGTGGGAGCTGTCACCAGGCAGCAATTCAAAGAGAAATCCAACTTTTTCCCCCCCCCATGAAACCTTCACTTCTCTTTCCTCTCTCTTTTCTGATAAAAGCAGTCGCTTCGGTTGCCTCCTAGAAACAAAAAGGCTCGTGGTCGCCTTTCTCCGTCGGTCGAAGGATGCAGAAAAACAGGAAAAAACAGAAAAACATCTTTCTCTTCCAACACTCAATCCTCAAACCTTCCTTTTTTTTCTTCTGCCCTCGGCAGAAGAACCGGCCGTCTGGTTTTACGGGAAGAACCCCGCATGATACACTTCTGTTTTCAGAAGTTTATACTCGGCCATAAAAAACTCCAGGCAGGGTTTTCTTCCCGTTTCTTTTTTTTTTATTAAATTTCATTTAAGTGCCTCAACGGTTCCGACGTGAAGCGGAGAGAAAGATAAGCAAAGATGTCACCAAGTGCAGGTCTTAAAAAAAAGCAGTAGAGTATCAGGCACTATCAAAGTGTCCCTGGGTCAGTTGACACTTGGGTTCTGCTCTTTCCTACCTCATTTACTCCAAGTTCATGCCTCAGCCATGAAGAAGGTGGAATTTTCTTCCTCTAGGCCTTCTCTTGCCTTCTTTCTCCTCCAAAATTTAACCCATTGGTTCCCTTTGCCTTTGGACTTGGCCCTGATTTTGCCTCTAGATGAGGAAGCTTCTCTACGTGTGTCCTCAAGGTCCCTCCCAACGACCTTCCATCCCTCCTTCTTCTCCCAGGGTGAAGGAGGTCACCAACTCCCTGCTTTGCCTTGTCCACGGAGCGAGGTGGTTGGAAGTCCTCTCTTGGTGTCTTCCAAGCATTAATTCGAGGGTGGCCTCTTCATTTTACAGACGTCACAAGATGTCCCTCTCCTCCTGAGCTTCACCCACGATGTGGACGTGCAGACAAAAGCCCTCAGAGATACAGGACTTGCGTCGTTTACATTGCAAATCTGGATGCTTCGGAAAAATCCAATTAATAGTAAGAGGTTATTTATGAGTTTATTAACAACCTGATGCCAAGGAGGTGTGTAATGAGTCATTTAAACCCACGGCACTTTCTAGGATTGACAATCCAACTGCCTGAATTAAGATTTAGGAAACGAAACCTTAAGGGGCCCGTTCCTGTAATTTTTTGTTAAATAATTTTCTTCAAAGCCGCACAAATAAACATGTTGTTTGGTTTGGGTTTTTTTTGCCTACTGAAACCTAAGAGCTCCTAAGAAACCGCTACACTCATCTGTGAAATAATATGCATGTTTAAATGCATCTAAATACATTTTTAATGTATTTGTGCTAGTCCAAGGGAGACCGTAACGTCTCTTGTGCCGGCAATAACGGTTTCTTATGTTGATTTTCATAATCGCGAGCTTGGGGGTGGGTTGTTTTTTTTTTTCCCTTCCTAGTACCAAAGCAGTAAGAAATTAAGACATAAAATCCACACTGAAGGAAATTTACAGATTACGCCTAATCCCACAAAATGCAGCAGATTGAAACTATAAAATGACTGGGTTTTTTTATCCCTGGCTCAGCTCATTTTGCTTGGTTCGCGCAAGGAACCGAGGAACCTCATCTCATAGATGAGAGAACCTGTTAATTACTCTGATTAGGACAATTAGGATACAAGCCACAAGCCCCTGCCTTGACCCGGTTCTGAGCTGCCCATGATGAGAGAGACATGGACACAATGGAGAGGGCCCAATGAAGGGCCACCAAGATGATGATGGGATTTGAGCACCCCTCCTGTGAGGAAAAGCTGAACGAGGAGCTGGAGCTCCTCAGCCTGGAGAAGAGAAGGTTTGGGGAGATGTCATCAGTGTAGTGACAGCTAGAAAGAGAGGAAACTCATTAGGTTTTTGGGTTTTGGATGGTTTTTGGTTGTGTATCCTGCTCTCATCCCACTAAGAAGAGCCCCATCCTCTGCAGAAGGAGAGCTTATGCAGGAGGAAAGGACCTTAAAGATCATCCAGTTCCAACCCCCTGCCATGAGAAGGGACACCTCCCACCAGCCCAGGTTGCTCCAAGCCCCCTCCAACTTGGCCTTGAACCCCTCCAGGGATGGGGCAGCCACATGTAAAACCACCAAAGAGACTTGACCCATATTTAGGTCAACGGCTGGTTTTCCTTTTCGGCATTTCAGTCCAGTTTTGTTTCCCAGGACCTCTAGGAGAGCCAAAGGAACCAGAGGATGGACTGAATACCACCTGGACACGGGCTGAACCCCTTTAATATTGTGTCTTTGATTACAAACACACAATAAAAAGGGAAAGAACCACAAGGAAAGATGAAAAACGTCGAGAAACACCCTTGATTTCTCGAGGTGAGAAGCCGATGCCGTAGCAGAGATGAAGGTCGTGGATCTGGGAGACGTTCAGCAGATCTCACGCTGTCCTACAGGTCATCCTAGGAACACCCTGAGGAGATTGATTGGGTTGGCATCCTAATTATGCAAACGTGGAGGTATCACAGAACCAGGAAAGTGCCGGTAATAATTTTTGGCACAAACCATCCAAGGTAGTGGAGCAGGCTGAGGTGCCCAGGCGGCACAAAGAGGGGCCACCACGCGTTCCTGCTCCCCCTGGCTGCCACACACGGCCCCCAAACCCACCCCTGAGATGGGAATTTCATCGTAATAAGGTGTGGGAGAGAGAAAGAGGCATTTCTGCCAAAGGAGATGATGGACGCCCTCTCCAATACGGAAAATAAAGGCAAGGACCATCGGGATTTCAGGGATCGAAAATAGGGGCGAGGAAAATTTCTTTATGAATCACCCCAGAGAAGGACAGCCTGATGTCATTTGGGTATGACACCCCCTCCCCACCAGACCTCCCTCACCCCTTCCCCGCAGCTTCTTCAGAATAAATCCTTTTATTCTGCCTGACAAAGCTCCCACCCAAAGCTCCCAAACCCAAGCGGTTATTTCAGATCCGTAGCGTTTCGACAGCCTTTACCTGCCCCAGGACAATCCGGAGCCTCACAGCCGTGCCAAACACCTTGGTAGAACTTTTTGAAAACCGCCAGGAAAACCCGTCAGGGGAGATGAACAATCTCAAAATCAGAAAATAGCTTCTTGCCCACTATTTTATCAGCCAGAACCACCTACTTACCCAGCAAGCGCCCGCCGAAACGGCTCCTGATGGGAAGACATTTGCAGAAAACCAGGAGGCTCGAGTATCAGTCTGCCTCTCTTCTTTTTTTATTTTATTTTTTTTCCAAATTTACAGCCTTTTTTTTTCTTTTTTCTTTTTTTTTTTTTCCCCAGAGCCTTTGCCCAAACCGATCCTCGTCACTTTAAAACCAAAAGCAGGGGCTGTCGCAAATCTCTGCTTTTCACTGCCTCCAGCTCCTCCTTGAGAATCGCTTGGAGCTTCCAGGTATTTCTTTTTAATCCTTACTTACACACCTCTGCTTTTGTTTACTACATTTCTGGGGTTTTTTTCTGGGCTTAGTTATTATTTTTTTTGTCCTTTTTATTTTATTTTTTTTTTTAACATTGGTAAGTCATCTCATCTGAAAAAAAAAAAAAATATATATATAAAAAATCCCTTATCCTACTTCAGCTCAAAACTTCCTTCTCCTAGGGCTTGTTTTCTTTCTAGCTCCTGATTCAGACCACCTTTGGGAAAGAACTGCAAAAAGAACTGGTCCATCAAAACATCATCCGAGTTCCGGAACCCGCGGCATCAAGCGCTCTGGCAGCTCGGAGGGAGATTTCAAACCCCAGTCACACAAAAAATAAGAAATGTCTATAAATAAAGCCTTCGAAGCACGGGTTTTTTTTTCCTGCTAGTAACGAATGTTCACAGATAAAAGAGTATATTTTATATTTTTATATATTTATAAATATAATATAATCATCCTGACAATTTTGAGGAGTTCATGAAGGATATTTTGGACTCCTCGAGCCTCTCCCGTGCCCCACGCTCAGTGAATTACTCAGCACCTCAGGAAAACAAAAAACAAAAAAAAAAAAAAATAAAAAAAAAGGATTTGGGAATTTGAGGAGCAAAAGTTAAAGCCTGCACTTGGTAAAAACAAGGAGTTAAACCTCGTCATCCCTCTTCATCCCTCTTCCCTTCCCACGCTGGGATGAAAGGGCATGGTCTCCCTCCTAGTGGTGGATGGGGAAAGCACAGACCCAGGGAGCAGAAATTGAAAAAAAAAACCCAAAATATCCGTATTCCTTCAGGAAAGAGATTTATCTTTTATATTTTCAATTTTTTTATTATTATTTTTAAGGTTATATTTTTACCTTTCTATTTGCACTGTAGTTACAGAATGTAAAAGTCCTTTTTTGGCAGCGCCAATCCGCAGTCAAACGAGATGAGGAAGGGACTCAAAGAACCACAGAACGATACGGGGTTGGAAGGGACCTCTGGAGATCATCTCCTCCAACCCCCTGCCAAAGCAGGGCCACCCAGAGCAGGTCCCACAG
>JAOTQQ010000019.1:1207262-1219102 GCA_026546715.1 Gallinago undulata | reverse complement strand
GTTGCCCAGAGAAGCTGTGGCTGCCCCATCCCTGGAGGGGTTCAAGACCAGGTTGGAGGGGGCTTGGAGCAACCTGGGCTGGTGGGAGGTGTCCCTGCCCAGGGAAGGGGAGTGGAACTGGATGATCCTTAAGGTTCCTTCCAACTCTTTCCTTCCTGCCCCTAAATTTGGCAATTATTTTCTCCAAAGTGGAGTGGCCTTAGCTGGGAGCCCGAGGAGTAGCCCTGTACCTTCAACAACCCATAACCACCACCATCCCTCACCAGTTCAAGCTCTGTTCAGAAGGGAAGAGCAGCGGTTGCCCAGGACAGGGCCACCAGATCCACCAGGGTTTGGAGCCAAAGGCCAGCGATGCCTTTCCCTCGCCGTGGTCTTGCTGATTTCCAGATAGAAAAAAATAGCATTAAAACCAGAAAACGATTCTAAACCCCTCCGAGCTTCTCCAAGAATCACTAAACCATCACTGTAGTGGATTAATACCCATCTTTTTAGTATTAAAATGTCTTTAGTATTAAAATACAAATGAAAGAAAGGCTTCTGTCAGACTTTGAGAGAAAGGCAATGAAAGGAGAAATTTGTTTGTCAAATTTCAGTCCAAACTTTGAAACTTCTTTGGATTTTAAATACAAAGCTGTCTCGCTTTGACAGAGAACATCTTTTAATTTAAAAAAAAAAAGAAAAAGAGAAGCATTTTCTTCCCCTGAAGCTTTTCAACTACCTTCAGTGGTTAATCGCTAAAAAAAATTAATAAGAGACATCATGAAGAAATAAAACAACATTTCAGAGGAGCTCCAACAGCCTTCAAAAGCTACTTCTGTGCTGGTTTTATTGCACTTTACCGCAGAGCCGTGCGATGAGCGACGTCCTGGCATCTTCCCCCCTAAAATGAGACTG
Source organism: Gallinago undulata (assembly GCA_026546715.1). Lineage (NCBI taxonomy): Eukaryota > Metazoa > Chordata > Aves > Charadriiformes > Scolopacidae > Gallinago > Gallinago undulata. The sequence goes on along the minus strand of JAOTQQ010000019.1, from coordinate 1,218,208 downwards.
CACAAGACAAGTCACTCACGTCCCCCCGCTCATTCCCGATTATAAACGGAAAGAAGCAACTTCAATTTGCTTGGAATATAATCATTTATTTATCTTTACAGTGATGACGGAAGAATGTACAGGTGTTTTCACCCCTAGGTATAAAAATCTGTTTATATACAGAGTCACAATAATCTTTAATTGGGAAATCTTTCTTTTCTCCTGATCCATCCCTTACCAAAAACCACAGGAAAAACAAATATTTAGTACAGGCAATATAATTCCAGTAGGTTTGCAACCTGGCATCAAAAGCTCAGCTTTAGATTAAGGGTAACGTTTGATACTTAAAAAAGGACTTTAAGTCATAGGACACAAAATAAAGTTGCTTTTCAAATAAGATATATACATCAAAAAATAGGAGTCTAAAAAAGGCATTGGTTTTAATGCTATTAGAAAGCTATATAAATGTGCATGGGTCCGTTTCTTCTTATAACGAAAGACCGAAGGAGAAAGTGCCTCTGTTTGTTTTTTTTAACGAAGTTCCTCCTGGGATAAGTCAGTTAAAAGTACCTTTAAAAGAGGAAAAAAAAAAAACAAAAACAAAAAATAAACTCTTTTGGAAAAAGTAAAGGCTGGTGGTTGCGTCTTTTTGGGAATCACAAAACGATATGGGGTGGGAAGGGACCTCTGGAGATCATCTCCTCCAACCCCCCGCCAAAGCAGCTCCACCCAGAGCAGGTTGCAGAGGAACGTGTCCAGGTGGGGTTGGAATGTCTCCAGATCTTTGTAGCATTGAATGTGAGGACGTTCGCCGTCTATCTCCGACTCACCTGATTTCTTTTTATGCTTCATCTCCGTTATCCATTTCCACGTCTAGATCTTTTGTCGTATCAGCCGCTCGCGACAGAATGTCTGCCATTAGTGCTTCCTCCAGTTTCTTCCGTACTTGTTGCACCCGCTCTTCTTGTTTCCTGAAGGGAGAGAAGAGAAGAAGGGGCAGAGATGTCACTCCTTTGTGTATAGTAGTAGGTTGGGACTGGTTCCTCAACTCTTATTTTAACCTAGAACAGAATATAATTGAGTGTTTTCAAGTTGGACCCACAAGGATCATCTGGTCCAACTGCCCGGTCCCTCCAGGGCTGACCAAAATTTAAAGGGTGTTATTAAGGGTTTGGTTAGAACATTAGAATGGTTTGGGTTGGAAGGGACCTTGGAAGGTCTTTGAGTTCCAACCCTTCTGCCATGGGCAGAGGCATCTCCCACTAGACCAGGTTGCTCAATGTGACATGAGATCTTCCACTCTCACGTGAGCTACTTGAAAAGACCAAGCAAAGAGTTAATGGAGCAATATCCCACCGGACTGTGGTTTTTTTTTTTCCCCTTCTATATTGGGGGGTAGAGAAATTTTAGGATAGATGACTGACAAGGAGACAGGAGCGTTGTGAGGATCTGAGGAGACCTCCCTCTTTCCCAGTATAAAGGAGCGCCTTTACAGGCCGGTGAGACACTGGGTGGGTTTCCAAGTGCTCCAAGAACCAATTCCCACATGACGCGTGTGAAGGGATTTTCAGAGTTACATGCTTCAGGAAAAGAAATCCCCTGAAAACTCACAGCTTTAGAAAAATCCCTCCAAAGAGAGAGCCACTTGAAAAGACTGACAGACTGGACTGGACTAGGAAGCAGAATTTGAGAATGTATTGCAAGAGCTACATCCAACTGGAAAAAAACTAATCCAGCTATTTGTTCTTTTGAGAAGTTCCCCAGTTCACCCCAGAAGAGGGACACTGGTTGAAGCAGGACACTAAGATTTGGATGGAAAGACCACCAGGACCCACATCCTACTCATTTTCCAGACTTACCTTTCCCTTTTTAGCATTAAGGTGGTGTCTCTGTGTCTTTGCACAAACAGTATGAAAAGGGAACTTTGAACTTCCAGAATTTAACCAAAAATGTGATACTAAATGCAATTTTCATCCCACGTGCTGACTGACTTTAGCAATACTAAAAAACCAGGGATGACAGGATTGTCCGCCGTATCCTGGACACTCCAGCAATTAGTCAATTCAACAAGAAATCTCAAAATTCAGTGCTGAAGGCCCTACTTTTAGACTCATCTTTTTTGGGGGTACTTTCTTTGAAAAGAAAATTAACAGTGCAGCTATTAAAAAAATCAAAACCTTTGCCCGTATGTGAACAGATCCGTCTCTGCTCTTCCCATCATATCCCAATCTCCCACTTCTTAGCTGCAAAGCAATATGCTGTAGGGGAATATTTTTATTCTCCTTTGTTGAAATAACGTAATTTTTTAACTGACATCAACAAATGAACGTGACCAAATCACAAATGGGAAGGAAAAACCCAAAAAGCCAGTATTGATGGCTTCAGCTTAACATTTAGGGTACTCTCTTGGGAAAGAAAATGCGGATTATGCCTCACACCTTAGTGAATATTTTATATCACTATTTTGACCACAAAGGAAAAAAAAACCAGGTTTTTATTTTTTCAAGTTACTGATCGAGAGGTACAAGGAACATCTTCACACGTGTCTTCCCTTATCTCCAGGACTGCGCTGAGCCAGGAAGGAATCAAACTGAACTTGCTTTTTGGGGTTTTTTTTTGGTGGTTTGTTTTTTTTTTTTTCCCTGGAGAAAAACTTTCTAAAACTTACCTAATGTCATCGTCCGTGACTATGAAAGCTTTGCAGAGGGGCTGAGATGTATTAAGCCAGACGGCCGGGTTCTTCTCCACGGCCGCCGAGAGCTGCCCCGTGATGGGCGCCGAACTGGTGTGCAAAGCGCTGGCGACGGCCGATAACAGGGTGTCGTCGTTGTTCCCCGGGCCAACTCCTAAAATAAAAGGAATTAAAGCGTTACCGTTCGTATTTCGTACCCAAATTTCAGTGGCAGAGCTCTCCTCGGTTCCTAAAGTTACTCATGGTTGACTGTCGGTCTCTTCTTCCAAAGTCACAGGCAACAGGAGAAGAGGAAACGGCCTCAAGTTGCACCAGGGGAGGTTCAGGTTGGATATTTGGAATTTTTCTTTTTTAACACTGAAAGGGTTATTAAGCCTTGGAATGGCTCAGGGAAGTGGTTGAGGCACCATCCCTGGAGGGATTTAAAAGATGGGTCTACACAGTGCTTAGTGACATGGTTTAGTGAAGGGTTTTATCAGGATCAGGTTGATGGTTGGACTAGATGACCTCAAAGGTCCCTTCCGACCTAGAAAATTCTAGGTTTCTATGGCCACTGGATACGTGGCTGTGTCATCTAAAGAGTTCAATGCAAGTCCTTACAAATGGCTTTGTAATAAAGGCATCTCGTTTCTAAAACTGGCAAGCTTATTTGCTTACGCTAGCAATTACAACATCATCAATTTTTTTAATGAAGACGATCGCATCATAAATTCATCAGTCGCAATTTGAAGCGGTTCCTTTGCAGCTTCCCAGCATTAATCTGCACCAGCAGAGCCTTTGCTTTAGCGCTACAAAGCCCTGATTTAATTCTGAAAAATAAACACTGGAGATTTTTACAACACTCAAATTCCTGAGGAAAAAAAAAAATAATAAAAAAAAAAAGTCTCCCAAGCGGTGGAACAAAGTTATTAATTTTCAACTGTGACTCGAACGTATTTTAGCTCAACTTTCGACAATAAGAGCGCGGTTCTGAAGTGCGGTTTATATTATATTAACTACAGAAATGAACTAAAAATCAGCACAGTTTGGGAAACTGAGGTATTTTGTCAGCAAGAAGTTTACTTAATCCGACCGTAAACTGAAAACCTGTGAAGAGCATCAAAAACTCTGTCCTTTTCAAGCGCAACCAACTTGGTGGATCTGAAGCAACTGCAGTAAGTGAAGACAATACCTTGGAGACCTTTAGGTAGCTCCATGGATTTTATGATTTGTTCGCTGACGTCCGACGCGCTGAGGCCTTGTAGCCTCTTCTCCCAGAAAAGCTGGAAAAGAGAAGATTGCTCGTTAGAAACAATAATTTAAAAACAAAACAAAACAAAAAACCAAACCTAAATCAACTCATGGAAATAAACAGTATTCACGATCAAAGCAGCATCAGGATAATAAAAGGCAGCGAGTGCCCAGCAGCCTATAAAATAATCAACCTAACAGTCACAGAAACAACCAAAAAGGTGATATCCCATCTGCTGATGGAGTTTTAGTCATCAAGAACATGTTTGTATGGAATTATGTTGTGTGTTGAGACACTGGGGACGGCTCTGCCCGACACCAACTTCAGGAGGTAACTGAGTTTAGATCCCAAGTGGCTTAGAAAACCCACCCAGGACCAGCTCAGTAAACTCTTTGGATTTTTGTAAACTACATCTCACACCTTCTTGACGCCTCAGTGATTTGACAGCTTTTGGGAAATACCTGTTGGCACTCGTGTCTCATTTTATTAGACTCACTTAAACGTCAAATGCTTCCTCCTTGCTCATAACTAGTGGTTGGTTGCAACATCCCAACTCACGTTTGAGCCTCACGGTTAGCTGAGTATCATGGCACCTCTTGCCTTGTAAAATGTTAAATATTTAGTACCTCCAGTTCTTTACCACTAGTGCCAAGCCCCCACCCCAAGAAAGCGACCCAGATGCCTTGTAGCAGCCCTTTTGGCTCCTCCAAGCTCTCTAGAACCTTGTTCCAAAGGCAACCCCGGCTACCCACTAGCCAAATTCTAAAAGGAACATCAAGATCCAAATAAACAAAGTCAAAGTGAAATCCTATCCATTCAGTATTTCATCACTGGGGCAGCTTCCCATCTTGATAAAGTCTCTACGAAGCTTATTCATGTTTTCCACTCTTAAAAGAATTCACCCTTTGCTCCCCTTCGGCATTTCATCAACTTTTAGAGAGAAACAAAGGATCTACCAAGTCCAAATCCAATCTCACGTGCTGCAGAAAAACCCAAGAACAGCCTCTGTTTATGCAGAATAAAATTAACTGGGTCTACAGCAGCAAATACATCGCTAAATTCAATCACATATTGCTGGCTTTCGATTCTTCTGAACCCCTTCTTCTCTGAACCCCTGTATCTTCTCCTGAACATTGTGCTGGAGCAGACCTGGACAAGTATTTCCCTCTCAGCTGCACCCAGAATTAAGGGACAGAGAGAGGGAAGGAAGTTGTTGATACAAAAATTGAGAAGAAGCTTTTCTGTTTCATTCATTCAAGTAACTGAAAAAGATCACGTTAAGTCTCAACGCAGGGAATATCTCCGAGGTTACAGCCCTCAAAATAGCTTCCATCATTTAACTTGCCAATCTCTCATCATTAGTGAGAGTGGGAAAAGAAGATAAGAAAATAAAACTCAGGTTTACGGGCACAACCCTACTGAGGGGGGGAAACAGGCATCAAAATAGAAGCAATTGGTAAAAAAATCCCGTCTAGTTTAAGTTTGACATCAGGATCCATAGACAGCATCGTAAAATCCTGAAGCACAGGACGTAGCGGTTGAAAAAGGACCTAAACCCAGGTCCTTCACTGCCTGAGCATTCTAGATTCAGAAAGACCCAGCAGCCAAATGTTCCATTTCCTAGAAAATTAATCAATATGCATGATGGCAAAAAGTGACCTCTTCTGCAGTATCCTCCTGCCGAGCAAGAAATGGAGCCCTTATCGCTCAAACTTACTGTCCTCAGGGAAACCCTGGTGGCTTTTTTTCTTTTTCTCCTGGGGCAGAGGAACACAGCGCCGAGGTCCCCAGGGTGGAGCAGGATTTTCCACTTCCTCGTCGTTCCGTAGCTCCATAAGGTTCTCCAAAAGTTCTTTGTTTGGAGAATTATAAAATATCGCTTCCTCCATAATTGTTTCTTGTCCAAGACAAGCTATTTGTGACCAACGGCGAATTATAATCTTAACCCGTAATCTCTGTGAAAACACAGTCTCCTAAGCAAGGAGGAAATCCAAAGGAATCCATTCCAATTCTGTGACTTCTTTGAAAAGAATCATAGAATGGTTTGGGTTGGAAGGGACCTTGAAGATCATCTAGCTCCAACCTTCTGCCCTGGGCAGGGACACCTCCCACCACACCAGGTTACTCAAAGCGACCTCCAATGTGGCCTTGAACCCCTCCAGGGATGGGACAACCACAGCTTCTCTGGGCAACCTGGACCAGGGTCTCACCAACCTCACAACAAAGAATTTCTTCCCCAGATCTCATCTCAATCTGACCTCTTTCAATTTAAAACCATTCCTCCTCGTCCCATGGCTCCACTCCCCTAATCTCTCCTGTAGGCACCCTTCAGGATCTGGAAGGTCATTATAAGATGTCCCTGGAGCCTTCTCTTCTCAAGGCAGAACAAGCCCAACTCTCTCACAGCAGAGGTGGCTCCATCCCTCTGATCATCTTTGTGGCCTTCCACTGGATCCCGTTCCAATAGGTCCTTTCTGTGTTGAGGACTTCAAAGCTGGACACAGTACTCCAGGTGGGGTCTCACGAGAGCAGAGGGGTAGAATCACCTCCTGTGACTTGCTGGCCACACTTCTTTTGATGCAACCCAGGATGTGGTTGGCTCTCTGGGCTGCCAGAGCACGCTGCTGGCTCATGTTGACCTTCTCATCCACCAACACCCCCAAGCCCTTCTCCTCAAGGCTTCTCTCCAGCCATACTCCACCCAACCTGTATTTGTGCCTGGGATTGCCACGTCCCAGCTGGAGGACCCTGTGCTTGGTTGAACGTCATGAGGTTTGCACGGGCTCACTTCTCCAGCCTGTCCAGGTCAAGAAAAGCACATACCTTCTGATTTATCCATGTCTACATAAAAGATAGTCAACATCTCTATAGTGTACCGCAGACACAGATAACCTGCAATTATTTTTTTAAAAATGTATTTTAAAGGCTAAATGAGAGCAGAAAGCCAGTTACCATTTGGGAAACTGCTCGAGTGATTGACGTTGCAGGCAGTAAAACGAGGAAACATGATTGAAGAGGTCTTTGCAAAGGCTCCATGGAAGAATTAAAAAGGAATGAGAATTTCTCCAGAAATCAGGAAAACTTATTTCCCCTTTTTCAATCCAGCTGCTCAGCTCTGCTGCATCCATAATTGACAATCAAAATTTCACTGTTCCTTTAGTTGCCTGGGAGAGGGAGATGAAGCTTCATCTCAAATAGGTTCCTTCCAACCCTCTTTTTCATAATTCTACCAGGTATGAATCAAGAAGCTGGAGTTTTCCAACCCGATCCTTTAAGCTCGCCCGCAGAAAAGAAAAATCACATCTCTTTGACAAAATATGAAGTGCTAAGAGCTGAATATGTCTTTCTTGTTCAGAAGTGCTCACAAGAAGACATACATAAAATGACATCCTGCAATTTTTCTCATAAATTAGGCTTTTTAGACTGCAGGTATCTTATAGCAAAAAACGACTATGGTCAAATTTAATTTTTCATATATAATCCTGTTCAATAATCCATTACAATCCAATCCACTGCAAATATATATGACAGTAGGTATAAAAGAGACTTTCAAATCAATTTTAAAGAGTACTTCTGGCCTCCTGATAGATGATGCTAGAAGTAAATACAGCAGGTTTATCCTAAGGTGATTTTAAAAGGAAAATAGCCTCAGATTTATCCAAGGGTGGTTTTTAAAGGCGGTTGTCGGCCACAGAAGCGAGGAATCGGATCACGTAATACTAACTGACTACCTGATTTCTCTCCAAATGAGCTCTGAAGATGATTCTTTTAACCACTTGAAGTATATTCGTGGAATGTTATTAGTCACAGGATGGCTTCAAATATCTCCACCACCACAACCGACAGCCTACATCAGAATTAACCAGCGATCGGCGGGTCCTCAGGAGTCAAAGCAATTCCTCTGGTACGTTTGGGACACAGAGATAAATGAATGAGATTTACATTTACCCTGTAAAATGTCAAAGAGCGTGGAACAGCGTGAACCAAGAAGCTCTGACACACAAGGAAGTCTATGTAGGACACAGACGTGGAGCTTTTGGGGACACTGAGGTCCAAGGGACAGCGATGAGTAAGAAAGAAGCTTGATTTGCAGCACCATTCCAGTCGATCCAGTTAGGTACACAACACCTGACAGGCACTAACTCCAGTTTAAGTGATTAAGTAAAAGGTTTATTGCCCAGAAGAGTTTCAGATAGTTCCAGGACTTCCTCTGCTTCCCGTTCCCTCTTCTCATTGAGGAACACTCAAATCCAGAAGCAGAAGAGACGCGTTAACATGCTCTGAAGTACTGCTACATCTAGTGGCCTTTTTGTTAAACAGGAAGGAGGGAGAAAATAAGAGAAGTGATTTGAAGACAGTGCTCACCACCACCTGAGAGGAAGATGACAGATAGAGTGGCGTGATTTTTTTAATTCATCGTTGATTCCAGTTTCAATTTCAGCAATGCTGACCTGACTTTATAAAATCCAAACCATTGCGCTTAAATTCATCAAGAATGTATCATATTTTATCAAATCTACTAAGGCAAGTGGAGAGGAAGCTAAAACAGAGAAAGCTAAGGTTGTTTTTTAATCTTCCCTTGTAGGGCCCAGTAGCAATCTTCTAGGATTCCTGTTTTTATACTGGTTTATCATCAGTGGACTCTGTGAGGGAAAAAAACCCAAAGCCACAGGAACAGTAAGAAAATGGATCTTAATTAAGCTTATGGAGAGCTAAAATATTTTAAGGAGGTGGATACTTCAAAAAGAGATCTTAAAGCACTTTTGAAGAAAACTGCATTTGAGATGATGAGATTTGCTATTTAGGAACTTAGAGATACTCCTATCGTTTGATTAAACATGAAGATTTAGAGGATTCTTCATGGATTGACTGCTATTTGAATATAAGCCACATAGAGGAAGAAGACTGATGGTTAAGAGCAGTCTAGTGAGGACCAGAAGAGTCTTCAGAGCACATACAGCTCAAATTCTGACACTACCTACTGCCAGGATTCTCCAGAACATTTCCATCTTCTCTTGGGTGAAGTTCTCCACTCTGATAATCTATAAAACCTTTAAGAAAGGCTTTGAATGGCCTTAAGGGGCTGTCTTGCAGAGCTGTTGTTTGAAGAAAGGCAATGAACTAGCAGGAATATATGGACCCAGCAGTTGCCACAAAGATCTGTTGCTCTAATTGACAGATTTACCTACAGGAAGATCATACACAAGCTGTTATTAGTTCATCTTTCCAAGAACTACCACAGGGTTTCACTGCTTCAAGAAGAGCTGCTGCCAAATATCTTCCCTGCCAACACCAATAAGCATGTTCTTCTCACTCCCAGGTCATGAAAAAAAAAACCAAAAACAACTACTGACTGCCAAAGGAACTCCACTATTCAAGCCAAAGAAGAATTTTCAGGGAATTCTGGTTTGGAAAAGGGAGATACAATAGATAGAAGCGGATAAAGCTTTCCGAGATGGGTATTTAGAACTACAGAAGCAAAAATCTCTTAAGGGATTTGGGCCAAGGATTGAAGAAACATATGTATATATGAACGGCGCACACAGGATCGATGACTGGAGTTCCTCCGTACTTTTGATTACTAATATCAAAGAAATATCAGTAACTGTATGATGGAAATCTGTGTGTAAAGAAAGCAGATCACTGAAAATTGTTTATGAAAGCTGTCAATTTGCTGAAGGTTCTCCAGCAACTGACAGCACGCAACCTACATTAAACCGCTTTGTTCCAGATTTTTCTAATGAAAATTTTACTGAAAACTCACTCAAATTTCCTGTAAAAACAATCTCTCCTCTCCTTTTCTCAAGTCTCCCACCTCTGTCAATCATCACTACTCAGAAAACAGCTCAAGGCAGGATTCTAGCTCGGAGAAAAGCAAGAGAAAGACAAACCAAGATTTGCTTTGCTATTGAAAATGTGAGATTAGCTGTTCCACATTCAATGCAAAAAGTGTTTCTTCCAACTGAAATATGGCAAAACAGGTTAAAAGTGGCCTTTTCCGAAGAGGCAAGGAGATGGGAATTTGATGAACAAAGAATGCTGACACAGCAATCAGCAGATGATGATTTCCTGAAGACCATCCTATAGCTCAATCCGTTCGAGACTATTTTCAGGAGGCAAAGATTTAACTTGGGTACGTTTAAAAATCGCATACTCTGCAAATCCTCACTCTCAAAAGACAAGAGATGCATTCCCAAAGATTTCAGTCACTGTGTCCTTCAAGAAAAGATCCTGGAGGAAAAAAGGGGGGAAACAGGTGAGTGTGAAAGGGCTTGGGATCCATCAAGATACAAACTGCCAGAAATCCAGTTCTCTTGCTCCAAAGGTGCCGTAACTTTCATGTGCTTTGGGGATTGTTACTTCTTTGACCAGAAGGAAAATATGAACACGCCTCTGCATTTTCTTCTCACCTCTGCACTCCCAAGACAGGATAAGGTGTTTGAATTTGATGGTAGTAACTCTAGGACTCAAAAAATTTAAGGCAGACTGAAAAACAATCTCTGGTCAATATATGTTACATTATGAAGCCAATCACTTGTTCAATAACTGCCTGTTTCTTCTCAGCTTCCTCTTCCCCATAAAAAAACAAAACCAAACAAAAATAAAATCATTGTGTGAACCTGTAATGTAAAGAAAGACACCTAAAGGAGAATTCAGAGAATGATACGGGGTTGGAAGGGACTTCTGGAGATCATCTAGTCCAACCCCCTGCCAAAGCAGGGCCACCCAGAGAAGCTCCCACAGGAACATGTCCAGGTGGGGCTGGAATGCCTCTGGAGAAGGAGACTCCACCACCTCTCTGGGCAGCCTCTGCCAGGGCTCTGCCACCCTCACAGGAGAGAAGTTCTTCCTCATGTTTAGACAGAACTTCTTATGGTCAAGTTTGTGCCCATTTCCTCTTCTCCTTTCCCTGGGCTCCACTGAAAAAAGCCTGGCCCCATCCTCCTGACACCCCCCTTGAAGGATGTATAGGCCTTGATCAGATCCCCCCTCAGTCTTCTCTTCTCCAGACTCAAAAGACCCAAGTCCCTCAGCCTTTCCTCA
>JAOTQQ010000019.1:1177007-1197407 GCA_026546715.1 Gallinago undulata | reverse complement strand
TCTAAAATCTGGTGAATTCTACTATGAAACTATGTTTCGTTTGAGCCCACAAAAGCCCCTGTCCTTAATTTTGTTTCGTTTCAGAGTTTCCACAAGTTTATACGATGTCGTATGTTGTCTACTGGGTCAATCTCAGCAGGCAGCAAATAAAGCACCCCTTGGCCTTACGTTCAGTTTTAATTCTGCAATTTTTAATTAATGCCATCCAGACTCGTCATTTGATGTCACACCTTTCCCCTGTTCTAAGGAGGAGGTGAATACGTGAGCTGGAAGGAGTGGAATAAACTCAAAACTTTATTTCCACCCCACTTATATTAGTTTTCACTTTTTTTTTTTTGGTACGAGTCCTGTGGTCGTTTCCATTTTTTACCCTGAAAATGTAGGGGGTCAAACCACTGAAGTCACGCTTGAATTTCTGAATCCATCCCAGATTATCCTCAAACTAACCTGTTCCTGCTGCAAAGCTTTCTCTTACCTGCAGAGAAAGCTCCATGAGGGAAAAAGTAAATAAAAAACCTATTTGAAGCGGCTTTATTTGAACATCTATTATGGCTGCCCCATCCCTGGAGGGGTTCAAGACCAGGTTGGATGGGGATTTGGTGGGAGATGTCCCTGCCCAAGGCAGGGGGATTGGAACTGAATTTAAGGTCCCCTCCAAATCTAACCATTCTAAGATTCTATTAAATAATTAGTACATATTACCAGAAAAAAGTGAGGTTATAAAACCTATTTAAACCAGCGCGTCTACACAAAAGCCTGAGAGTTTCACATCGTGGTTGAAACTAAGAAACAGCACGTTCTTCTGGCTCTTTTTTTTTTTTTTTTTTTTTCTAAAGGTGCTAAAACCAAGTTTAAGTTCAGGCTCGGTTTTGAGTCAAAAAAAGAAAGATGGAAGGAGAGGTAGGAAGCTTTCTTCTCCCTGGATGATGCTCTGGAGGGACCTTAGGAGTCAAACCGCAAGGGACGCTGAAGAAAGCTCAGACTTTGAAGTCCCACCTTGCTGCAGAAGATTCTGAGTTCCCGCACTCCCAAATTTCAACCGCTACAAAAGCCAGAAGCACGGAGCACTGTGATATTTACCCAGATACAGGAGAAACCGGTAAAATTTGCCTTCATCCACATATTCTGGATATTCATTAATTTCACACTGCCTTCTTTCATGCAATTAGGAGGAAGTGAAAGCGTTCTTTCAGGCCGCTGGGACACAGGGGAGCCTCTGCTCTGACCAAACTGCTGCGTGACCCGACACTGAGACAATTAAGAATTGCCAAATAAACGTGGGATGACACAGGAATATCTCCAATTATAATTTCAACAACAGATTGCTCTACAATTGTTATTTTTACAAGCGTTAACCAGAAATATTTCGTCTTCCCTAAAGTCTTACCTTACCTAAAAAAAGCTGGCAATGAAGCCCAGCTAATTTTCTATAGCTTTTAAAAAAAAATTGTTAACTCCAATTATAATTTTCTAGGTGTTTTTTTTTTTTTCCCCCCAATAAAAATATATTTAGACTCAGTTCTTCTGCAGTTGACGTGCGTATCAGCACTTAAAACTTTATCCTGTGGACTTAAACAACCTGCAACATTTTTTTGGACATAAGCAATTACCAAAAAGCAGCACACTTCAAAAGAGGTGATGGGCAACAACATCTAAAAACGATTCTTTGTAACATTCTCAAGGCTCCCATCGCTTTATACAAGACTAAATGGAGAACAACAACCCTTCACACCCCCAGCTGTCCCCTTGTGCGATACAAATTGAAATTCTTAGGGGGCTGAAGGTGATTATGTCGTATAACGAGCTCGCGAGGAGCTTTATTAATAAAGACACTTTTCAGGTGTTTCCTGCGAAGCAGCAGAGCGAGCTAATTAACGCACAAGGAAGTTACCTTGAATTTTATCACCTGTCTGGCCCCTTCCCCAGTTCAAAATGCAGACTGAGTTTGCAGGCAAGAGGGTAGCGTGGCTCATTAAAACAATCATCTTGTTGGCAGACATTTCTGGGTTTGGTTGCTTTCAAAAAAAAATATTTTTGGCAAACTTCCTTTCTTTTTCTTTTTTTTTTTTAGTTTTTATTTTGAGTTTTTCTTTCAACCACGGCAAGCTAGATGCTCTAACAGGGAAATCACGCCGTCTTCTCCAAGTTTAAAATGTTTTGTTTTTCAAAGCAGCTCTGGCTTCACAGTTTTGCAGCACGATATGAAACTGGAGAAAGAGGTGGCGTGACTTCATGGCTATTAAAACTGCAATTTATTCTCTTAATTTAGTATTTACACCCCCTGCTAGAGGGTCAGACTAAATAAATCAGGTCCATCACCCATCCCAAGGTGGCTGCCACAGCTCCTGTTTTCTCAGGATCCCGTCTGACGGGCTGTAGTCTCACCTACAGCATCACACACCGGCAAAGAGGAAGAAAAATGCTAAACATTTTTGAAAAGGCAATTAAAGCCACCTTAATTTGGCTACTTAACAAAAGGTAAAGCAAGGCAAAGTAGTTCTAGCAATCGTTCCCCTCCATGGGTTGGCAATGAAGCCCAGGAAAGGAAGGAGATGGAAAATATATCCGAGCATTCCACGGTGTAAGAGTAAATAAGACCACATAAAGCCCACAATAAAATTAGTTGTTTGATCTCATGTTCAAGGGAATCTAATATTGGAATCTGCTGGCTAAAGCCTCCTAGAGGGCTGGCCTCGGAGGGAACAGGATGGATTTGTTCACCAAGGGGACCAAAACTCCTCTGCAACTGTTGGAGGTCCCTTTCCTCGAAGATTTGTCTGCAAATATTCAAACACACACTTTGAAATGTTCAAAGATTTGCCCATTTCAAGGGGGTTCTGCATTCAGCATCTAATTTCGCTTGCAACAAAAATATATATACATTTATTTTTTTTACACACTAGTATATACAGTTCATAGCATCACATTAAATCACCAACAGCAACTGACACCAATCTACCAACTGGAAAAGGTTCATTCCTAGATTGTTATTTAACCTTCTATTTATGGAAATATTTTGGATTCACTTTTCATAATTTCCTTCTGTTTCCTAAACAACCCGATGAGCTCTGCTGAGACCGAGGACTGATTCATTTCGCCCTCGTAAAACAAAGTCAGAGTCACCACTACGACTTCGTGATAATCATTATTATCTTTCAGGACAATTCACCCTACAAAGCAAATAAATTTATTTTATGCACTAAGACCCTATTAGACAGCGTGCTTCAACCAGCATCCCAGATGCTGCCTCAAATTTAAGGAGGGGAGATTGTTACCACGCATTTTCAGAGATCAAGGCAAGGAATTGAGCCGTGGAAATACAAAATAACACCCGTTAAACCTCTATTTTTTTTTTTTTTTTACATTCTCCTTTAAAAAACAAAAAGCCCAATAAGCCTGGGTATAACATAAGCACAACTGAGCATCACTTAGGAAGTCCTGACTTGCTCGCTTTTAAAGATAAAGGCCTCCCTAAAAGAAAAAAAAAAAAAGGGGGGGGGTGTGTTTAAAAAAAAAGCACACAGAATTAAACTAATATTACTGTCACTGGAAACTCTCCGGTATTTATCTGCCAGTCAAACCACAAAACAAACTTCAAAGGGCTGTCTGTTTGCCCTATGGGTACACCTATACTGGAAAAGCTTTTGTAGTTAAACTCAACAGTCTCTTAGAACCCACTGAAAGCGGTGTCAACCACTAGGCTTTTTTGAATCTCCAATAAAAGCAGACTAGTTCTCCTTTGCTTTTTTTTTCCCCACGAAGAACAAATAAAATAAACCGGAATATTAACTTGCTGCCGCTAGGAAAAGTAATTTCACGCCGCAGTTTAAGGAATATTTTTCAACAGGTAAATGCTCTAGGGCGTTATAAACACTAAAGGGATTTTACCGACCAAAAGAAGGGGTAAATACATCAGAAGCTGAGATACCCACGTTCAAAATTCCCACTTTAGTCAGACTTTTGCAGGACTGAGTCTTTCGACAGGACAGCAGCACCCCCTACCTCACAGTACCCTGAATAAATAATACTTTAAAAATAAAAAAAAATCATGGTGCAAATTTACTACATTTATTAGGCCTCCAATAAATAGGTTACTGCTGGAAGAGTCACTTGAAAAATGCTCTTTGTGTAGGTACAGTTTCTCAGCTATAAAGGACTTTGTAGCAAAGGCAGAAAGAGGCCTTCTTTTTCTTGAAGATCAACAAAAATGACCTTTTAGCTCACTTTGGCTGTAAATTGAGCATTCACTTTATAGTACGGACAAGATGGAGAACTCCTACCTTCTTTAAACCAGGAAAGATCATGTATATTCCTGGAGGAAAAAAAAAATAAAATCTCAAACTGATTCAAACGAACAGGGTTTTGTCTCGGCACCATCACAATCTTGATTTTCATGGGGACCATTGGCACTGGGATCATCATCCATCCCTTGCTCTGGAGACAGAACACCCGTAGTCACCACGGGCACCGACACAGCAGACCTGCCACACGTCCAGCCTTCCAGGAGTTACCTGACAGAAGGATCAGAGCCTCAAAGAAAGCATTTATTATTCTGAGAACGCTGTGCTAGTTTTGCATTCGTCCTACATTCGGCATCACGATTTTTAACGCTCTATTCCCTCCATCAAGAGGGATAGATCCCGAAATGCAGCCATCCAGTCCTCCCTCAAACTGGGCTCCGTCACCATGGAGGAGGATTCTGCCAACCAAGCCAGGCCTCCGGTGTCATTTGGGGCATCCTCGAATCCAGAGACACGCAAGGAAATGTGTTTCTCCTGGCATAAAATGAGGCAGTTGGAAGTTGGAAGTGAAGATGTACAAATTAAAACGCCACGCACTTTTTCATCACCGTCGGCCCACGGTCGCCAAAAAAGGGTGGCATTGCTCTTTAAGGGATCGTGCCAAATCCTGACAAAATTAAGAAATATTCGCCTGTAAAAGGCACACAAACCAAAACCCCACTTTGTACCCAACTACAGACTTTAAGAGTGTAGTGTTTATTAGCATTCTTCTTTTTTTTTATTTTATTTTTTTTTTCCCCAACAGGGCTAGAGTGACATAACTCTTCTGAATGTATTTGGCCTGCTCTACTTACTGGATCAAAACAGATTTTCATTTGTTTTAAATATAGCAGTGCTGAAATCTGCCTCATAGCTATAACAGAATGAAAAGGAGAATTAAAAAAAAAAAAGAGAAAGATAAATTTCCTATGCCAGCCCTGCCTGCAGCCATAAAATCTTTTTTTTTTAATTATTTTTATTTGTTTCACTTTGGTTATGCAGAAATAAGTCCTGTTACTGTACAGAAGTTATTTCTCTAGACATAAATGACTAGTTATTTTTTCCAAACCTGTAATCTGGAGCGAAATCAACAAACTCGAAGCTATGAGTTGCCTGGTTAAGTTTTTAGTTTCAATTTTGTGGTCATTTGGCAGAAGATCTGCATCACTGCTAACCATGCTGGAAGGCCTCCTAAAATTTGAAACATTTATTCCTACCACTTTCCCACATTAAAAAGAGCGAATTGTAGAGTCGGTGATGAGCAGATTACAGTCTTGCATCTTCAACAAAAACCGCGTTCAAGCGGCAAAGTCTGAAGGATGAAGGCTCAGAGGGTTACAGAGAAGGGGCTAACCTCAAATTTGGCTCTATTACAGGATTTGTGAAGTATTTCTCTTTTAATAGCTTTTTTAATGACAATCACAAAGGTCAGAAGACTCAAGGATAGGCGTGAAGGGGGCGCAAAAAACCATCCCACCAGAAACTACTGGAAGTTGGTTTATCTGAGGTTCCTTAAGCGTGACACGATAAAATACCATCGAGCAGTTCTGAAAGAAGCGAGTTTCAAAATGCAAATAAGGTAGATTGCAACACGGGCTAATCTTGCAAGAGTCGTTTCTTAATTACTACTATTATTATTATTTTGACCACGGCAGCAAACGAAGCTTTGTCCAATCCCTTTTGGGGTTTTTTCCTAGCCTTAAGAAATCACAAAAAACATAAACCTCAGGTTTTTAGGCAGCTAACCGAGGCGCCTTAATGAACTTAATGAGGTTGCATATCATTCCCTCCAAAGCAAAAAGGAAAACCTGGAAATATTAGGACTTACTGCTTTTTCCCCATGGTTTCTGAAATACATAAACCCCTACGTCCTGATGGAACAAACACGTGGCTAAAAGTGTTTATAAAAAAGGTCATTCTGAGCAAATAGCTGAAGTTACTTGGGCCTCCTACGTTAAATATATTCCAAAAGAGTCAGCAGTGACTGTCTGGCTTGAGAAAAGTCTGGCATTTCATTCTGGAAAGAATAATCCTAGGCAGAAAGTTCAGTTTTAGCAACGGGAGCCATCCAGAAAAGAGAATTCAAACCCGTAGGCTCAAGTGCCATCTTTCAGCCAGGCTTCCCGAGGCAGCACCGCAGAAAAGGAAAGGGCAGATGCAGAAGAGCTAAAGACAGCGATGCCAGATGCTACCCAATCATCTGCCGCAGCATCAGCACACGGTCGGGAGCGCAAGTCAGACAAAGGCGGCAAGACAAAAAACCAGAAGTCGTCTTAAAAGAAGAGTTTTCAATCGGTTTGATTCCAAAAAAAAACCAAACCAAACCAAAAAAGCTCGGGGGAAAAAAAAAAAAATCAACATTCCTCCTCCGCGTCTAGCGATGCTGGCAAGACGCTTCGTTTAGCAGCGGCACGCCGCGGGTTAAACGATCCCACGCTCCACACCCGGGGCAGAACCCCACTTTTCCATGAGCTGGCATCCCAGAGGGAGCAAGCAAGCAGGGCTTTTTTTCCCTCCCCCCCCCCTCTCCCTCCGGGAGGGCGGGCGGAGAGACCACCGAGTCGGTTCTCGGAAACGGCGATGTTAGGGGAGAGGTTTCAGGTGTGGTTCATCAGCCGCACGCAGAGCTATAAATAGAGGAGCTGGGGGTTAAAATTGTTAGCCGTTGCAGGAGACACAGCTTCCTCCTCCTGGACGCGCAGAAGCCCGGCCCGAGGAGCAAGACTTCAGAACCGACGTGCTTTCTGCCTTGAGAAAAAAAAAAAAAAAAAAAAAAAAAAAAAAAGCACTGCCTTTTCGGGTTTCCGAAAGCAAGCGGGAGGGAGGGAGGGCGAGACGAAATTAGGTTGCTGTTGCTTCTCTTGGTTTTACTACACCCTGGGCGGTAATAACGAGAGCGTTCAGCAGCGGCAAGACTTCTCCAATTTTCACACGCGCTTCACTTTGCGAAAATTTCAACTCTCGTTACTAATGATAAGCTTCCTAATTAATTCAGCGGGGAGGGAAGGGGGTGTGTGAGTCCCCACCGACGACCTAACTATTTCGGTAGGATGTCTTATGGCAACTCTGACTTAGTTTAAGTGCGGGGAGGGTGTTCTCTTGGGGCTGACCCTTCTCTCCCGAAAAGCTGGGATGGGGAGGGCTGTCGTTAGCACTCCGCTCCCAAAGGAAAAGCGGGATGAGGGGCTCCTTACTCCTTCCCCGCCGGGAAGCATGGAGCATCGCTACTGGCAGCTCCGAGCGAGCAAGAGGAATGGCCGGCTGGCCAGGGCTCCAAGGGGGGGGACTCGGTCTCCAGCCCACCCTGAGGACCCCCACGTCGCTGCTGGGGCTGGGCTAGCTTTGGGGCCCATTCCTCCCCCCGGCTTCTGTCAGGCATGGGGGTGGAAGAAGGGGACTAGCCCCAACCACCCAGCGGGCCCTGACAGGGAGCCATGACCAGAGGGGACTGGCCTTTTAACAGGGAGCCATGGCGGGAGGGGACTGGCCTCGTGTCCTGACAGGGGAAAGACGTGGCGGGAAGGGACCGGCCTCACCCCCCTGACGAGGGGAGCCATGGGTGGAGAGGACCAGCTCTCTGTCAGGGAGCCATGGCAGGAGGGCACTGGAGTCGCCCCGCTGACAGGGGAGCCATGGCTGACTGGGAATGGCCTCACCCCCCGAGAGGGCAGAGCCCGGGCAAGAGGAAACTGGCTCTCTGACAGGGAGCCATGGCGGGAGGGCACCGGCCTCACCTCCTGACAGGGGGGAGCCACGGCGGGAGGGCACAGGCTCTCTGACAGGGAGCCATGGCGGGAGGGCACCGGCCTCACCCCCTGACAGGGGGGAGCCATGGCGGGAGGGCAGGGGCTCTCTGACAGGGCGGCCGGCGGCGTGCGGGGACCGGCGCCATCCTCCCCGCCGCCCCTGACAGGCACGGACCGAGCCCCTCCGCCGCGGCGGGCGGGGAGCGGCGCCTCCCTGTCAAGCGGGCGACAGGAGGGGACCGGCCCTCTGACAGGCGGCGGCAGGAGTGGGGGTGGAGGGAGAGAAGGAGCGGGACCGACGCCATCCTCCCCGCCGCCCCCGAGAAGGGGGAACGCGGGGAGCAGGTGGCGGGGCCGGGGTGCGGGGAGGCGGCGGAGCCCTGCCGGGGCCGGCCCCGTCCCGTCGCCGGGGTGGTAGTGGGAGGGAGGGGGTAGCGGGGCTGTCAGGGGGGCCGGCGGGGCGTACCTGAAGTAGTAGACATCGCTCTTGCCGGCGCTGAGGCCCGACTTGCGGATCACCTCTTCCTTCTTCCAGCCCGGGGGCAGCGCGGGGCAGTCCATCCTGCCTTGCTTCTCCATCCACCGGGCGCAGGGCCCGCGGCGGCGGCGGGAGCGAGAGGAGGACGAAGAGGAAGGAGGAGCGGGGAAGGGGCTCGCCCGGCCCCCGGCGCTCTCAACAAGAGCTTTATTGTTCCCGGCGGCGGCGGCCGGGGCCGGGACCCCCTGGCGATGGCGGCCGCCGCGCGCTGCTGGGCGCCAGGAGCGCGGGCTGCGCGCGCAGCCGCCGCGAACCCTCGCCCGGCTCCCGCTTCCGCGGCCGGGCCCCGGAATCGGTGTCTCGGCGGCCTAAGAAGGGCCGGAGCGGCCAAGCCCGCCGATCATAGAGAGCGCCGTAGGCGGGACAGAGCGACCGCGGCGGGGGCGGGCGGGCGGGGGCACGGGCTGTCATGGCCGAGGGACGCGCTGCGGGCCGGGGCTGGGGCTCTCCGGCAGCCTGGGGCGGGACGGGACCCGTCCGTCAGGTCCCGCTTGGGAGGGGGGAGCGGTGCGGGAACACGCTGCGGCCTCGGGGCCGCCGGCAAACCCGCTCTACCGTAAATCCCAATTGGCTCCATTTTTTCCAACGCCTCCCCGGAGCCCCCCACGTTCAGTTTATTTGTGTCGGATCCCCACGCCCCGCGGAGCCACCGCGTCCCCCCCCCCCCCCGCGTCTTCCTTCGGGGCTCGGAGGCCCTGGCGGCGGCGCTAGGACCTGCGCGGCGCGGCTCCCCGGCGGGGCGGGCGCAGGGCGGAGGGAAGGCGGCCGGGAGCGGCGGGTGACTCAGGCCCCAGGCGACATGGAGCCCGTCCCGCCGCCCACGGAGCGGCGAGAGCCGCCGCAGCAGCCCCAGGAGGAGGAGGAGGAGGAGGAAGAAGAAGAGAAGGAGGAAGAGGAGGAGGACTGGCTTCGCCCGCAGCCGGGCGGCGCGGCCGCCTCGCCCGCCCCGTGTGAGCAGCAATGGCGGCGGCGCTGAGGGGAGCTGGGTGTCGGTGGAGGGGGAGGGAACGGAACAGGGCTTAAAGACAAGATTATTTTTACAGAATTGGATTAAAAAGCCGTTTCGGCGTCGCAGCCTGAAAGAAAAATCTGTTTATTTGCTCCCCTGGCAGCCGGGCAGAGGAGCGCGGGGCGCAGGGTGGTCGCGCACCTCGACCTGGACTGCTTCTATGCGCAAGTGGAAATGATCCGTCACCCCCAGCTGAGAGACAAGCCCTTAGGTACGGGCTCCTTTGCTGATAATTTGGGGGTTTCATGTGTATTGGGGCCAGGAGTGAGGTGAGGGGATGGCTGCGTGGTGGGCCACTTGGCAGCCTCATGGGAGATGAATAAATCCCAGTGAGCACGAGCACGACGTGTCCGAGCGGTGCCAGGGATCGAAACTGGTTTGTACCCTTTAAAAGAGGGGGCCCAGCCCCACAACCTTCTGACACATCACGCCTAAAACACGCTTCCTTCCCTCCACAAACCAGGAACGTGGACGGCCAAGTGGAGGAGGCGCAGCGTGAAACCATGACTGTTACCTAAAAAGCACTTTTCGCAGGGAAAGATTGCCAACATTGGGAGCGGTGTTAAAACGGGGGGAAAAATATATATCTGTAAGGTTTTAAAATGTTCTTACCGTCCAGCAGCCTAAATCAAGATCTGCCTTTCTCGTAGTCTTGTAAAATAAGCCCATCCTGGTGGTTTCTTTGCTCGTTCTATGGGGTTGCGTCCTGATCAAAGCAAGTTTTTGCAGTGGCCTGAAAATACCTGAAAAGTACCAAGAAACCTCTGCTTATAAAAAAATATCTAAACTTAATTTTTAGGTGTGCAGCAGAAAAACATCGTCGTTACCTGTAACTACGAAGCCAGGAAGCGTGGAGTTAAGAAGCTGATGTCTGTGAGGGACGCTAAAGAGACGTGTCCTCAGCTGATACTGGTTAACGGAGAAGATCTGACTCCATACAGGGAGATGTCCTACAAAGTTACAGGTAGAAAATTAATAATAGTTCAGTAGAGGAGAAACAATTTTTGTTACATTCTGTGTGCACGTGCACAATAGCATAATGACATTTTCCTGCTCTAAAAGTTCTTATTAGAAGGAGCCTCATACCATTTATAGTCATCTAATGTCAATAGTTCATAAAATAAACTATCAGACTTGGTTGTAATCTGGCTCAGGCACTATAAATTTATCACACTGATCTTGAATCACAGAATGATACGGGGTTGGAAGGGACCTCTGGAGATCATCTCCTCCAACCCCTTGCCAAAGCAGGGCCACCCAGAGCAGGTCCCACAGGAACGTGTCCAGGTGGGGTTGGAATGTCTCGAGATGGAGACTCCACCATCTCTTTGGGCGGCCTCTGCCAGGGCTCTGCCACCCTCACAGGAAAGAAGTTCCTCCTCATGTTGAGATGGAACTTCATATGGTCAAATTTGTGCCAATTTCCTCTTGTCCTGTCCCTGGGCACCACTGAAAGAAGCCTGGCCCCATCTTCTTGACACCCCCCCTTTAATTATTTATAGGCATTGATCAGATCTCTCCAGTCTTCTCTTCTCCAGACTAAAGAAAGTCTCCAGTATCTCTTAATTAAATGATATGCCAGCATTATCGTTGATTAATTCCTTTATCATTAGCAATGGTAGGAGGTGAAATAGTAACGACTTAAAAGCGAAAGCCCAGCTAGCTGGGAAAAGGGTTTCCTTAGGAGAAAGTACTGCAGAGGTCAATAAGTATACATTCAAAAAATAAATGAGGAAAGAAGAGATTTGGGGAGAAGAAAAGCAAGTGACGGAGGATGAAGAAATACTCCTTCACTAAAATTATTATTTTTATCCAAAAGAGAACACGTTTTTTCTCATTGTGCAAGTGTCTGACTTGAATCCGTGGGGAATCGGCCACGAATTGCTGCAGAAATGAAAAACTCAGAGTATTAATTATGTGCGTTTTATCCTCGGGTATCTTTTCCTCCTAGAGTTGTTGGGGGAGTTTTCTCCGCTGGTGGAAAGGCTTGGGTTTGATGAAAACTTTCTGGATCTCACAGAGATCGTAGAGAAGAGACTAACCCAGCTGCAGGAGAGGGGATGGTCCGGCCTCTGCGTGGCCGGCCACGTGTACAACGACCAAGGTGAGTTGAACGTTCTTCGGGTTGAAAAAAAAAAATGTAAACATTTGGCATTTGGATGTGAGCAATAAATACCGGTGCTTGGATGTGAGCAATAAAAACTTGGCTGCAAGGCCAAATTAAATTAAAGATTTGTAAATCTCTTACTTTGATCACATTGATATAAGAATCCCTGATATTTAACACTCGGAGATATCTTAAAATATTGTATTTTATATTTAAAAAACACCCTACGTCCCCTGGACAGTTCACCCGTTTTTGGACAGGAGCAGTGTCCCTTTTTCCCAGGGTTTTTGGGAAACAGCAGTGAGGTTAGACTGGGGCACGGAAGCCATGGAAATACCACTTCATCACGACGTGAAAAATATCTAAATCTAGAGAATTAGCTAACGAGGTGACCGTATCCCTACTGAACGTACTGCCTTTTTCTTTGCAGCTCTAAACTTGCGGGACACAAGGCACGTAAGACTGGTTATCGGGTCTCAGGTGGCTGAGGAGTTGAGGGAGGCCATACACGTGAGACTGGGCCTCACGGGCTGCGCAGGAGTGGCCTCCAACAAGTTACTGGCTAAACTGGTGTCCGGGACCTTTAAACCAAACCAGCAAACGGTTCTGCTGCCTGAAAGCTGCCAGGAGCTAATACGCGGCCTCGAGCACATCCAAAAAGTGCCTGGTAAGTGCGGTGCTACGATGGGAGACGGGGGACAGACTGACAACTCTTAGGATTTTAGAAAAAAATATTGGAAAGCTTCCTGAAATGATTTTAAAAATCTAACTCTCACAAGCTGGCAGTGTGTTTAGGTGCTTTTTTCTTTCACAAGCAGACTTGAAGGCATGAAAGGACTTTGTTTTTCTTCATTTTTGGTTGTGATACACCTTCAAAACTACTAAAAATCTCGGTTTATTTTTATCGAAGCCCAAACATTTTGGTTGATAATACATTTTAAATACCAACATTTTGAAACCTGCCGATTTGAAACCTACTGACAGTTCTTAAAACAGTCTATTAGAGGAAATAAAATACTCGGAGAAAGTATTTTTCCTAATTATTCTATCCTGATGCTGTGCTGTTGGCCAGGAAGCGTTGATGAATACAGACACAGGCAGAGCTTTGCTGTGTCCCAGGATGACTTTTTTTAATGGCAGATTCTAAAATTCAAATGGAAACTTAGCAAAAATGATGTTGGAAAGAATAGTCGTGAAAATAATTGTCACTATTACAGGGGTGGGCGTTATTTATACGTGTTTATATACTGAGTTTCTCTTTTCTGTGTATTTTTAATACATGTTTTATATAGGCATTGGCTACAAAACTGCCAAACGTCTCGAAACACTGGGTGTTAGGAACGTATGTGATCTCCAAGCGTTCCCATCTGCTTTGTTAGAGAAGGAACTGGGTGTTTCTATGGCTCAGCGTATCCAAAAACTCAGCTACGGAGAAGATGACTCTCCCGTGACTCCATCAGGCCCTCCTCAGGTACCAGAGTTGTTCTGAAGTTCTTTATAAAAAGGCAAAAAAAAAAAAAACACCTGCTTTTAGTTTTATACAGCTTTGCTGGACTAAGCAAACTGCTGTATTTTTGTATGTAGTTGAGTTAATTAAACATTAACTCAACTCAGTTGAGCTCCGATTGTCAAAGATACCTCAGAGTTAATTCTACACACTTAATTGTGATACTTCAAAATTCTGAAGAGGAAAAGAAAGTAAGGATCAAATTGAAAGGACTAATGTGGGTTTTTTTTTTCAGTCCTTTAGTGATGAAGATTCCTTTAAAAAATGTTCATCGGAAGTGGAAGTTAAAGAGAAAATTGAAGAACTGCTTCGTAGCCTATTAGACAGGTGACTGTCTTCAGTAGCTCTTTTTGATGACTGAGATTGAGACCTGAAGGGACTCGGAACGTGTTAGGTTTGTCTCCTGCTCTACATTTCTTCTCTCACTAAAATACCAGGTTTTTCTTTTTCTTCCCATAAATGACTTTCTCTACTTTCAGACCCTTGGTGTTTGTCTCCTGTCCCACAGCTGAGCTTTCTCTCCATCCGAAAGAAGGTTTTTATTTCTTCCTCCTCCCCTTGCCCTGGGAATGCAGTATCCAAACTCCAGTGTAGCAGGAGGATGTTTTCACTCGTGTCTTGACTCCTGTGACTTTCCCATCCTCCCTTTTCTATCCTCTGATTCTCTTTATTGAAAACAAATGATTAAAAAGGAGTAATATTCCAGCAGCACCGGACTGTTTCCTGCTCAACTTCCCATTTTTTAAATGCTTCCTGCATCAGTCCTGAATAGCCTTTATGTCCTCTGTTAGTTCTTGAGTTTTATTTTTATTTTCTCAAAATATTTTCACACTCTCTGCATGCCTCTCCAAGCCTTGGAAATAACCTACAGGTCTTAAAAGATTTTTCTCTCCCCATCAGAATTATCCCTTTTAGTTTTATCAACGTTATGTGCAGGGAGCTTATCTGCATTGCAGACATTGCTCGGTGATCACAGAATTTACATTATGTTTGTCCTATCTTGATTAAAACATGTGGAATTAAAAATTGTTAGGTTTTGTAGGGAAAAATACCCCCTCAATGCCTTTTGGAAGGGGAAAGATACAATTACAGATATTGTTTCTTATCCTCCTTCCAAAAGGCAACTAACATTTTGCTGTTAAAGTGGGGATGTTTCCTTGGAAAGCAAAAAGAAGAGCTAAAAGCTGAGGATTTTACAGGGTTTAACTGCAAAGACGAGACTTCCTTTTGATGTATTAAATATTGAAATATTGAAACCAACCCACTTCATTTCCACATTCACTTCAGTTGAAGTCTGTATTCACGTGGCATTGAATTTCTAATTTGTGGGTAATGAAGGGAACCCGTGAGGACCCAAAATTCCCAGTATAATCAGCGGAGTAAAGCCAGAAATGGGGAGAGATCTGTAAATGCTTAATTTGACTTATTTTTTTTTTTGTAACAGTTTCCATAGACCCTCTGAAAAATTATTTGTAGTAATAATTTCGTGCACATTAATGCTCCCCAGAATATACAAAGACGGAAGACAGCCGCACACAATCAGGTTGACCATACGCCAGTTCTCTTCAACCGATAAATGGTTTCATCGGGAAAGCCGGCAGTGTCCTATTCCTCCTCACCTCATTCCCAAATTTGGGAAAGGTAAAACTTCACATTTCTGAAAGTATCAACTTTGTGCTGCAAATTTCTCTGTAATATTCCGTTACTTAATTTCATTACAATATTCCCTACGTTTAATGTTTGGAAATTTTTCCATTACTTATAATGGAGGTATCATGCTGAGATATGAAAAAAATAAAATAGAACTTCACTGTAGGAATAATTTCTGTTACTTCCATGTTTTAAAACACACCCTGGCTGGATTCCTGGCAGGAAATTTCTCCAGGAGATGGGAAAGGGTGACGGGGGGGAGCTGCTTTTCCAGATTAATAATCTGCTTTTCTCTAGGAGGAATTTGAATTACGTTCTCAGTTTTAGTATGTAAGAAAATATCTTTTTGATGTACCTCTGAAAATTAATAACATAAAGGTTCTCATCCTTCTCAGACTTCAGCTTTTCCAACCAGCAATTGCAAGTCTTTTGATACTTCATTCAGATTGGGGTGAGGAAATAAATCCCATTCCTGAATTATTTCTCACAGCTCTAGAGAAGCTACTCAAAGCCCCTGTAGCTTCTCGCTTCAAAATTGCTACTGGAATTCTGTGCTGGAGGAAACTAAATCACTCAGATTCACACAAACCCCAATAAACCACGTTAATACCAGTCTTGGGGTAATGTTCTATATGCAAAAAAAGCCCTTTTTGCTAGAACTGGGCTTGCATTCTGGAATTCTTTTTTAACCTAAGTGCATACTATAAATTAATCTTCACAGGTGTGAAATTAAGCATTTTTTCTGGAGGGAAAGAAAAGGTCTGTTCTTCCCTTCAGGATGTAGCTGTCACAGCAGAATAAACATCTTAACAATTATATTGACCGATTATTTTGGAAGCCTTTAGCAGTGTTTGTACTTTGCTATTTAAATCCATCTTATTCACTCAGTTACTCTTGATAACATACATTGCTTTTTTTTTTTTTCCCCCCAATACCATTCTTCTTTTAGAAAACAGCAACCTTATCGCCCCCTTGGTTGCTATCCTAATGAAACTCTTTCGAAAGATGATAGATGTAGATGTACCGTTTCACCTCACCCTTCTGAGCGTCTGCTTCTCCAACCTCAAAGATCTTCCCACCAGCAAGAAAGGATCCATCGGCTTCTATCTAAAGCAGATGTCACCAGGCTCTGGGAAACGTGACCGGGTAAGCTGAAAGATAAAAAAAACTATCTGGAGATAAGAAAGTTCCAAGATACTTCTGTCTTTATTATATTTATTATATTTATTCCAACTGCTATGGAATTTTTAGCATTGTAAGTTTTGTTTTTTTTTTAAACCAGGTGAACAAAAAAGGTTTGGAGTCTTCTAAGATGTTAACTTGTTTGATTTCTTTTGACTGCTTAAAAGAGATTTAATGCTCTCCTGAATGGGACAGCCAGATAGGTTATCATGCCCCTAAAGTAAAGAGAACAGAATTCATTCCAAGAAAAAGCCAAGTTTAGGTAGTCTGAAAAAATTACTGCTGAATTTGGCTGTTCATTCCACTAAGATCTGCCCTTTAATTAGCATTTGTGAAACAACAGGCCACTTACTCGGATATTGTCATTCAAAGAATCTTTTCGCTTAGACTAAAATCTCCTTAAAGTTGCCTACAATTTACCTTGATGCTTTAAGGTACTTTCCCGGTGGTTATTTACCTTCCTGTGCATTCTCAAGTCTCCTTGTTCAGACTGGGAATAAATCAAAGAGTCGGTTCTGTATCAGCCACTTGTAATTCCTGCTGGGAATTGAATCCATCTCCCACCTCCCAGTTGCATACCCTGGACAACCTAAGAGCTGTCTGTGGAAACGCCGCTAAATATTCCCTCAAGATGCTTTCAGTACATAATACAAAAACTTCACAGTTAGGTTGTGCCATGAATTTGCTGTTTCTGTCTTGACACGGCAGTTTTGCACGCTCAGAAAACTCCTCTGTTTCTCAGGAATATGATGGATATCACGTATCCTAAAGCTCCAAAGTTTTAAAGCAATAAAGCATAACGTCAAGGTATTTGCTACTTTAAAATAAGAAAAGGATTCCTACCCATATGTACTTTTTAAGGTCTGTGTTTGAAAATAAGATTTAAAAAAACACTACTTATCAGAAGGAAAAAATACCACCGTCTGTTAGGGAATAATTAGAAGAACTTGCTGTTAGTAAAACAAAGCTTTGTCAGGAGATTACACAGAACATACTTACATTTTTCCATACTTTTTTTTTTTGCCATAGGAAGTGGACGATGTCTCACAAGGTGAGGGGAGCGCTTCTTGGAAGCAGAACCGCAACGGAACCGGAACTACAAAATCTAGGAAACTTTCAGAGGAAAAGCAAAGCAATATAAAGCAAGAGGGATTTCCCGACTTCCCATTTCATTTGTCTCTTGCTGATATTGACCCGGAAGTCTTCAGAGAACTTCCAGAAGATATTAAAAAAGAAATACTTTCTGCAAAACCAGAAGGGATGCCTGCTGAGGATGTTTCGGGTCAGGCAGCGGAATTTTTTGCGGAAGGGGTGTACAGTGCTTCCCCAAATTCTAAAGGACTCGAGAGCGATACACACTCTGCAGGGTGCAGCATCCCATCTGCTCATCAATCCACAAGCGCTCTGGCACACGGCTCCAGGGCCACGTGTTCTTCCCAGTGTCCCAGCAGTCCGGAAAACCAACCTCCCGACTCCCGGAATTCCAGAGGGGAAGATCTGTCACCTCTGGAAGCTGGAGCCAGCCACACTGTTGTGCGTGTCCCCATCTGGGACAAAGATAAGCAGGCCCTTGAAACGATTTCTGCGGATAAAGCTTGTAGCAGGAAAGCAGAAGTTCTATTTCCTCCTAATATTGATAAAAAGACTTTTTACGAACTACCTGCAGACGTGCAAGAAGAATTACTGGCTGAATGGAAGAATCAGGAACCTCCATCCAAGACTTCGAAGGAAAAAAACCCTGAAAAGCCTAAACCAACTAAAGGAAGAAGGAGCACAGCTCCGTGTCCATCGCAGTCTAACAGTTTGCTAAGATATTTTAAACCACAGTGAAGCATTTTTCATAATACTGACACTAAGAATCGGCACTTGAGGGCACTTTAGTTATGAAAAGTTTACTGTACATTGTAAAGGTGTGAATATGAAAAGTATATTTTGACAATTTTGGACATAAAACCTGCTAGCGACTCGTTTGTCTTTTTTCTCTTACAAATTGATGATTCCCTGATGAATTTTTAGTTGTTTTAAAAATATTATAGTACAGAAATATATTTTCATATTAATTATTAATACCTTAACACTCTGACTGGGGAGAAGGAATTTTTACTTTCATTTTCCTTGAGTTATACCCCGTAGGTAATGAATTGTTTCTAACAGCTGCTCAGCCCCTTCCTGAGAAGAAGAAAGCAATTTTCACTCTATTCTTTAATTTTCACCACTGCTTGTGATTCATAATGGAAAATGCTATTCACAGGGCTGTGACTATTTCCTGCAGTTAACTCCTAACCAGAGGTAGCAGAAATACTAAGGGCTAACGGAAAACATTATTTCCAAATGAATCATATTACCAGCTCATTCCTGGAAATTAGTCAGCACATAAAAACTGTTTAGGTTTGGTGCTCAGGCTTCAGAAAAACAACAAACAACTCTGTGTACAAAGAGCAGCTTTTAATGAGACACTAGATACAAATTAATCAGGCTTTTCTTCAAATACTTTGTTCCGACACAGTGAAATAGTTGTTAATTACACTTGCACGCTTTTAGAATTAATAAACACTTTTAAAATCTCTAGTACACAAGACGTTTGCTTTGAGTACAATAATTGAGGTAAGAATTTATCAAAGGTCATTTAAAGCTATGGCAAAAAAATTAAGACTGCTGCCTTTTAACATTGCTATAAGTTGTATCACCAGAGTCTCATGTGTGCATGTGTATATATATATATATACGTATATTTACTCTGCATATAAAGTGCAAAAATATTACAAAACATCACCTGATTACATTGAAAGTGTAAATCATTCCAAGGGACAGAGAAAACCAGCATTTTAACAGTTAGCTTAAGCTTGATACATTTCCACATAAACCACAATTAAAATAAAACTTCGTCATCTAGTTAAAAAAACTGAATCCAAGTCAAAGATAAGCGACTTAAGTGCTTATTATTTTTCCACTTACATTTAATTATGATCTTTCAAGCCTTTCAATCCAGCTCTGGTATCAGTGATTAAGTTGATGAGAGTAGCAGGTAACGCCGTCTCCACTAGGGAGCCTGGAAGCATTCCTCCTAATTCTGGCTGAATAAACACAACCAGCTTGGAATGCTCTGGATTCCTGCGAGGAAAGGAGCAAAATCCTTTAATTAACGCTTTTTGCTGTGAATCTTATCGAGATGTACAATGTTTATAATTTATAGTCCCTTGAAATTAGTAATATTAACTGGAGGATGTATGTAAGATTCCATAGTCTGAGTCGCAAAACTCAAAAGTTTCCCCAAAATAGAACTAAATAAAATGAAAAGCTGGGTGGCTCGCTAAATGTTGAGCTTTGTATAGAGAAGGCAACTGAATAATCAAAGATGCTAATGAAGGGGGATTTAAATACTTACTCAGGCAAAGGGGAGCAGACGTATCCGCAGGGATTATTATAGCCGCGGACACAAGAGGGAGTTGGAGGGCAGCTGGAGTACTCCACGCTGACAGCTGTAAATCATCACACAGCAACAACAAAATCAAGATTAATTATCTACATCAATCACATGACACCTTTTAAAAAAAAAAAAAACCAAGAAACCACTCCAGCTGCTATGGGCTAGAACGAGATGAAACAATATGGTCATTGATGTGTTAAGTGATTTCCTTCTCTAAGTAAAATACCAAATTGCACAATATTTGTGCAAGTAATTAAATACAAGTGAAAAGATCTATCGATGCTTGGGCAGGCATTCCCAAAAGTATTCTCCTTGAGACGTGACTACACACATACCTACCACACCTGAGGTGGGGCTCAGGGCTGGACAAATAAGTCAGTTTGTCAGCAGATGTCATTAATTAGCAAATGCAATCGCAGAGACGATGAGGAAATTACTGCACACATGCACAAGAGTTGTTGGGAGGGGTTTGTTTTTGTTTGAGTTACCCATTACTTTTGCATAGCAAAGTATTGGGGGAAAAAAAACCCACCTAACAGGTCAGTAAAGTTCCAAGATAAAAAAAATGTTGTTTTCTGCCACTAAGATCCACACAAAATAAAAAGATGGGCACAGAAAAGAAATAGCGGCGAGATGTTTTCCTGGTGGGCCACAGAGTTGCAATATCCATCATTTTACATTTTGTATAAGTTTACAAAGCTCAAGAGAGAATTAAATATAGGAAAATGAAATTAAATATAGGGCAAAACGGAATAGCCTATTAGGCACGTTGAATTAGGTCAGGAAGCCAGCTAAATACTGGAGATCATCTAGTCCAACACCTTCCAAAGCAGGGCCACCCAGAGCAGGTCCCACAGGAACGTGCCCAGGTGGGGTCGGAATGTCTCCAGAGATGGAGACTCCACCACCTCTCTGGGCAGCCTCTGCCAGGGCTCTGCCACCCTCACAGCAAAG